>OZ023273.1:76548407-76677082 GCA_964007475.1 Hybos culiciformis | reverse complement strand
AGCGTAATGAAAATATTGGGTAAATAACTATTATTTTCATTTATATGATAAGTTTTAAATTAGATAATTTACTTAAATAAATGTAGGCATAAATATTTAGTATTGAAAGTTTTTTTGAACATTTGAGAAATCAAAAGATAAGTCGAACATCGAAAATCTTAAAATCGTATTATTTATAGGGCCAGTTTTCAACTTTTAAAACCTAAAAAAGATAAAATAATCAATAAAAAAAATTAATTGACTAAAAATATTTTTTTTTTCTAAGTATTTTGCGAAATGATCTATAACATTCTGAACATTTAAATCTCTTAGTTATTTTACTTTCATTTGTTTCATAGTCACAGAATTTTTTTTTTATTACCCTGCATCATAAGACCTCGTACGGGTTTTTTTTTTTTGAGTTTGTTCTACTTTTTTCCAGTTTTCTCCAGTTTTGTATTTTTTTCGTTCAAACCAACCTTTTTTAGTTGTTTTTGGTCTTTATAAAAAAAATTTTTTTTAAGTTAAATTTTGAGAAAAAAATTATTTTCCAAAAGTCTACTTTTTCAACTTTTTTTATGGGCATCGCAGAAATTTTCGAAAGATGCATTTTGAAGGGCATTTGGGAGTAGTTAATTTTAGCTTTTTGGGTTTTGTCGATAAAATAAAGGAGAGAGCCAAAAAACGCCTTTGAAATTCGAAAAAAACAGGCCAAAATTGCTATTTTTCGCGTTTTTGACCTGTTTTTTGAATTTTCAAAGGCGTTTTTTGACTCTCTCCTTTATTTTATCGACAAAACCCAAAAAGCTAAAATTAACTACTCCCAAATGCCCTTCAAAATGCATCTTTCGAAAATTTCTGCGATGCCCATAAAAAAAGTTGAAAAAGTAGACTTTTGGAAAATAATTTTTTTCTCAAAATTTAACTTAAAAAAAATTTTTTTTTATAAAGACCAAAAACTCCTAAAAAAGGTTGGTTTAAACAAAAAAATACAAAACTGGAGAAAACTGGAAAAAAGTAGAACAAACTCAAAAACAAAAACCCGTACGAGGTCTTATGATGCAGGGTATAAAAAAAAAATCTGTGACTATGAAACAAATGAAAGTAAAATAACTAAGAGATTTAAATGTTCAGAATGTTATAGATCATTTCGCAAAATACTTAGAAAATAAAAAATATTTTTAGTAAATTAATTTTTTTTATTGATTATTTTATCTTTTTTAGGTTTCAAAAGTTGAAAACTGGCCCTATAAATAATACGATTTTAAGATTTTCGATGTTCGACTTATCTTTTGATTTCTCAATGTTCAAAAAAACTTTCAATACTAAATATTTATGCCTACATTTATTTAAGTAAATTATCTAATTTAAAACTTATCATATAAATGAAAATAATAGTTATTTACCCAATATTTTCATTACGCTTTCACACCATATTGAGTACAAATCCTAAAAATAAAATAAAATTTCTGGAATTTTTTGAGTTATCTTGGAATTTTCTATTTATTCTTCTGTTAATTTAAAAAAAAACATTTACACCAGATTTTATTAATCCAAAAAGTAAAAAATATAAAGTTTACTTAATTCTAAAATCATTGAAAATGCATTGATTATTTAAAAATGTTGACTATTAACGACGACGTTCTTTGAATAAGTTTTTGCCATTAAGAATGCCTTTTTCGTTTGTGAACCGTAGCTGGCAAAAAAGACGATTAATAAAATTATTCACGGTTTTTATTAGACATTATTTTTATCGAGAAGTTTCAACGAGGACATTCTAAAAACAACTTACCAATTTGAGCATTATTTCGTTTACTAGCTGCAACTCTTAATCTCACATCACCAAATTTAGTTGCACTTGAAACTCGGCTATGCAATAAAGTTCGAAATTGTTCTCGCTTATGCTTAATATTTCGAGGAGGATTAACCATAATATCCACATAAGCTAATTTCTTTCCGAGAATGTCGGAACTTTTTTTGTTAAAATGTCTAATTTGTTCTCTTGGTGTAAAGAACCGCTAAAATAGACAAAAAAAAAATATCGTTTAATATCGTTCGTAAATTTGGATATTCACAATAGGGTTTTATTTATACCAATGAACTTATATAAGTTAATTTGATTTATACATACATTTCCTTTTGTTATAATTTCTATTGACATGTTGTTCCAATAAACAGTCACTATCTTCCAATAAATAAGTTGTATTCTTCGAAAACTGGAAAACTGCTAACTGATGAGGTGGCGCTCTTTCCAAAATTGGTTTATGAATATCAAATGGAACGCCTCCAGTGTATTCAGACCTAAAAAAAAAATATATATATAAAAATACTTATTAGTAATAATTTTTTCTACTTTTTTTTAGTAATATCTTACAGTCGATATTTTTTCGTAAAATACGAATACATACCTACAGGTTGAAAAAGTTTTCCGGTTCTTATGCCAGAATATATTTTTGTTCTAAATAGAGAAAAATAAATAAATTTAATTTTATTATTTAATAATTCAAATTAAAAAGTGTGTACCTATATAATATACCTCATAGTCTTAAATGAAACTTCATGTTGTAATGCTTCATCATCTGGGGCTTGGTGGTGGGGGGTGCAACTTGTTTAAATACGCATTCCATTACAGTTGGATTTAATGGCATTGGTTTATAATTATTTGAAATTGATATAGTAGGTGTAGGTAAATCTAAAAATATGCTAGAATCTAAAGGTTTCAAAGCCGCATTCGGGTCCAATAAATCTGAAACCTGAAAAAATAATAATAAAAAAAGGTATTAAATAAATTTAAAATATTTTAAAATTTGATGATTAGCACAGATTTACTCTCACTGGATTTGCTGTAAGTAGTAGTAGTAGCCTTATTTTTTTGGCAACAAATGATTTTGATGATGAAGAATATGATGATTTAACGGGTGACGGTATTTTAAATGGTTTCGCCACAATTTTTGATGACACACATGGGCAACTCTTTTGTTCGTGAAATCAGATCTACGTATTTTATCTTCCTCTTTAGATTTTGATTTATCTTTGAATCAGAACGAGGTTTTTCACTTTTTTCAGGCTGTTCACTACTATGTTTCTCGAGCATTGATTTCTCTTTTTATGTTATTTCTTCAAAATTTCTTCTTGACTACTTGACTTATCTTCATTCGTTTGTTTATTTTAATGTCAGATTTTGGGTGAATTTTTTCGTTCTGTTCATTCTTATATGATGATATTTTAAAAAGAATTTAAAAAAAAAAATATTTATTGGAATTTTTTTTAAAAATTTATTTTTCTTTAAAATAAAAAAAAAAACCAAATAAAGTAAATAAAGAAAATAATCAAAATGTAAATAAACAACAAAATTGACAACTTGAATTAAAATATAAATCAACGCCAACTCTAAATTGCCAATAAAAAATCGTAAAATGATGCGAAGATGTTGCAATAAATAAATAAGATACATTTCGGGAATTCAGCAACATACATGAATTACTTGAACAAAAGGGTCAATTGCTAGATGACTTCCGACCTGGGAATAAAATCCAGGGATTGGAACATGTGAAGTGAACCCTAGACCAACCTTGTGCAAAGTGGCATCAATGCGAATTCACGGGAAGGGTTCGAAAAGTCAAGGTGTCCATACATTTTTTAATAAAAGGGTCAATGCAGAGGGACCTCCGACCTGGGAATAAAATCCAGTGATTGGAAAATGTGAAGTTTACCTTAGGCCAACCTTGTACAAAGTGGCATCAATGCGAATTCAGGGGAAGGGTCAATTAAATGAAGGGTTACATAAAGGTCCACAGTTCCCACCAGGGCTGTGGAGTCGGAGTCGGAGTCGTGGAGTCGGAGTCGGAGTCGGTTGTAATTTTTGCTCGTTAAGAGTCGGAGTCGGAGTCGACAAAATAAAGCCGACTCCGACTCCGACTCCAAAACTATTAAATTTAAAGTATACTCGACCAAAACTTATTAAATTAAATAAAACATTTTTATAATTATATTTCTATAATTAAATTTAACAAAGCAACAACCAACTGTCTGGCACAGAAATCCAATAAAAATATATTATCACGATTTTTGGCTTACCGGGAAAATTACCGGGAAAATTAAAATTTATGGCAATTTCTATTTTTTATAATTGTTGGTGCGGGTACAGAAAGTATAGTACATTGGTATCAGACAGAGAGTCAAATTAGTCAAAGTAGGAGTCGGAGTCGGAGTCGGAGTCGGAGTCGGAGTCGCCAAACAAAAAAATGAGGAGTCGGAGTCGGAGTTGGAGTCGGTAATTTTGTTGACCGACTCCACAGCCCTGGTTCCCACTATAAAAAAAGTATTTCTTTTCTACTAAATAATAAATTTTGGATGCAGAATTATAATAAATTAGTTATTTTAATCAATATAGTTCTTTTAGAGCCTAAAAATGGAGTTTTTAATTAAAAAAATGAAAAAAAAAAAAAATTATTGGAAAATGTTGAGCAACATTCGGCAAATGTTGCAGAAAATGTTGCGCATCTTTGGCTGACACATGTTGAAAAATCTTTGGGTAACTTCACCCATATATAATACGATCCGCAATTTGATTTAGGGTCTTCCTATAATACGGCTCCACATCATATAGCTCCACAGACTCCACCGGCTCCACAGGCTCCACATAATATGGCTCCACAATTTGGTTCAGGATCCCCCTATAATACGGCTGCACAGGCTCCACATAATATGGCTCCACAATTTGGTCCAGGATCCCCTATAATACGGCTCCACAGGCTCCACATAATATGGCTCCACAATTTGGTCCAGGATCCCCCTATAATACGGCTCCACAGGCTCCACATAATATGGATCCACAATTTGGTCCAGGATCCCCCTATAATACGGCTCCACAGGCTCAACATAATATGGCTCCACAATTTGGTCCAGAATCCCCTAAACTATCTACTGAGAATGAAACAATTGAGGCGACTTTTTTATATAAAAAATCGCTGTCGCCGTCGTCGTCGCCCCAATTGTGTTTTCACCTTAAATAAGATTTTGTCGCCGGGCGACAACGACAAGAGTAGTTTTGAAGTGTGTCAAATTACAAAAATCAAAAATAAAATAAATCGTAACAAAAAATATGTCAAAAAAAAAAAAAAATGAAAAATTACAATTTTTTTTGTTGTTTGTTTTTGACGCCGTCGTCGTAATTGTGTTCACTCCAGTGACATCGCTGTAGTTGTCGTTGTCGCCGTCGTTGTCGCTCCAATTGTATTTCTCCAAATTTCTTACAGGTACATAATTATTTTTCTGCCGTTATTGTAGCATTTTTATCTTTTAGACTAATTTACAGACAATTCATCGAATGCGAATTCACCTGTAATAGTTAATTGTATATCAATTCATGGTATAGTAAATTGACCGTACGAACAACTCATCGTATGACAAATTCATCTTATAAGTAATTCACCCTTTATTAAAAACGTCAATTTGTACTGAGTAATTATACTACATTTAATTTAAAATTTCTGTTTCAAAATTGAAGCTAAATTGCTAGCTCATAGAGTAATTTTACATTTGTAGGAAAATTACTTCAATTTTAATGTAAATAAAAATTGTGCTTCAATTCTAAAGTAAATTGACTACAAAAGCTGCGAAAATATCAATTGCTCCAAAACAAGGGTAATTTTGATTTTGATATGTTTCATAAATTGAGTAATTTTAGTACAATTTCTAAGTACACTCAATTCGCAAAAGAAAAAATTATGATTAGTCGTGTTCGTGTATTCAAAAAAGACACTTTCCTCAAGTCAAAATGTGTTTGTAATTTTTTTGTAAATTATTTATTTAATTATTAAATTAAAAATTAATTGAATTAAAAAAAAATTAAAATGCAATGTTTGTGATTTTATGGCGAAACACTTTCATCATCTACAGAGAACAGCGAAGCGACAAAATTGTTTTCAAATAATTAAAATAATTGGCTAAAAATTGAATTTCTATTAGATCAAAATCAGAAATTATGAATACTTTTGCTAACATAATAATAGGTATTTGTATAAATAAAAATCTTTAAATTTCCATTACACTCTGTCAAAATATTCGTAGGTGAATTGCGTCAGTATTCTTATCACATGCCGATGTCAATACTCAGAAGTGTTGCACAGCAAGCTGCATATGTATATCCAGATTCGTTTATTGAAAAAGATGCTAGATATTGTGCTATTTCGTTGACACCTGTGGGTCTCATCACTAAGCTAGAAATCGGAATAATTTTTTTAATCGAAAATTCGATGTAAGTTAAACATATAACGAAACATGTACATATATTAATTAACATACTATATATATTGCAGGGGGGTTATTATGTATTTCGCGTTCGAATGAGGATCCGTTCGAAAGTTCTTTTCGATTCTTTTATTTATTAGCATTATGTAAAACGTTCGAATAATAATCAGGTGCAAGCGGATTATAGCTTACTTTATAAGAGATTTTGTTCGAAAGAAGAGATTATGTCAGTTATTTTAATTTTTTTTAAATTTTGTTGTTGAAATAAGAAATAATAATAAAAAATAAGAAATTTTAAAATAAAACATAATATAAAATATACATTTTTATTTTATTAAAATAAATTTTGAAATGGATACTATTTAGTTGTGGTTGAATGATGAGAAAAAAGCTAGGCGTAAAGTAAATAATGAAGCAATTCAAAGAAAACGGATTAGAGATAATTCTAACGTTTTTGAATTATGTGATGAAAGGTAAGTATTAAAATAAATCTATCAAATGAGAAATTAATAAATATTTTTTACATAATATAATTTTGGAGCTTCCAGAAAAACTTTCGGTTAAACAAGAACGCGTTTAAATATGTGCTTGAAAAAATTTCAACGGAATTAAACGACTCACATAGATCAACGGCAATTCCAAAAATTGTGAAGTTAGCTGCAACGTTGAAATTTTTTGGGCAAGGAGGTTACCAACATCAAATCGGTCAAGATTGGCATGTTGGTCTCGCTCAACCTACCATGTCAATTGTTATAAATGAGGTAGCTTCGGCAATTCAAAAAGTTTTATGCCCGATGCACATTAATTTTAAAATATCAGAAGTGGATAGAAAAATGAACAAGAGATGGTTTTACGAGAAATCCGGAATTCCTGGTATTATTGGCGTGATAGATGGGTCCCATATTCAGATTATACGACCAAGTGATAATGAACACCTATTTTTTAATAGGAAATTAAAACACAGCGTTAACCATGATCGTAAGGTTTTTTTTTTAGTTTTGCTTCTTAATCTTTCATGGTCCTTCTTTTAGATTTGCGATTATCGAATGAGGATAATTTCAGTAAATGGACGATTTCCTGGTGCTTCACACGATTCACATGTTTGGAAGCTAAGCAAAGAAAGAAGATTTTTAAAAGATAATTTTGAACATGGTGACACATCATCATGGATTATAGGTAATCTCTCAATTTTTATTACTTGAATTGAAATTAAAAATGTTAAAAAGCGCTTTTTCTAAATGATTTGAAGGTATTACTTAATTTATATTTAATTTTTGTCACTTTTAGGGTACTCTGGATATCCGCTTGAGCCGTGGCTTTTAACGCCGTATAATAACAGTGGTGAAAACCGATCAAAAGAGAGATTCAATAGAAAGTTCAAATCGGTGCGGTCTGTAATAGAAAGGTGTATTGGGATATTAAAAGCCAGATTTCGCTGCATTTTAGCTGCACGTGAGTTGCATTATACGCCGGCAAGGGCCTCAAAATTTTTAAATGCATCTTCAGCACTTCATAACATTTGTACCATGTTCAAGGTTTCGCTTCCCTCTGAGAAAGAAATAAATGAAGTAATTGCTGAAATAAATAACTTTACAACTGAAAACTGTGCAGAAAACGATCCAGCTATGTTGAATGTTGCTAAGCAAATTAGAGATAGGATAAGGGAAAGTTTATTATAATTTACCTTCTTTTTTTTTTTTTTTTAAATAAACGTTTTTTTCCAAAACATTTGTTCCTTTTTATAAGAATTAAATAAATGATAGAAAAGTTATATGAATTTAAAAAAAAATTTTATTAAAGAAAAATCAAACTAATATCTAAAAAAAACTAAAAAGAGTTTCATTTTTAATGCATTTAAATTTTAATTTTTCAGTTGCAAATCTAATATTTGTTTTTTTAATTCAAGTTTAGCTATTTGCAGCTTTTCGTTTAAATCACAATTTTTTTTTTTTAAATCAAATTTTTGAGTCTTTAATTTATAATTTTTTTCTTGTAATGCAAGATTTTTTTCTTTTAACTTGTAATTTTTGTATTTTAAGTCATAACTTTTTCTTTGGTAACTACCAATTTTCTTCAAATCCTCACTCATTGCTCCCAATATTTTGGTGGACGTTTGTTGATATACAATTTGATTCTCCACCTGACGTTCCAACAAGGCATAATTATTCAAAGACGATGAATTGGATTTGGTCTTAGATTTCCTTACAGGTGTTTCTTTTTCTGTACCCTCCATTGAAACATCCATTTCATCCAATGTGGAGGTGTCCAGTGGGGGACAAATTGTTTCCATAGATATCACGGTCACGTTTTCTTTTTCCGGCAACCCACAATCTTTTGCATCATCGATTCCGTCAATTGCAGTATTGAAGTCGAGCAACTGCACAACTTTTGATTCCACCTGCGAAAAAGAATGCTGACGACTTGGGCCCCATCCAGTTCCTGAGATATTTATTTTGTTCATTCTTAATTTTTTTTTAATATGATTTTTATAATCTGCCCATACCTAAAAAGAGTAAATAATGAACATGAATTTTTAATTTTTTGTTTATTCCATACTAACTTTTTTCCACTCATTTCCGTTGCGTATAGGAGGGCCTTGGGCATTCAATCCGGAGGATAATTCGTCCCACATTTTTTTCGTCTTAATTCTTGCATCCGGCGATTTGAGAAAACCCTTGGCGAAGTCCGGATGATTTTTCATGTAGTCCACAATAATTGCGAATTGTTCACTTTTTGTGTTGGCGCATTTTTTTTTCTCCCTGAATTTAAATTATTTTATTTAAAAACGAAATATAATAATTTTATAATATCAATTAATTAATATTTTTATTTCTTTTTATTTGATTTCACAATTAATAGGTACTTACATTTCAAAATTTATTGTTAGCTTCTTTTCCGATAACATAAAAGATAACGAATAAAATTTCCGAAAATCGAATATTTTTTTTTATGTTTGTGATTTCCATAAAGCTTAGGAAAATATATTTACAGCCTACTTTAAAAAAATTCCGAATGATATAAAAATTCGAATGAAAAAAACAAAAATTCGAATGTCGTTCGAAAATCGAATTGCATAATGCATCGAACCATTATTCGATAAAAATTATGTTAGAATCGAATTACATAATAACCCCCCTGGTTGAAGTTACTCTAGAAAATATAGGAGAAAAAATACCAGCAAATACACCTTGGTTTGTCATTTATATTAAGTAAATAATTTTTAATTTCAAATCTTTAAGTAATTTCTAATTAAAAATCTTTTTAGAACTGACGAAACCAAAAAAAATATACGAAGATCACCAATATCTTTCAATAAACAACTTAATGCCTTGAGCACAGCTAATACCGCAAAGCAATTTTGAGCTACCGTAAAAACCCATTTTCTGCGTCATTTCTTAATTAATTTAAATAAGAATTATAAAAAATTTTATTGATTTTTTGTAAAAAGAATTTCTTAAAATTATTTCATAATTAATTAGAAAACTGAATTTATTTTTTTTTTGCTCCAGAAAGAATTGACTACGTCACAAATTAATTTTTTTGTTTCTTTTTCACAGCGTTTCTTTTGCATCGAAATTTGGTTTTGCTGCATTTTTCTGTCACAATCATATTATAAAAAAAAACAAAAGCAGTTGTTTGCAGTTGATTTTTTTGCTTTCAGGTAAAATTAGCTGTGAACAGGTTTCCGGAACATTCCTTCAAAAATCGCTTTGCGGCATTAGCTGTGCTCAAGGCATAATACTTATCTAAAAATAAGGACGTAAAGTTGTAATCATTTGAAAAATAGAATTTATATTTTTCTTTTGTAAAAATATTTTGATTTTGTATAATATATGTGATATCTTAAATTCTTATATGTATATCACATAAATGTGAAATACATATATGAATTTAAATATTTATTTTTCACTAATAAAAAACCACAAAATAATATGACTCCAAAAATGAAGTAATGTAGTTTAAAATTAATCTCTTTTAACAGGAAAATTAAACTTGGATGTTTAAAATTAATATCCAGAAAATGCAATTTTACTCTATTTAAAGTATATAAATTACTTGGTTTTTCGATCAAAATTATTTAATATATGAAGTAAATAATACTTCTTTTTTAAAGTAAAACTCCTATAAAAAATTTACTAGTAATTTTACTACTCTGGAAATAGGAAACAGAATAACCTACTTTAATAGTAGTAAAAAATATTTACAGTGTAGGTCAACTTTTGAAAATATTGTACAACCATGTAAATTTAAAATAAAATTTTGAATGTTTTGAATAGGATAACGATCGGGAATTGTTATCATTCTTAGCAACCATATGAAGTGCCGATGAAACTGGAGAAGATGAAGGTCTACAAATTCCCATTTGTAACATGTGGTCGAATTCGATTTTAGCAATTTTAAGTTTTTTAGCATCTAATCTTCTAGGTTTGGTAAAAGGTAAATTGCCTTTAGTTAAAATGTGATGTTTAACATTGTGTTTAGTGGGTTTATCGAATTGAGGAGTAGAAATTAATTCAGGAAATTTTTTAAGAATGTCAGAATGAATAGAATAAAGTTTGGGAGAAAGTGAATTATGAAATTTTTAAAAACAATTAAGAGATCAATTAAAAAATTAAGATTATTTTCTTTATCGTATAAAAATAAACGATGTGATTTAACTGATAATGGGGACTCATTTAGTTTTTGAGCTATCTAAATTTGTAGAATTATTAAATTTACAAGGTGTTTTACAACGTGAAGCATTATTACCAAAATTGAAATGATACCAACAAAAATCTGTATGATTGTGATTATTGTTTTTATTAATATTACGAGAAGAAGATCTAGATCGAGAATCGCGATTATAAGATGTTGAACGAGAATCACGATTAGAAATTGTTAAATCTGATAATTTTTTTTTAAGTTCATTCAATTGTTTTTCTATATTAGTAATACGTAAATTTGTTTCATAATTTGAATTTTGAATAGTGGAAACTTGAGAAAATGGTAAAGGATTTTGTGATGACAATAAAGAATTTGGAATTGAAGGAGAGAATGAAGAATTTAGTAACGAAATATTATTAAAATGAGAAACTTCCCAAATTTTGTCTGCTAAAATTAAAAGATTATCTATATTATCTATATTAGAACTAACTAAACCGATATTTAAATTTGTGGGAAGTTTTCTCATCCAAAGTGATTTTAATAAATTCGTTCCTACTGATGACGTAGTTCCAGCTAAGAATTCCATTGAATGATAAAATTCCGAAGGTTTACGATCTCCCATTTCCGAAGTGGAAAGTAATTCTTCTAAACGTTTTTCTTCGCTTATAGCGTAACGTTTTAGAAGAATTTCTTTCAAGGAAGTATATTTATTATTATCGGGAGAATTACGAAGAAAAGTTAAAATCGTTTGAATGACCTCTTGTGGTAAAACTGATATTACATGGTCATATTTTGTATTATCTAGAGAAATTCTTTTAGAATTAAATTGAGCTTCAATTAAAATAAACCAGGCTTCTGGACAAGAAGTCCAAAATTGTGGTAGTTTAACTGTAGCAGCATCAATGGTAGTAGAAGTATTTGAAACACTATTTGAAAGAATATGATCATTAAGGGAGGAAGTAGAATTTGAAGGATTCATTTTATATTTAAAAAGTAAAATAAGTGTAAATAATATTTAAATTAAAGTGTAAATGTAATAATATAACTAACTAATGTATAGTAATATAAAAATTAATATATAATAATAATATAAAATAATAGTATAAAAATTTATCTGGATGTTTGAAAATAATTTGTTTGATTATGATAATTGTTGAAAATTCTTCAATAATTTATGAAGTTATGGAATAATTGTTAAAATATTTCAATAATTTAATAATTTAAAAACTCAATCTGTAATTGTTGATTCTTATTATTGATTATTGATTATTGATTTCATTGTTGAAAATTGAGTTTGAGTTGTTATTGTTGTTGAAAATTAAATTTGTTTCAATTGTTGTTGAAAACTAAATTTGAGCTGCTATTATTGTTGTTGTTATAATAATTTTAATGGAACCTGTTGTTAGTTATAATAATTTTCATGGAAGCTGCTGTTTGTCGGGGTTACCAATTTTTAGTTGTTAATATTATTTTATAATAATATTAAATTTTATTTAAATAATAAAAAAAAGCTTTTTTTTTATTTAAAAATTATTTATTATAAAATTAATTAAATTAAAGATTATTAAATATTTTGAAGTTATTTTTATAAATTCTTTTTTTTTTATAATATTTTTTTTTAATCAAATTTAATATTTTCTAAGTGAACTCAAAATTATATCTGATTATAAAATAAATAAATTTTCTTACAATAATTAAAATGAAAATCTGATTCAAAATTAGAATTAATAAAATAAACTCTGAAATTAATAAATGAACCACTACACTATCAATATCAGTTTGCCATTTTTTGTGTGGAACGTTTTTTTTTTTGGAGATTTAAATTTACCTTCCCGAACGATTCGCATCACAGTTCTTTCTGATACTTCTGCTAATTCGGCAGTTCTGCGATAAGCTTGAGATTTACTGGAGACAGCTTTATTCTCCTCACTTTCTTTTAAAAAATTTAAAAATATTTTGTAAATCAAAGCCCGAGCTTGACTTTTAATTGGTTTTCCTTGATTAAAATTGATTTTTTAAAACTTATACTGATTTCAAAAATTAATTATTAATCACACAATTTCGTTTTTAAAATAAAACTTATATTTTCAATTTCGTAAACTTCAATAAAAGAACGCATACTTTTGTTCCGAAATAAGTTCTATACAACTTAATACCACGGAAAACCTTCTAGGGAAAGACAAATTACATAATAATTTTACAAAAATCCGTATTTTTGTATTTTTGAAAAGCAATAAGAGTTTTTATCTAAATTCTTATTAAAACCTACTAATAATATATATAATATATATAATATATATAAACCTACGATCAGGGCCGGTCCAGCTATATGTGCACGATGTGCACTTGCACAGGGCGCCTAACGAATTGGGCGCCAATCGATTTGTAGTCAAGAACATGGAAATGCATTCGAGAAAGCATAGAATAAAATCAACATAGTATATATGTAAATATTTTTTTTGGTATACACTAGGTAGAAAAAGTCTGCGTACGGCCTCGTTTTCTTATTTTTTGTTCAACATGTTCCCAGTTTTTGATGTCATTTAAAAGAACTATGAAAATAAATTTTTAGGTGAAAAAAATGTTTGTTTTCAAAATTTAAATTTTGAAAAATATCAGAAATTAACTAGTAATGTCATTTGAAAGGCAATTGAAAGTTGATAATTTTGCACCATATATTTTGATCCCTACGATAAGGGAAAGTGTCAAAAATTGTCTTTGAAAGTCATAGAAATAGCTTAGAACCGCTGGAAAATAGGTTAGAACCGCTTGTTTTTATAACTTTCAAAGTCGATTTTTGACACTTTCCCTTATCGTAGCGATAAAATTATATAGCGCATTTGTCTTTCAAATGAGATTACTAGTTAATTTCTGAGACGCGGCATTAAAACCGGCTGTACGAAGACTTTTCCAAAAATTGAATTTAAACTTCGAAAAAAAATTTTATTTTCACAAAAAAACTTTTTTAAAAAAGTCCTTTTAAATGGCATCAAACATGTCGAACAAAAAATAAAAAAACGAGACCATACGCAGACTTTTTCTACCTAGTGTACGTATATTTATTTGAGCACCTGCGCTAGACCTACTGGGGATACCTCGTTAAAAAAAAAGCGCATTAGTATAGTCTACCTCAATGTAGAAATGACTTATACTATGCTTGTGGGCGCAATTTTCAAAATCAGCACAGGGCGCCTAATCAGCTTGAACCGGGCCTGCCTACGATAAAAAATGAAATAATAAAAAGAAGGATATACCGCACCTATACTCTGTGGTGTAAAAATTTTAAGAAACTAAATGAATACTTATTTTTATCAATTAAAGTTTTTTTTATACTAAGAAAACTATTTTAAGGATGACATTTATAAAATCAAAATAAAATTATAATAAGTGGTGCAAATTTAAATAAATTATTCCTTTATAGAACTTTTTTTGATTTTTATTTTTCAATATATTAAATAAGTAATATAATATTTAATATAATATTTAAGTAATATAATATTTAAGTTTTAGGTATTAGCCTGCTGTACAGTTTTAGAAAATTTTAAAAGGTAACAATATGATTCAAAAATGAAAATATTTTAGTGCCCCAGTGATGCCAGACGTAGGGAATATTCCCTACATGTAGGGAAATTATGTCATAAAAAGACACTGTAGGGAAAAAAGGACAGATTTTTCAAATGTTAAAAAATGTAGGGATTTTTTTATCATGTTGGTTGGCCAATATTTTTTTTCTTAAATTCATTGCAAATATTAATAATTACAAACGAAATATTTATTTTTTTATATAATTAATACTATAAAGTATATATCGTCTGCTCAGAAATGAAACGATGTATAATGAAAACTATAGTTACGCGTAATTGAGTTTAAAGATTTGAAAATTAAAAAAAAATGTATGGAAAAATATCAAGTAACGTAAAATTTTCATCTAAAAAACACATTTTAATCAACATTAAGAATATTGCAAAATAGTTGTACTTATAAAATCAAGTACGAGGAATCGAATGGTGCTATTATCTAATAATTACGTATAAATATCATACTTTGTTTCATTTCTGAGCAGACGATATGTTCCTTACTTTTTTAATGAATTTATTTTTTGTTTAGTAATTTAGTATTAATTAATTATAATTATAAAATTAATAATAATGATTATTTTTTTATACAATTAATGCTAAATCTAAATGTTACTGAAAATGAATTTGTGATTTTTTGATATATAAAAATAAAAAAGATCTCATGAAAAATCAATTTTTTATTTAAAAAATTTGAAAAATAAAAAAAACTAAATATCAGTATGTAGGGAAAATTATCTATATAACATAGGGAAAAATAGGGAAATTTTTTGCTTGCTGTAGGTATTTTTAAATTTTCAATCTGGCATCACTGTAGTGCCCTTCTAATCACAGAAGTATAAGGACGTAAGGATTATCGCAAATTTTTTTCTTGAAAACTCAGATAAATCTGTGTGAGCCAGAAAGAGAAAAATATATACAAAACAATTTATAAAAAAAGCTTAAGCATAAATTTGATTAAAATTTTACCCCCTCTTAAAAGCACATAGGACAAGTGATTTGAATCGTACTATACAAATTATTTAAAAATAAAATTTGTTTTTTCATAATAGGTAGCTCTGATGAAATAAACTTATCTGACCAAAAATAGGCAAAAAGCCTTTTTGTTCAAAATAGGTAGCTTTCGTGAAATAAAGATAAGATTATCTGACCATAAATTTTGGGTAGGAAGCTACGATAAGGGTCGTCCCGGCTCAAAAAGTTTTCAAAAAGGTAGCTTCGGTGAAATAAAGATTACCTGACCAAAAATTTTGGGTAGATAGCTGCGGTTAGGGTCTTCCCGGCTCAAAATATGGAAAAAAAACACACGAAGCTGTCATAGGAACTGCCGAAAGAAGTTAGTAGTTAAAAGCTTTAAACTATGGAATAACAGAGGCTACAAAAAATGGACTGCTCAGTACAAAATGTGTAAATCGAAATAAAAATTATTTTTATTGAAGGCTAAATCGAAATAAAAATAATTTTTATTGATTTTCTATTGTTACTTGTTTAATTTTAAATTAATCTCTTTTATGTTATTAAAGTATAAAAATAAAAAGTAACAATAGAAAATCATGCTTTCAATAAAAATGATTTTTATTTTAATTTACATTTTGAGCAGCCCATCATTTGTAGCCACTGTTATTTCATAGTTTAAAGCTTTTAAGTATTAACTTCTTTCGGCAGTTCCTATGACTGCTTCGTGTGTTTTTTATTTTATTGGTTTAAATGCTTGACATGTTTCGGAATTACATCAATCCCATCTTCAGAAGCTACAGAGCAAAATATTTTTTGTTCATGCACTATTTTTTCAAAATTTTAATAGTAGATTATTGTATATGTAAACTAAATTTTTTATTAATTAAGAGTTATGTATACACAAAAATACATAGACACGAGTCAATGTATTTTTGTGTAAATACAGAACGAGTTGTATAACAAATTTTGTTTACATATCCAATATACTGTTTTAATGCGTTGGGGAGAGGTAGTTGCAAAGAGAGAATATTTTTTCTTCTTATTTTTTCTCTTTTTTTTTGTATTTAGCTGTATTGAAGTATTGTGAGAGATATTATGTTTGTTTAGGTATTACGTAATATTCAATACGAAACATCTAAATGATTTCATTATTTACGCTGATGCATCTAAATTTTTTCATTACATACGCTGATGCATCTAAATTTTTTCATTATTTACGCAGATGCTTCTAAATAATTGCATGTGTATTGACGCATATAATACTCCATTTAGTGATCTAAATTCTATAGAACTAAATACAACATAACGATCCCCAACGCATTAAAATATTTTATTAAGCAAACTACTTAACCTTAACTTTTGTTAAGAACGAAGAACATTAAAGCTTTTTTTTTGATCGTTTGTAATTTTTTAATAAACAAAAAACTTAAATTTAATTATATTTCATTTTATTTTACTTTTGGAATTTTACTATATTATTATTTTTGTTTCTAATATCAGTATTTTTATACTGTAGTCACTTTTGAACTTAAAGTAAATCGTTTTTTATGTGTATATAGAATTTATTTTCTTGTGATTCATAGTACCCGTATTTTCTTGTGATTCATGAAACCCGTACGCTTAATTTAAAAAAATTCTCCTTAAACTTTTTTTTTTTTGACAACAATAATAAAAAAAAACACAGGAGCTGTCATAGGACACTAGATAGGAACGTAGTTCCTTTGCGTATCCATAAGTAATTCTCATTTTCAATCAATTAAAATAGAGCTTTCATTTCCAATTAACCCAAATTGACCAATTGCATTTGCATAATTGGCGAAATTATACAAAATTGACAAAATTATGCAATATTTTTATTTACACTGAAATTAGTATGAAAATCTGAATTTTATTTGAACTATAAAATATCAATTAGTTAATAATAAAAAATTAATATTTTTTAAATATTTTATTACTATTTCATATAATTCAAATAAAATTTAATTTTATCAATTTTCATACAAATTTTAATAAGAGTTATTACTATTTGCCGCGATAGGGACATTACATCAAGTCAATTTAAATTGCGACGGCGTCGATTCAAATCACTTCACAGTGAGCTTTTTAGACAAATGAGCTTTTAAGACTAAATCGCACCATAGAAAATATCATATTTTTTCTCTTTTTTCATACGGGATTTTAAGATTATGATTTCCTACTCATATGTTTTCTGCCATTTATTTTGTTTAAATTTGTTGTTATTTTTGTTAATTTATTATACGTCGTATACGCGCGTGAATTACGTCGACCATATCTTTAGCATTAATCAAAATTTATTGTTAGGTTTTTTTTTTGTAATTCTGGCAACTTTTATTCTGATTTTGAAATTGAAAGTGACAGCATAAAAAAAATAAATTATTGTGATTTTTTTTTTATTATATTTTTTTTTTATTATTATAAAATAAGAAAACCTTATCAAATTATGTTAATAAAATTGTATAATTTGATAAAAGGAACAACAGGTGAAAATAAAAAAATATTTTTTTTGATTATGAATCACACATACAACGTTAATTCGCACCTCTGTTTAGTTAGTGTCAAAAAAAATTAAAATACGTTCCAAAAAAAATTAAAATACGTTCCAAAAAAAATTAAAATACAATATATTTTTTTTGATTATGAATCACACATACAAAATATCGTGAAGATCGTCAGGTGTAGATCGTCACGTGTGGATCGTTATGGATCGTTTCATTTTAGTCATAAGCCGCGTTAAGAAACTACGTTCCAAAAAAAACCATAAAAAAATCCAAAAATAGAATTATAATTTTATTTGAATTGAAACACCATTTGAATTTTATAAGTCGCTTTATGATTCATACGAGTCAGATCTTATGTCATTTGAATTAGTCATTATAGAATTGAATGATATACTGTTGGACATTTAAACTCTGACATTGTATGTTCATATTATTATTATTTAGATCAGGCCTGTCCCACACAAATCTGCTTAGGAACCAATCTGAAAATTATCCTGATTTGTAGGAGCCACTATGAAAAAAAAATGTGATTTAATTTGTATTTTATTATATATATGCTAAAAGATTGATTCTACCTCGCAATCATTTTTAAAACAGAAATGAGCTAAAGTGCTTTGAATTAAAGTAAAAATTGATTTAAGAAAAAAACAAAAATTTTATATCATCTAATTCTAATAGTCCAAGAGCTCGCAACGTAAGAATTCACGTGATTTTAGCAAGGCTCATTTTTTAATATAATGTTCCATACTACGGTGCAGGACGCATAAAGGTAGTCTGGCTGTCAGACGACGTTGCGTTTACCCGTGGGAGCAGAACCAAGTAGGTAAAAAAAATGCAAAATTACATGAAAAAAACAAATTACTTTTCAATGACATAGGTCTGGCATCCATTTAGCAACGGTATTTCCGTCTGGTAAATTGGATGTAGTATATATAAGATCCAATCTATAACATATAAAAATTTCAGCCTTGCTAAAATGACGTGAAATTGAAGTTTTTTTTTGTTATAAATCAAGGTCTGGCACGGTCTTAACAACTCCGAAGCCGTCTGGCAATGATGCATTAACATTTCATATAATAAGCACAAACAAGTGACATAACTAGAAATCGTGCTATTATCACGTAATTTTGCATTTTTTCTTTGACCTACCTGGATCTGCTCCCACGGGTAAACGCAACGTCATCTGACAGCCAGACTACCCTTATGGGTCCTGCACCGTAGCATTTAACAATATTTTAAAAAATGAGCCTTGCTAAAATAACGTGCCAAAAACTTTGCGAGCTCTTAGACTATAAGCAATATAACGAAAATACAATATTAGCTTAAAGTGAGTGGATATTTAAATTTTGCATGTACCTATTTTTTATTACTGAAAGAAATAAACTTAATACTCAGTGAGATTTATATTTGTTTTGAAATAAATAGTCTTTAAGGAGTGAGTTTTTGAATTACTCGAGGAATATTTTTTTCCCTGATATATTGTGTTGCTTAAATACATAAAAATGTTTATATACTTTATAAAAATATATAACAAGTTTTAAAGCAACCAAGCGCTGGCTATCAAACAGCGAACAACAGTATCAGAGTTAAAAGAAATGAATTAACATAAGACAGTGCGTTAACATTTTTTGAGAGAAAAAGCTTTTTTTATTTACAAATGCAAATGTTACAAAAGTCAGAGTAAACATATTTCTATGGGAGTGGCTACAGTTACGGCAACCGTAACTTATTTTTTTTTTTAACAGTTACGGTTAACGTAACTTATTTTTTTTTTTAACAGTTACGGTTAACGTAACTTTTTTTTTTTTTTTAAGTTACGGCAACCGTAACTATTACGTAATGCTTAAAGTTACGGCAATTTTTTTTTGTCGAAAAAAAAAAAATTTATTTAATTTTTTTTTCTTTTTTTTCTTGTTTTTCTTTTTTTCTTTTCTTTCTTTTCTTCCTTTTTTTTTGTTTTAACCCTTTCTTCGGGATTCGAACCTCGTTCTTTAGCATTTCATTCTACCACTCTACCTCTCGGCTACAGTATTAAAATTATAAACGTGTACAAAATAGAAAATATAAATTATGTGTACATGTGAAAGTTATTGACAAGTAAAAACCTTACATCGTCATACAAAAAATGCAAGAATAGTAAAACCTTACATAGTTATACAAAAATAGAAAAATAGTTTTAAAAGCGCGAAGCGCCAAAGCAAAATAAAAAAAAAAAAAAAAAAAAGAAGCCCTAGGGGGTTTGGGGGAGGCGGCGGCCGTCCCCCATTCAGCATAACAACTTTTTATTTAAAAAAAAAGTCATAATGCTCAAAAAAAACTTTGCCGTAATCACTAAAAAAAAAAAAAAAGTTACGTCCGCCGTAACTTTAGACAATTTTCTACAGGATTACGGTTGCCGTAACTCTAAAAATAAAAAAAGAGTTACGTTTGCCGTAACTTTAAACAATTTTCAACAGGATTACGGTTGCCGTAACTTTAAAAATAAAAAAAGAGTTACGTTTGCCGAATTTTAGTCAATTTTCAACAGGATTACGGTTGCCGTAACTCTAAAAATAAAAAAAGAGTTACGTTTGCCGTAACTTTAGTCAATTTTGAACAGGATTACGGTTGCCGTAACTCTCAAAAAAAAAAAAGAGTTACGTTTGCCGTAACTTTAGTCAATTTTGAACAGGATTACGGTTGCCGTAACTTAAAAAAAAAAAAAAAGAGTTACGTTTGCCGTAACTGTAGACGCTCCCTATTTCTATAGTAGAGTAACAAGCAGAGTAAACATATTTATATAGTAGAGTAACAAGGAACAACGAAAATTTTTATGCAAAAAAAAAAAAAAATTCACCTCCCTCTTACAAGGTGCCTTTCTGATTCCTTTTACTTACGTTTTTTTCGCAGTTTTTTTTAAAATGCAAAATTAAGCACTTTTTTAGAACAAAGTGAGTTCATTTCATTTTATTTTCGACTTAAAACTATTTTCTTATTTTTAAAAATTTCGAAAACCGTAAAATAACTTATATTTTACAATTTTTTTATCTTTTTGTAAAGACAAAAAATTATCATAGTCACCTGGTCCTTTTATAAAATAAATGCATTGTTTACATTTATTTGGCCTTAAGCGCGTCATAGTTTCCCTTAAATACTCAATACTAATAAATAAAAATCATATGATTTTTGTTTTGCTTTAATTTTTTGATTTTACGGATGTGAGAATTTTTTTTAAAGCTTGACGCTAGTGATTTAAATGTGAGCAATTAAAATAATAATTAATATTAACTTTAACCAATTTTTTGTAAAAAAAAACGTGAAAAAAAATTAAAAAGTGAAAAATGGGAAAAAATAAATGCTATTTTCGTAAATTTTAAACAGTTTGAAAAATGTAAATTAACAGTTCCTCCTCAAAACTTTCTTAATTATATTAAAATATTGCAGGATAAATTTTCTGAAAATTTGGATTTACATGTAACAGAAAATAATTTAGTAAGTAAATTAGCTTCCCTTCTTACAAACGTTGAATGTAATTTCAAATGTTGTGAAAATTTCAATACAATTTATTTGATTCATTTTTTCATATGTGTGCGCATATATTTCATTTTAAATTTTTTTTATAAAAATGTAAAAATTAGAAAAAATAGAAATAAAATGTTCACTGTGATGAGTTTATAAAATTAAAAGTCTTGTTTTATTTCGTAACTTTTAAAAAAGCAACCATCCCATCCCTGATCATTTTTATTCAAAACAATGATAGATTTTGAGTAAAAAAAAACATAGATTTTTTGGCGGGACGAAATATATTTTCTATGGCAGATACTTTACTTTATAAAATAGGTGTACAATGGTAACAAGGAACAACGAAAATGTTTATGCAAAAAAAAAAAAAAAATTCACCTCCCTCTTACAAGGTGCCTTTCTGATTCCTTTACTTACGTTTTTTTCCAAAATTAAGTACTTTTTAAGAACAAAGTGAGTTCATTTCGTTTTATTTTCGCCTTAAAACTATGTTTCTATTTTTAAAAATTTTGAAAACCGTAAAATTACTTACATTTTACAATTTTTTTATCTTTTTGTAAAGACAAAAAAATTTACATAGTCACCTGGTTCTTTTATAAAATAAATAAACAGTTTACATTTATTTGGCCTTAAGCGCGTCATAGTTTCCCTTAAATACTCAATAATAATAAATAAAAATCATATGATTTTTGTTTTGCTTTAATTTTTCGATTTTAAGGATGTGAGAATTTTTTTTAAAGTTTAAAGCTAATTTGAATTTCAACCGCTAGTGATTTAAATGTGAGAAATTAAAACAATAATTGAGTAAAAAAAACATAGTTTTTTTGGCGCCACGAAATATATTTAAATTAACTTTAACCAATTGGGGAAAAAAAATGGGAAAAAATAAATGCATTTCCGAAAAAAATAAAACAATTTTTGAAAATACCCAAATCGATTGATCCGTAAGTAAAACGTTGACTAATTTTAATAAGACTGGGAATTGGAGCTGACTCAAAATTTAGAAAATATCTCATTAAAATTTAATTTTCCTTCACCTTCTCCTTCACCTTCTTCTCCACTTATTAAAACAGTAAATAATTTACAAAAAATTAATATTCATTCAGAATTAAAAAACAAGGACATATAGGTGAAAAGAATGCGTTTTACTATTTTGTTGGCTATTTATTTAAAAAAAACTCTCAATCAACGTTGCTCTTCTGATTTTAGTTCTCAATTTGATGAAAATGAAAATGCTATTTTCATTAATTTTAAACAGTTTGAAAAATGTAAATTAACTTTCTTAATTATATTAAAATATTGCAGGATAAGTTTTCTGAAAATTTCGATTTACATGTAACAGAAAATAATTTAGTAAGTAAATTAGCTTCCCTTCTTACAAACGTTGAATGTAATTTCGAATGTTGTGAAAATTTCAATAAAAATTATTTGATTGATTTTTTCATACGAGTGCGCATATACTTCATTTTAAAATTTTTTCATAAAAATGTAAAAATTACAAAAAATAGAAATAAAATATTGGTTGTGATGAGTTTTTAAAATCAAAACTCTTGTTTTATTTCGTAACTTTAAAAAAAACAGACCATCCCATCCCTGATCATTTTTATTCAACACAATGATAAATTTTGAGTAAAAAAACATAGTTTTTTTGGCGCCACGAAATATATTTTGTATGGCAGATACTTAACTTTATAAAATAGGTGTACAATGCAAAAGTGAAGGCGAAGGCGCATTAGATTTGTTGCTCATTATGTTTTTTTTATTATTGCATGTTACAAAATACATGAAAAAATTGGTAGACTTTCATTTGTTCGTAATTTTTTCTTCGTAAAACATTTGTTCGTAAACATTTCTTCGTAAAAAATTTGTTCGTAAAAACATTTGTTCGTAAAACATTTGTTCGTAAAAACATTTGTTCGTAAAAACATTTGTTCGTAAACTTTTGTTCGTAAAACATTTCTTCGTAAAACATTTGTTCGTAAAACATTTGTTCGTAAAACATTTGTTCGTAAAACATTTGTTCGTAAAACATTTCTTCGTAAAACATTTCTTCGTAGACCATTTCTTCGTAAAACATTTCTTCGTAAATATTTTTTTATAAAAAAAAAAACATATGTGAGTCTCGGGACACACGGAAGAAGTGAAACTTCATGGCAAGTAGTATTTTCTGGGAAGGCTAAATAAATATTTAAAATGGCCAAGTGCATATAAGATATGACGCCGATCGATTTTTTCGACGGCGACTAGTTGATTTTTGCCCTTCGAATGCTGCGGCCAGCGACTTAAAATTACTTGTTTTGGGGAATTCGGCGGCTTAGAAAAAATTAAAACCCAGCGACTGCTTGTACCTTGTTCGCATTCTAATTTAAATTCCAATTATATTCTGGAAAACAAATTACCGTTCGCATTACAAAATTTGATGAGAAGTGGAATTTAAAAATTTAGAAAGAGAAAAAATTTTTGTTGTAGAAAATTTTGACTTTTTATCTCACTTTTTATCAATTTTATTTTGTTTTTTTTTTCATTTTACTCGAATTTGACAAAAAAAATTGTTGCCAACTATAATAAAATTTCAAAAAGTGAGTGAAAGTAACTATAAATATAGCATTTTAACCCTGACAAACTAGAATATGAAAGTTTTGTTTTTTTTTTTCATTTTACTCGAATTTGACAAAAAAAATTGTTGCCAACTATAATAAAATTTCAAAAAGTGAGTGAAAGTAACTATAAATATAGCATTTTAACCCTGACAAACTAGAATATGAAAGTGGAATATACATATTCCGGAATATATTTTTATATGAAAAATCCAGTTCATTTTCCTGAAATATTCCGGAAAACAGCATATTCCACTAATGCGAAGACCATATTAGAGATAAAAGCATTTAAAAATTCTAAAATACTTTTTAAGCTCAAAAAGTTTAGTGGCATAAAATTATTTCAAAATGGCTAGATTTATGGCAACACTGAATGCAGATAATTTCTACTATATTTTAAGCTGTAAACACAATTCCGGTTATTAGCGACAATAATGTATGAAAAAACAGTAGCGTGGCTTAAATCATGTTTTCTTTTTGTTGCCCGAAAAGTTTAACCTAAAATAACTTTTTCAAATATGCCTGAAAAATTTCATGTTTATTAGTACTTCTTCTGAAATGGAATTGTAATAAACATATTCCTCCTGCATTTTATTAGTGTTGTGATGCCTGTACTTATTAAAATAAAACACTTTATTTTTAGAACTTATGATCTTTATTGATTGACTTTGACACTGAGAATGATCCTAATTAATTATGCTAATTAGTTTATATGTTATTTTTCTATGCATGCAAATTGCATTCATAGATTATAAAGAGAGAAACATAATGGGAAATGAACTGGAATACAAAATATTTAAGAGAGTTTTTAAGAGAGTGTTGGTATGCACAAGTGCATAACAGACAAATCGTGTGTGGGAAAATATTTGGCATGTTATATGATATCCACTTGAATTAAATATTAAAATAGATAATAATGATAAAATATGTTTAAGCAAACATATTTTATCGTTAGAAAATAAATTAAAGTCAAGTTTTAATACTTGGGAATATTTGGGTTTTATAATTTGAAACTTTGTTCGGAATTTAAAGTACAGTTGCGTTTAATGCAACATGTACAAAGTAATGGGTGTGCCAGGTAAGTACAAGAACGTAAGTAGCAAGGATTAAGTACAAATGTACCACGGGGTGTACAAGGTAAGTAAGATTCGGTACGAATGTACCACACCTACCCCCTTTAGAAGAATGGATTTTAGGACATTCTATGAAATTTTCGTATTTAAAATTTACTATGTTTCTTTCTCTATTATATTATTACAAAATTTTGCACAATAATATAAAAAAAATTTTTTTTTTTTTTTTTTTAAAACGATTATATCCTTTAAACAAGTTACATAAAGGATATTTTACTATAAATTTTGTTTGTTTTTCTTTTACATTTGTAACATATTTCTTTAAATTAAAAAAAAAGGTTTTTTTTTTTTTTTTTTTTTTTTTTTTTTTTTTTTTTTTTTTTTTTTTTTTTTTAAATGATATTTATGCTATTATCTTAACAGTAAGAAACTTTTTGTACTATAAAGTATTACATAAATTGTTATATTATGATATGAAAAATAAATCTGATTATATGTTTAGTGTAAGAAATTTGTATTATAATATTAAACATAAAAAAAAATCGTATTACCTTATTATATAAAATGTTTAATGACGTCATTATTAAAATTTCGTAAATGATAAGATCTTTCCTTAGACTGTAGTTATAAACTAGGTTTTTTTTTTTTTTTGATATTTTCCTTTTTTTTTTGTTTTTTTTTCTTTTTTTTTGAATACAATTTTTCTTAAATTTATTTATTTTTTTTTTTTTAAAAAAAAAAAATTTGTACATTTTATTAAAATATGTTTACCTTATGTCTATAAAAAAATTATTTATTATTGTTAAAGAAGTTTGTTTTTCCATTTTTTTTCAATTTTAGAAGTATAAAAAAAAATCCTACCAATAGAACTATATTTAGTTTTGCGTAATACTATATGTTAGTTGCTGTAAATTTCATATTTTAAAAGAAAATTTAGTTTAATAAAACGAGGTATTTTGTTTCCGTATTATTATTTATGTGCAAAAAAAATTGTTTAAATGAAAATTAATTATTTATCAATAATATAGTTTAAAATTTTATAATTATTCTAAAGAAAATTAAGATTGGTTTATAATTATCTAAAGCCTAAAATATGGATATCCACACACACATTCATACCTTATATTAAAATTCTGTACATATTTTACATATAAATTTTCCTTTCTATTGATTGAACAATTTTAGTCGATTTTTATGCACAGTTTGAGTTTTATTATTCTCATCACTAATCGTGCAATTTGTATCTTCAATTTTTATTATGGTGAAGGGTCCTTTAAAAAGAGGATCTAACTTATGCCTTGCACCTTCTGTTACATTTAAAAGAACTTTGTCAAATAACTTAAAATTTGCTGGTTTTGAACTACTATCATAAAAAAATTTTGTACTTATTTTAGATTTTTGAACTAAATTTTGCGCTCTATTCTGGGAGACTTGCAAGCGATATTTTACCTCTTTTTGATAAGAGTCCAGATTGTATAAAGGATCTACATTTGCGTTATCCAAAAAATCAAATGTTGGTGGATTCTTTGCGAACACTAATTCAAACGGACAATAATTGTGCGTTGTAGATGGAGTAGTGTTAAAGCAGTAGGTAAAATATTTGAGATATTCATCCCAATTTGTTTTATTTGTATTAATAAATGAGCGTAAGTACTCGTTTAATGTTCGATGGCTTCGCTCGATTGTTCCGAGCGTCTGGTGGTGGTATGCCGTCGACATTTTGTGTTCAATATTTAGTAGTATTGCTAGTTCTTTTAACGTTTCATTCTTATATTCCGTACCCAAATCTGTTCTTATTTGTTTCATGGGGCCGTATACTAATATAAAACTGTCCACCATTGCCTTAGCAATTGTTTTAGCTGTTTTATCAGGAATAGGAACCGTTACTAAGTATTTTGTTAGGTCGCAGATCATTGTTAATGCGTACTCATTACCGCTTAAAGATCTTGGTAAAGGGCCTACCGTGTCTACTATGACAATATCAAAGGCTTTCTGCGGCGTAGGAGTAATAACAAGTTGTTCTTTATTATTAGTGCTAGCTTTATTCATTTGACAACTTTCGCATTTCTTAATATACTTTATAACGTCCTTTGTCATGTTAGTCCAGTGAAATTTTTGTCTAATTTTTGTTAAAGTCCTCATGATACCTGTATGACCTCCTTGAATAGGGTCGTCGTGAAATTTCTTTATAATTTTTAATTTTTCTTCATTATCATATATTTTCATAATTTTAGGTGTTAGCGCTATACTTATATTTTTTATTTTTAATTCCGCAATTTTCTTAAATTCTTGGATCCGTATTACATGAAATATTTCATCATTCATTGATAATTGTAATTTCAAAATTTTACGATTGCCGGCCTCTTTATCTAGCCTTGAAAGAAGCTGATCTAGATCGAGCTTCCCATTAGCAATGTATTCTTTAATGCATATGCTCATAATAACTTTATTTTTATATTTTAAAATTAGTTTAGACTTATCTAAACTAAATATCAAGCGGATAAAACTTTTAGTTTCACTAATATCAGTACATTCATATATTTTTGGTATCAATGAGGTTGTATTGTCACGGCTGGGTTTGGGTTGCTTATTTTTATCACTAATTTTACGCGATTCGGCGCGAGTTGTCATTTTAAAAATTTTATTTTTTTGTAAATTTTTTATGTCTTCAAAGTCTATCCTAGATAAAGCGTCAGCTCCGTTATTCTCTTTACCTTTAATGTATTCAATCGTAAAGTCAAACTCTTCGAGATCCAATCTCATACGAGTTAGTTTAGAAGATGGATTTTTCATAGAGAATAAATAGGAAAGAGGTCTATGATCGGTCTTTACTAAAAACTGTTTTCCATACACGTATGGCTTGAAAAAATTTATTGCCCAATGAATAGCGGCAAGCTCTTGCTCAATAACGGATTTATTTTGTTCACCTTTGGTGAATGTTCTTGAAGCGAATGCGATGGGTAACTGAAGGCCGCCGCCTTCCTGGCTTAGAATTGCGCCACATGAGATTTTACTAGCATCGGTAGTGATGCAAAAAGGTCTATCAAAATTAGGATATTGTAGAATTGGCGGTTTTAAAAGAGAATTTCTTAAATATTGAAAAGATTTTTCGCATAAATCCGTCCATAAAAATGGTACATTTTTCCGTGTCAACCGAGTTAAGTGATATGAATACTCCGCGAATCTTGGTACGAAGCGTCTATAATAGTTTACGAAAGCCACAAATCTTCTTGCTGAGTCGGCGTCGTGCGGTCTAGGATAATTTACAATTTTGTCAAATTTTGAGTCGTCAGGTAGTATTCCGTGGTCTGTACATTTATGCCCTAAGAAAGTCACGTCATGTTGGAAAAATCGACACTTGTCGGGGTGAAGTTTGAGATTTACATCTCGACAAATAGAGAAAACTTCTTCAAGATTTTTTAGCATATGATTTTCAGAACATCCGATTATAATCAGATCATCCATATATAGGAAAGCTTTCGAGGGTGTTAAGCCTGAAAAGGCCATGGACATCATTCTTTGAAATGAATTTGGGGCTATTTTAAGGCCAAAAGGGAGGCGTTTGAACCGAAAAGAGCCGTTTTCGGTGGAAAAGGAAGTTATGTCCCGTGAATCTTCGTCGAGTTCTACTTGAAGGAAACCTTGTGTAAGGTCTAAACTTGAAAAATATTTGGCTCTGCCCAATTGATCTAGGATGTCATCAATTCTAGGCAAGGGATATTTATCGGCAATTAACTTTTTGTTGACTTGCCGGAAGTCTATTACCAGTCTCCAGCGTTTGTCTTTGCTGCCAGGTAATGATTTTTTAGGAACCAATAGCACTGGGCTATTATATTCCGAAGCGGAAGGTTCAATAATGTCATGTTCCAGAAGTTTTTCAACTTCTTTACTTATTATCTCTTTATGAGTATGGGGTACACGGTAATTTTTGATGTAAACCGGCGTTTCGTCGTTAAGACGGAGTTTTTGCTGATAAAAATTATTGAAGGTAATTTTCTCTGTTTCGGGTGAAAAAATGTCGATATATTCAGTACATAGATTTGTCAGTTTGTCTTTTATAAAATTTGGAAAGTTTTTGGATAATTTGTCTAAAATGTCTGCTTTACGTGTTCGTTTAGAACCTGTAGATCTATAGATTTCATAGTCTGAAAATTTTTCTGTTTGAATTTGAGGATTGTCTAAAAAAATATTGTGAGAATTGGTATTTAAAACATTTACGTATGGGGAGGATTTTGAAATTAAGGAATTTGGTATGAATACCCCTGGGGCTATCTCTTGATTAGGAATTATAATTTCATTCTCGTCTGGGTTTACGTTTGCTATGAAAATTTTACGAAGAACCTCTGCTCTTGCGGGTAAAGATAAAAAGTTTGGAGTTAGTGAGTCTTGTAGGATAAATGACAAATCTTCATGGTAATCGTCAGGTCTAAGAATTAGTTGGTCAGTATTTTTGTTAAAATCTAATAAACAATTATATTTTTTTAGAAAGTCCATCCCTATTATACCATCCGTAGGTATAGGAAAACTTGGATCGACTATTTCAAACTGATGGGCAATATGAATGTGAAAATCAGCCCCTTTGCAAATTATATCTGTATCTACAGTTCCCTGGGTCTTTATCGAATTCCCCCCTATTCCGCTTATCGTAGATACTTTACTACTATTTATTTTAGCTGTTTTAAGAAGCTTGTCCGACTTAAATACGGAAATATCCGCTCCTGTGTCTATTAAGTAGGTATTAAAAACACCACTCATTTCAGTTTTTAATTGTAAGAAACTAGTTAGATTTAAATTCATTTTAAAAACATTATTTTGGGGTACTTCGGGAACGTTGTTAATTTCTTTCTTTTTTCGTTTGTTTATTCGACCTGGTCCCCCCCTTGCTGTAATTGGGGACCGTTGTAGTTTCCCTGCTCGGGTCGGTCTTGCAAAATCATATTGCGTACGTTTCTGTTATTTGGCTGATTTTGCCTATCATTTCTATTGTTCGGTGCGTTGTTATAGTTTTGTCTATTATTTTGTCTGTAGTTGTTATTAAAATTGTTGTTGTCGTTAAAATTGTTGTTTGGTCTGTAGTTATTGAAATTATTATTAGGTCTGTAGTTGGCAAAATTGTTATTTCTGAAATTATTTGGGCGTCTGTTAATATCGTCGTTGTCGTTATTATTAAATCTATTATTTCTGTAATTATTGTTGTTATAATTTCTATTGTTATTGTTAAAAGGTCTAAAGTTGTTGTTGTTGTTGTTTGGTCTGTATTGTCTGTTGTTGTTTTGGTTTCTATTGTTACCTGCGTTATTTCGTCTGTAATAAAGCACATTGCTTTGTGTTGGTTGTTCCGCACAAGCACTCAAAAATCGTGCCGTTATTTCATTTAGACTGTCAGGTTTCGTAGCTTCCATTAATAGTTTTAGTCTTTCGTTGGTCGCGTTTTGTATAAAGGACAGTCGAGCCGTTTTAGTCGCAAGTATCGACGCGTTGGTAGGATTTATCCCTTCCATAATGTGCGCGTTTTCTAATTGTTTCGTCAGATTTTCTATTTCAGTCGCGTATACATTTGCCGATCTCGAGTTTTGTTTGGTGTTAGCAATTTTTGCTGCTATTACGTCTGCCGATTCGTGCTTAATTTTCGATCGCAGCGCGTCAATCACCGCCTGCACTGTATTCTCATTTGTTAGTAAATTTCTTGCAGTTCCTTGTAGCTTTGTTTTTATTATTGCGATAAAAGCATCTGCATGTGCTCCGACATGCCTATTTACTAATTCGATCGCATCTATAAATGCTGTCAGGCTTTCCGCTGCGCCGTCGAATTTTGGAACGACTTGTACCGCGTATGCACAAAATTCTCTTTCTGCATTTGCCATATTTAAATTTTCGATTTTTATTTCCTCTGTATCTGAAATTTGAGAGCTTCGGGATTGTGCGTCGTCGTTTTCAGCTTTATCCTCTTCTGAATCTGTACCGTGTGAGCTTTGGGACTGTGCGTCGTCGTAGTAGTCTGTATTACTATTATTGTTATGTTCAGACTTTTCTTCAGTTTCAAATATATTCGATATGTCTAGTTGTTTATCCTCCTCAGTAATTGTTTCTGAACTATTAACTGATTGGTTCGCGTTATCTTCCTCCTCAAAGGTTATATTTACTATTGGTCTGAATGATTTTAATTCGCGTTTAAACGGCACTCTTAACAAATGGAAAACTTTAAGTATTTTCGCGTTTAACCGTTCATAAAAGGTTAAGTTATTCTTATTTCCTGGGAAATTTTTCTCAAATTCACGCAATATGGCAAGAATACTATTGTATTCTTCAATTAAAATTCTAAGGTGTTTTTCCCTTGTTTGCCCACTTGGAGGTTTAGATATGTTAATACATTTGAAACTTTTGTCAAACGTGTCTTTGTGAACTTTGATAAAATTTCTGTAAGCTACACTAAATGACATTAAATGATACTCAGAGTGAAGTACCAGATACTATAAAAGTTTTATTAATGTAATTTCCAAAAAAAAATTCTAAAAGGGAAACTATTGTTTCCTAGTCGTGTTTATATGGGAAAAAGTTTATATTTCAAAAAAAAGATTTACCTATTTTAATTTTTTCTTATTAATTCATTCAAACATGCGTTTTTGTCATTGACCTTGACTTACGAAGAAGTAATTTTATTCCTATATATTTAATTATATTTTTTTTTTTTTTTGTGACTTAAGTGATTCGGTCTTTTTCTGTTTTATGACTTAAGTGTTTTGGTCTTTTTCTGTTTTGTGACTTAAGTGTTTTGGTCTTTTTATGTTTTGTGACTAGTGATTTGATATTTTCAAAAAAAAAAAATTGGCCATGAGTTTAGGGCGAGGCCTGTCGCCACCTTAATAATGCAATAGCTGAAAATTTATTTGAAAATAATTAAATTTTGTACAATAATTTTGTACTTAATAAAATTATTTATCGATCATAAAATAATAATTAAATTTTTCAAAATATTGAGAAATTAAAAACGAAATCGATTTTCTCAAATAATGTATACGAATATTTTCTTTCAAATTTTATTTTTACAATCATTTATGATTTTGTCAATTACCAAAAAAAATTACGCTTTAGATGAAATTATTTTATTTTCTTTCAAAAAAAAAATTTAAATATTTCCAAAAAAAATTTTGCGATGCGCATGGGGCGAGGCTTGCGCCAATTAATAATTTGCTGAAAAAAAAACGATACAAAAATTTAAATATTGCCCAAAAAAAGTTTTGCATGCGCATGGGGCGAGGCTTTCGCCACCTAAAAACTCGCTGCAAATAAAATGTAACTATTTACTAGTATACTGTCATGAAATTGTGAAGCAAAATATAGATGTAATTAATTCTCCTGTTTTTTTTCAAAACTTTATTTTCTTTTGATTTAATAATATTTCAAATTTTTTCAAAGAAAAATAAAGCAACAATTCCAAATCCTTTTTAATATATGAACAACTATAATTTATTTAACAAAGGATTTTTTTTTCAAACAAAACGTTTGGTAGGTTTTTTTTTTTTTTTTTAATGATCAATTATCAAATTTTATGAATTGGAAAACAAACAAATCTTTTATTTTTAAATTTAACGTATTTTGGAAAAAACTTATTCCATAAAAATTTTTTATTTTTTTTTAAATTGTACAATGTTATTTTTTCATTTTATATGTATAATAGTATTTTGATTTTATTGTTAATAAAATTTATATCTCATCATTTACGATATTCATTTACAAGAAAAATTTTCGCTTAAAAATTATTATTTTTTTTCGAAATAGATTATCGATTATATTGCAAATCGTTGTTTAATTGAGGCAATTTAAAATAATGACGTACAAAAAACAAAAAAACTACTCACTACTTGACGCAGTTTACTTCCCTGTTGAAATTAATATCTGGATACGATGCTGATGGTGATATAGAATCTAGATGCTCTCCTTTGTTGTTTGTTGACTGATGGTTATGTTGAATGTTGAAAACAATTTTTTTTTTTTAATTTTCTTTATCAAACTTTCTTTATTTTGTTTAACTTTTTAATTTTTTTTCTCTGTGTTTTTCAATTTCTTTAATTATTATTACTTTTTTGAATTTCTTTAATTTTTCCAATTTTTCGTTTTGAATTTTTTTTTTTTTTTAAATGTTTAATTTATTTTTTTTTCTGTTTTTATATAAAAAATTTCTTTCATATTTCTTTTAACATTTAAGTTCAGAATTATTGTGTAGTTTCTTTTTTTTTTTTTTTGATTAAACAATTTCTTTTTTGTTTGTATTAAAATCAAAATTTCTATATTTTAATTCTTTAATATAGTCTTCAAAATCGACGGTATCTTCATCGTCTATACCTTCCAACTTTTTTGCACTCTCTGAGTACAACGGAGTGAATGAGGAAGTCGGTAAGTCTTCAACTTCGAGTTGGGTAGGTTCTACCGGTTGCATGTTACTAAAAAGGTTTAAATGTTTTTTCCTATATTGATATTCTTTTTATTTCTTTTCTTTTAAATGTTTATTTTTTTTTTCTTTGAAGTAAAATTCTTTTGTTGTTGTTACAATAAGGGGTCTACGCCAATGTGACCATAGACTGACCCTTATTGAAATATTTTTTTTTCGTGGCACTGTGCCACATTTTGTAGATTTTATACGCCGCTGACAATACCGACAGTATTGTCAAAATGTAAAGTAAAATGATAATGTCACTATTAACGATGGAGGCTTGTTGCACCTCGACTGTGTTTACTACAGTGCCCGAATTTACTGGGGCAATTTCTTTAGATTCCGTTTTACCCATTGGGATTTAAAATAAAATTTTTATTATGCAAAATTTACGAAATTAAAAGAATATTTAGCCGTTGATTTTCTGGGGGCTGTTAACTCCTCTTTTTTTGTTTTTAATATTTAAAACTCAATTTTATTGAGTATTTTGTGGTAATTTTCTCAATATTTTCTTTTTAATATTTCTGAATTTTTTTTCTATTCTTTTTAATATTTCTGAATTTTTTTTCTTTTATTACTTTTGTGCTTAAAAGGTTTTCGTGTGGATAAATTGTTTTACATTTCCTTATTTTGATTTTTTTTTTTTTTTTAATTTCACTTTTGTTTGTTATTTTTCTTCTGTTCAATAATTTCTTTTTTTTTTTTTTTTTTACATAAATAAATTTAAACTTACTATTTTCTGTCCTTTTTTTTCACTGTTTTACCTTTTTTTTTTTTGTGTATTTTTTCTCAAAAACAATTTTTTTCGGATTTTAAAAATTTTTCTATTTATTTATATTTTTTTTTTAAAACACTCACTTTCATTTTTCTATTAACTTTATTTTATATTTTCGTTATTCCAAAAAATTTACTTTAATTTCTTCCAAAAAAAATTTTACTATAATTTCTCCAAAAAAAAAAATTTACTTTACTTTACTTAATTTTTAATTTTTTTTTAAAACTTCACTTATTTAAAAACATTTATTTATTTTAATTTTTTAAAAACCTTAATTTACTTTTTCCCAAAAAAAAAACTTTATTAATTTTTTTTTTAAAAAAAAAAAAAATTAATAAAGGCAGTCACGGTCGCCATGTGATGCCTGTACTTATTAAAATAAAACACTTTATTTTTAGAACTTATGATCTTTATTGATTGACTTTGACACTGAGAATGATCCTAATTAATTATGCTAATTAGTTTATATGTTATTTTTCTATGCATGCAAATTGCATTCATAGATTATAAAGAGAGAAACATAATGGGAAATGAACTGGAATACAAAATATTTAAGAGAGTTTTTAAGAGAGTGTTGGTATGCACAAGTGCATAACAGACAAATCGTGTGTGGGAAAATATTTGGCATGTTATATGATATCCACTTGAATTAAATATTAAAATAGATAATAATGATAAAATATGTTTATGCAAACATATTTTATCGTTAGAAAATAAATTAAAGTCAAGTTTTAATACTTGGGAATATTTGGGTTTTATAATTTGAAACTTTGTTCGGAATTTAAAGTACAGTTGCGTTTAATGCAACATGTACAAAGTAATGGGTGTGCCAGGTAAGTACAAGAACGTAAGTAGCAAGGATTAAGTACAAATGTACCACGGGGTGTACAAGGTAAGTAAGATTCGGTACGAATGTACCACAGTGTAATTTAATGTCAAAAATAAATTACACTAACAAACTACAAATTACATTAAGAAAAATTTTTTTCTCATTTCATCTAACCACTTGGTTAGGGTTCAGTTTCATCAAAAATTGAATCGAATAATCTAGTTATAAAAACCATCCACTAGAGGGACATCTGTTAATTCAATACAATTAGAAAGAGAACACAATATAAATTATCATTGTTTATTTTATTCTTTTCTTTTTATTTCATGACAGCAGAAATGCCATGAAAAGTTTTTGAAGTGGTTTTTTTTTAAATTAATTTTATGAAAATAATGAAACATAATAAATTTAAATGAAAATTTTTAATTTTTTTTCACATCGATTTGGAAAAAAATTATTTTTTTTTTGCATTAAATAAAAAATTGTATAATTTTTCTTTTCGCGGATATGAAAAAAAAAAATTAGTGCTAAGTGCACAAAATTGTGAACGCAAAATAGAAAATTGTGGTTAAAAAATAAAAATATAATTGGAAAAATATTTGAAAATAAAAAAGGTTTGTGCCAAAAAAAAAACTTGTTGGTTCCCGGAAATTCATATTGTTTTTTTGTTCTTTCGTCTTCAGAGCTCGAAGTCGCTGACCTCAGTCGGTCAAACACAACGGTCGCCGAAGAAATTGGCAAAAAATGAATTGGTCGCCGTCGATCCAAAAAATCGGCTGCAATCGGCTGTGAAATTTTTCTATATTTTTGATTTTTTTTTCAATAATTAAAAAAATAAAGTGAAAAAAAAATTTTTTTTTATAAATTTTTTAGTATGGAGCCGATTTGAGTCGCTCCAGTCGCGGTCGTTGGTAATTTTCTTTTAGCAGTGAGTGGTCGGTAAAAGTCATCGACTTCGAGCTCTGTTCGTCTTTATTTCACAAAATTTTTTATTATTGTTTTTTTTTTTTGCCTTTTTTTTTGACAATAATCGTTCGGATTTTGACAATAGCCGTTCGGATTTTGACAATAGCCGTTCGGATTTTGACAATAGCCGTTCGGATTTTGACAATAGCCGTTCGGATTTTGCCTTTTTTTTTGACAATAATCGTTCGGTTTTTGACACTTACATTTTTTTCACTCTCAATCACAATGCCTCTAAAGAAGTTTCACTTCAAAAATAAAAAACTGCGTAATGGGAAGGAAAGGCTTAAAAACAAAAATATTGTCGAAAAGTATAATCAGCTTGAAAGGAAACAATATCTTTCATCTATTGCTGATAATATTACAATTTAAAAAATTGTACTACTGTAAAAAAAAATAACGTGTAAAAAAAAATAGGTTTCTAAAAAACTAAAAAGTAAAAAGAATTAAAAACAAAAATATAAAAAATATTAAAAAAAAAAATATTTAAAATATTAAAAAAAAAAATATAAAAAATATTAAAAAAAAAAATATAAAAAAAAAATATAAAAAATATTAAAAAAAAAAATGAAAAACAAATATAAAAAAAAAATATAAAAAAAAAATAAAAAAATAAATAAAAAAATATATGAAAAAATATCAAAAAAAAAATTAAAAAAATACGTCCACGTCGTTAGCTCTGGGTAACGCTAAAAGTGAAAAGTGTGTTATGTTTTATAAAACATTTCTTCGTAAAACATTTGTTCGTAAAACTTTTGTTCGTAAGCTGTTGAGACCCATGGGTCTCAACAGCATACGAACAAAAGTTTTACGAACAAAAGTTTTACGAACAAATGTTTTACGAACAAAAGTTTTACGAACAAATGTTTTACGAACAAATGTTTTTACGAACAAATGTTTTACGAAGAAATGTTCTACGAACAAATGTTTTACGAACAAATGTTTTTACGAAGAAATGTTTTACGAACAAATGTTTACGAACAAATGTTTTACGCAGAAAAGATTACGAACAAATGAGGGTAAATCGAAAAAATTGTGTATACATATTCTTGAAAATCCTATAAGGAAAAGAAAGCGCTGGTTATTAAACAGCCAAGAATAAAAGAACTAGAAGAAAAAATGTATGCATAATAACTATATCGATGCTTTCGGAATATTTTTGTTTCAAAAGAGAAAAATATTTTCATTAAAGAAAAAAATAACTCGTACAGAAAATATATTTACAAAAACTAAAAAAAATAAAATTGAATAATTAAATTAATATTTCAAATCGAATGGTTTGTTGGATCAAATATTAATAAATGCATATGTTTTTAAATGAAATATGTCGTTAAATGAAAAATAGCAATTATTGAGTATTATTTGCAAGCCAGTTAAAAATTATTGTTTTGGGACATCCGTATATTCTTCTATGTGGGACCATTTTTCTTCTATAATGTTAAGTACAAATGCACTTGGTATATTGGAAAAAAGATTTATAACATCAAAAGAAACTATAGAATAATTATTTGGAATAGAAATATTTTCTATCTTGTTAACGAACTCAAATCAATTTTTTATAAAGCTTTCAGATTTTCCGGTTATTTTTGTTCCGGTTATTTTTGTTAAAACTTGGATAAATTATAATTTATCCTTAGGCTAAGGTCTGTCGAGAGAGGGGGGGGGAGGGGGGTATAATTCCCTGGGCCCACAGAGCTTAGGGGTCCGTTTGTTTAATTTTTTTGCGATAAAAACAATATTATACATTATACATATATGTGACAGTAAGTTTCATGAATATACATCAGGACGCATGTGGCCAGTTTTACTTTTTTATGCGGCCAGTTTTACTTTTTTATGCGGCCAGTAGAATCGATTTATGATTTCCAAAAGAAAAAATTATATTTGCTACATAGGAAAATTGATAGTTTAATTTAATGAACGGTTTTTAAAATTGTTTAGATTAAAGCAAAATATCGAACTATTTTTGAATCCGTTTTCTCTTGAAACAAATTCAGTTGACGTAAAAATTCAGCTGTTCAAAATGATTTTTCAGCTAAGCAGACATTTTCAGATGATAGAAGCAATTTCCTAAAATTTACTTAACTGAAAATCATTATCCAAATATAATAAAACCTTTTTTAAAAATCATTTCTTTATTCGGTACAACGTGTAACTGCGAAAGAATCTTTTCGGGTTAAAATAAATAAAAAATTCATATAGAAGTAGATTAACTAACAACAATTTAAGAAATGAATTAAGAATTTCAAATACTCAATTAGATTATAATGTAAGAATTAATTTAAATAAAAAAAAAAACACACGAAGCAGTGATAGAACTGCCTACAGAAGTTTATACTTAAAGATTTAAAATATGAAATAACAGTGGCTACAAATGATAGTCAAAATGTAAATTAAAATATTTTAACCCCAAACAAAAAAAACGCACAACGCGGCTAAAGAAGTATAAACTTCAAAAAAAATTTCGTATATTTTGCTCCGGCAAGACCTAACCGTAGCTCCCCACCCAAAAATTTTTTTTCAAGTAATCTTAATTTCACCGGAGCTAGCTATTTTGAAACAAAAAAAATTTTCGTATATTTTGCTCCGGCACAACCTAACTGTAGCTCCCCACCCAACATTTTTTTTTCAGGTAATATTAATTTCACCGGAGCTACCTATTTTGAAAAAATAATTTTTGATATATTTTGCCCCGGCACGACCTAACCGTAGCTCCCTGCCCAAAAATTTTTGGGCTGGTAATCTTAATTTCACCGGAGCTACCTATTTTGAAACAAAAAAAGTTTTCGTATATTTTGCTCCGGCACGACCTAACCGTAGCTCCACACCCTGAAAATTTTTTTCAGTTAATATTAATTTCACCGGAGCTACCTATTTTGAAAAAAAAAAATTTTCGTATATTTTGCTCCGGCACGACCTAACTGTAGCTCCCCACCCAAAACTTTTTTTTCAGGTAATATTAATTTTACCGGAGCTACCTATTTTGAAAAATAAAAATTTTTTTCGTATATTTTGCTCCGGCACGACCTAACCGTAGCTCCCCACCCAAAAATATTTTTCAAGTAATATTAATTTCACCGGAGCTACCTATTTTAAAAAAAAAAAAAAAATTCGTATATATTGCTCCGGCACGACCTAACCGTAGCTTCCCACCCAAAAATTTTTTTTCAGTTAATATTAATTTCACCGGAGCTACCTATTTAAAAAAAAAAAATGTTCGTATATTTTGCTCCGGCACGGCCTAACCGTAGCTCCCCACCCAAAATTTTTCTGCTGGTAATCTTAATTTCACCTATTTAAAAATAAAAAAAATTTTCGTATATTTTGCTCCGGCACGACCTTACCGTAGCTCCCCACCCAAAAATTTTTTTCAGTTAATATTAATTTCACCGGAACTACCTATTTAAAAATAAAAAATTTTCGTATATTTTGCTCCGGCACGACCTAACCGTAGCTCCCCACCCAAAATTTTTCGGCTGGTAATCTTAATTTCACCGGAGCTACCTATCTAAAAAAAAAATTTTTTTCGTATATTTTGCTCCGGCACGACCTAACCATAGCTCCCCACCCAAAAAATTTTTTTCAGTTAATATTAATTTCACCGGAGCTCCCTATTTAAAAAAAAAAAAATTTTCGTATATTTTGCTCCGGCACGACCTAACCGTAGCTCCCCACCCAAAAATTTTTTTTCAGTTAATATTAATTTCACCGGAGCTCCCTATTTAAAAAAAAAAAATTTTCGTATAATTTGCTCCGGCACGACCTAACCGTAGCTTCCCACCCAAAAATTTTCGGCTGGTAATCTTAAATTCACCGGAACTACCTATTTAAAAAAAAAAATTTTTCGTATATTTTACTCCGGCACGACCTAACCGTAGCTCCCCACCCAAAATTTTTCGGCTGGTAATCTTAATTTCACCGGAGCTACCTTTTAAAAAAAAAAAAAAATTTCGTATATTTTGCTTTGGCACGACCTAACCGTAGCTCCCCACCCAAAATTTTTTTTCAGGTAATATTAATTTCACCGGAGCTACCTATTTAAAAAAAGAAAAATTTTCGTATATTTTGCTCCGGCACGACCTAACCGTAGCTCCCCACCCAAAAATTTTTTTTCAGGTAATATTAATTTCACCGGAGCTACCTATTTTGAAAAAAAAAAAAAAAAATTTCTTATATTTTGCTCCGGCACGACCTAACCGTAGCTCCCCACCCAAAATTTTTTTTTCAGGTAATCTTAATTTCACCGGAGCTACCTATTTAAAAACAAAATTTTTCGTATATTTTGCTCCGGCACGACTTAACCGTAGCTTTTTTGCTTGTAATATTGGGCCCTATATATACATATATTTGAAATTAAAAAATCTTGTCATTGGGAATCGAACCAGACACCTTCAGACTTACAGTCTGATGTTCTAGCCACTAAGCCATATTGTCCATATGATTTTGGGTTTCTTAAATATAATAAAAAAATAAGTATTCTTATTCTAATTTTTCTAAAAAAATTATGACGACTCTGAGAAAATTCTATATGAAAATGGATTTTTACCCTCTACCAAAAATCATCAAACGCCGCTAAAGAAGTATAAATTTCAAAAAATTCAACTTAAAATTATGTTTTTGTTTTGGGGCCAGTATTTTTCGTAAAATTTTTGCCATTCGTTTTATGATCTTTGGGCACCCCTGTTATACATTATACAAATGTGATATTAAGTTTCACGCTTATCACAGTCATATTGGAAAAAATTCACATAAAAAGTCAATTAGAATTTTTTGTGATTTATTATGGAAAAAAAGTGTATGAAAATTTTGTCATTAGTAAGTATAATTTTAAGGTGTTGATTTATCAACTTTTTTTCAGAAAATTAATTTTCTATTTCTACTATTACTAGACATCCAAACCGCGGTCCGAATTTAAATAATCTAGGAGGGGTTGTCGTTACTAATTATTTGTGATACAAATTAAAGTGGTGCAAATTAAAGTGGAATCTACAAGTTTTTATATAAAGCGAAAAAACTTTACATTCTGATTCTCATATGATCTTATTTCCTAACCTGTAGACCATAATTTTGATTTCTCAAGTAGATTTGTACAAATGTACAAAGTGTGAATATTAATAATAAAATTATGTGTTTAGGAGGCTCAATTAGTATATTATTTTCATAATGTTAAAAACCTATAAAAAAAATTTTTTAATTTGTAAACATTTTTTCTCGAGCCCGGTGTTGGCTATCGACGCCCCTGCTGAGGCTGAGTTTATATCAGAAACTATTGGTCGTAAAGGTAGGCTTACCACCTTTAAACATTTTCCAAAAGCGTATACATATGAATTTTCAAATTAAATAATTAAAAGAATTTTTTTTACTAATATTTTATTCATTTTATGAGTTAATTGGAAACGATAACAATTTAAACAAAATAAATAAATTAAAAAAATGTCTTACTTCAATTGACTAAATTACATATAACACAGTTAAAAATTTTATAAAAAGTTACCAAATAGTACAGTAATGAACCCAATATTTAATGTGATTTTGCTTCTGCTTCGATCAATTTTTTGTTAGACTCATTTTTTTGCTTAATAAAATTTGCAAATTCGCTGCAACTCATCTTGTAATTAAAATGCATAAATAATTCTGATTAGTCCATATATTTCCCATCACGCTAAAAATGCGTTCAACCATAGATTAAGAATACAGAAAGATTGGAAGTTTCATACAACATTTTTTCAGTCTTTTTTGGTATTTTATTGTGAATGTGTTAGTAAAACTAAATAAAATTCTTTTCACATATTGATAATTATCACGTATTTTGTTTTGTTTTACTAACACATTCACAAGAAAATGCCAAAAATAATGTCGTATGAAGCTTCCCATCTTTCTGTATTCTTAATCTATGGTTCAACAAAACAATTATTAGCTGGTACTGCAAAAACAAATTTGCAAATTTTAAGTAATTCAGGTGCGTTTCTGTTGATTTTAAAATATTCAGTCCATGGCGAAAAAAGGTACATACCTACTACTTATGGTTAGAAAAAATGTAAATAAAGCGGTTGTCAAAACAGTCAATTTGTTTTATACAATATAATATGACGTTTTGAAGATATTTATAACCGTAGCTGTAATAGATAAATATTTGTATAAAAAAAAATATTTATAACCAAAAAAGCTAATATTTTTGAATATTAGACGTAGGTATAGCGTATTCACAAATATTTTTGATAGAAAAAACGTATTATACGCTCCAAAAACGTATAGGTGGCAAGTCTACGTAAAGGGATAACGCTATTGTACCTTCTCAGGTCTTTAGCTATTTTTCAAGCGAAGCTTCTTTACGGAGGATATTGAATGGGGAGTGAAATGAAAAAAAAAAGGATGTGGAAGTAATCAAACGGAAGTAAACAAACGGAAGGAATCAAACGGAAGTAATCAAACGGAAGTAATCAAACGGAAGAGGCGCGAAAAAAAAAAACCAAAAAAAATTCAAAACTAACAATGCCCTGCGAAAAAAAATAAAAAAAAAAAACGGCGAAACTGCCGTTTTCTTGAACATTTCAGAATAGGCTGAAATTTGGATGGGGGGTAAAGGCGGTGCCCAAACTCCTACAACTGAAATCAGTTCTTAGGGAAAACACCCCGTTTCGGAGAAAGGGCCCCAAATTTTCACACATTTTTGTATGGAAAAGAGTTTTTTGTGCCCGATTTGCCCTATTTTTCGGTAGGTGGTAGAGGCGGTCTCTAAAATCTTAAATCTGAGACGATTTTTGCGGGAAATCCCCCATTTCAGAGTTATGGCCCTTCAAAATTTTCATACTTTTCTTCATACGTTTTTTAAACAGAACTTTGACGAGAAATTAATTTTTTTTTTAAATTAATTTCTCGTCAAAGCCTTTTCACAAAAAATTTTAAACAGAACTTTGACGAGAAATTAATTTTGCAAAAAGAGCGGGCGGGTGGCCGGCGGTCAGTGACGCCGCAAGTCCGACAAATTTTTGTCGGAAAAAGAGAATTCTAGCAACCTAAAAAAAAATTTAAACATTCATATTCGGTCAATTTAATTAGAACTTTTTAATAAGTTTCTAATACATATAATTATATTTACGAAATTTAATTGATAAATTCGATATTTTTTTGATTTCTCATTGATTTATTGACAATTTATTTACTTAATTGGATTAATATTATTCTGTTGCGCGAATTCAATTTAAAAAACGGAAGCCCAAAAACCAAATTTATTGATATTATCTAGTTATACATATCATATATTTATATTACTTTGGACTTGTGTTAAAAAATATGTAGCTATAAATTGTGGTTATAAATTGTGTAAAGTCTATTGCGAAAATTAGAGTATTAAAACCAGAAAACATTAGAGATAAAAAAATTGTGAATTTTCCAGATATGTCACAAACATTTGTCTTTTATTTTAGCTGCCACAAACCAATTTTTTCCATGATAGAATATGATGACTACTACATATAGTATATATATTATTAAAATTTTAAAAATTATACTTTTAGGCGTAAGAAGCTTTGCTCTGTCGGGTGTCACATGACACCTCATGTGTTTTTTTTATCTACGTATTTATTTTGTTCCCACATTTTGAGTAATTCATTGACTTTATTTTGTAAGGAAGAAGTTGGATCCTTTTTAACTATGTGATAACTGTTATTGTCATTTAAGATGTCATTGAAGATGTCATTGAATTTATTTATGCAGTCTTCTTTTTTAATTATAACAGTAACATTACCTTTATCTGCCCTAGTACCCAATATGTCAGTTTTGTTCTTCAAAAATTCTTGTGTAATATTATATTTATTCATTGAAAGTGTATCTTCTACACTAAGCTTGTTTTTTTTGGATTTAAAATTTTTTAAAACATTACTAACATCATTTTAAATTAAAGTTTTTTGTTCCCAAGGTAAAAAACTTACATATTATGAGGTTTCAACATTAGCAATAATATCATGAAACGGGATTTTTTTATTCGAAGTATAAAATTAAACTTAGGACCCAAGTTCAAAATTTATTTTACTTCTTTATGTAATTCAATGTCAGTTAAGTTTTAAGTTAACTAGAAATTTATCGGTTTTCGTATTTTGTAAATTTTCAATTCGCCCTATTTCGTCATTATAAAAATTTTGAAATTTGTTTTTAAGTATATTCTTTTCTGTTTTAATTCTATGTCATTTATAACAATATCAATTCAAATGACATAAGATCTGACTCATATGAATCATAAAGCGACTTATAAAATTCAAATTGTGTTTTTAAAGTTTTTCAATTCAAATTAAAAAAAAAAAAATTTATAATTCCTTTTTCGGATTTTTTATATTTTTTTTATTATTGTTGTCAAAAAAAAAAAAGTTTAAAAGGCGAGCTTCATTTACACTAAAGGTTAGTTCTATATCTTACATTTAATAAACGCGTCCACACTATATTAATTTACGCTAGTTAAAAAAAATTGTAAACAAACAAAAATATTTAAAATTGAATTTTAAAAACAATAACAAAAACTACATCTAGTTGAATTTGAAGAAGAATATTTAATAATTAGTAAAAAAAATTAATAACAAATCTTAAAATAAGTATGAAAATCAAAAAAAAAATAAGTTAAAAAAAAATTATTGTATGGAATTATTTTTGATTTTTTTTATTATTGGTTTTTATTCTCTTTGTTTACTTTTTTTTGACCAAATAAAACTATGCAATACCTCTGAATTAAAAAAAAAACTCACTCAAACAACAAAAAACAACAATGTCAGATACCTCTAAATACAAAAAATTCGCTCCCAACCCTGAATATGAACTAGCTTTTTTGTAAAAGCTAGTTATTTTTTCTTTTTTTTTTGTATAGAATACGTTAGTTTATAGGTTAGTACATAGGTCAGTTCGAGCTAAATGTTAGTTTAAAGGTCTGAGTAGAGCTCACCTTTAAGGAGAATTTTTTAAAGCGTACGGGTTTTTAAATTCTATGGTCGGACTATGAATCACAAGAAAATAAATTCTATATAAACCTAAAAAATTAACGATTTACTTTAGTTCAAAAGTAATTTTAAATAACTACAGTATAAAAATACTGACATACAATTTTATAGTACATATTAGAAACAAAAATAATAATAAAAAAAATTCCAAAAGTAAAATAAAGTGAAATGTAGTTAAATTTAAGGTTTTTGTTTATTAAAAAATTACAAACGATCAAAAAAAAGCTTTAATGTTTGCTTTTATTAATAACACAGATCGTTATTAACAAAAGTTTAGGTAAATATAATTAGTTGTTCGCTGTTTAATAACCAGCGCTTGCTTTCTTTAAGACTTATTATATACACTCTAGAAAATAGAACTATTTGGTGGTAATTTTACAACGATAATAATGGTAATTTGTGATGTAAAATTACGTCCATTATTTAAAATTCAACCGTTAAAGGGTAAAAAAAATAATATACACAACAAAAAGTAAATTTAAGCAAATTGTGTTATTTTTACATTAAAAATAAAGGTAAATTTACACATTTTTACGTAAACATTTAAGCCATAGATCGTTAAAATAAACAAACTGGTGTATATTTACACTGTACGACTTAAATGTTTAAACCATATATTGTAAGATTACAGTTTATAGCGTAAATGTACATTCTATGGGGCACAATATTAAGCCACGTAGTGTAAATTTATGGTGTACACACAATATAAATTTATTTATTGTGTACCACACAATGTAAATTTACCTTCTGTAGTGTAAATTTACAATCTACGACTTAATTTTCCCCTCTATGTCGTAAATTAATAAACCAAAGAGTGTAAATTTACATTGTAGAGTGCAGCGGCGGACTGGCACAAAAATTCGACCCAGGGATTTCAAAATTATTCGTTGCAATATGTCACGTCTTTTAAGTGTCTTAAGAGGGTTATAAAGAAAATAATAAATTTCCTAAATCTAATTCATTAGCATTCAAAAAATAACCTTATACACAATTTTTCATGCGGCTTGGCCTCAGTTTTGTTTGAAAACTCGTTTTTACTTTTTTTTATTTTCTGCCATTTTCACGTTCACTAAATTGTTATTACAAATTTTTCTTGATTTTTCATGCAAGTTTTCATGGTTGTTGAAGATTTATCACTAATCATATCGATGAAAATTTTAAGATGATTCTCCTGCTTTTCCAAGGAGTTTTCCACAAAAGCAACTTTATGGAACTTTGTCTCAGGTTGTAAAACGCTCAAACGTTTCCTTGGTCGGAAAGCGTTTTACATGAATTTTCCTCGATTTTTGCTGCAAGTTTTCACCATTGTCGGAGAGAAAGTAATGATACCAGTTAATGGGTAACTTGATGCTGCATAATTTAGAAAACTTTTTTACCGAAAAATTTTTCGGAAAATGATTTTTCCCGATTTTCCAGGTTTTCCATGAAAATTTCCGGTTCAAATTTTGATAGATTCAATTGTCACGCGACATGAACTTTTGTGGCAAATTACAGCTCGCTATGATGACGAAAAGCGGGTCTACGAGAGTGTCGAAAATAGTCAAAATACAGACAGACAAATTCGTGTACGAGTGAATAATAATTGTGGCCTCAAAAAGGAAACTAACACTTATTTAAAGAAAAAAATTTTTGAAATCGGCCCCAATAATTTAAATATGTAATTGTTTAATTTAGAGAATTCCTTCTTGGATAATTAAATTATTAAAATATTACTTTTAATTTTAGATTCGTAAGCTTGTAAAGAATATATAATATTAAAAAAACTGGCGGCCCACCGGGCATTTGCCCGACTGCCAGTCTGCCGCTGGTAGAGTGTACTAGGAGCATATATTTTTAAATGTTGCAGTGTAAATATACCTTATGTGGTGTAAATTTACACTAACGGTTAAAATTTTTAAATATTTGAATGTAAATTTAAACCACACAGAAGGCCTTCTCCCTGAAAAAAATTTAAGAATTTGAAATTCATGCATTTCAAATTCCTAATGTATTTTGTTAGTGTAAATTTTTTTGTTGTTGTGAACTTAAAATACACGCCCCAGAGCGTGTATTTGAAATTCATGAATTTGAAATATCATTACTGTCAAAATAAAAAAAAAATGCAAACAAAATAAAGGATAAAATTGAAAATTTAAAAATATTTTAAAAATTAGAAAAAAAAGTAAAAAAATGCGCTCCCGAAAACTTTTTTTTGACATTAAATTACACTAACAAAATACATTAGGAATTTGAAATTCTTAAATTTTTTTCAGGAAGAAGGCCTAGAGTAAATTTACACTGTGTGATTTAAATTTTTAAATAATGGACAGTAATTTTACATCGCATGGTGTAAATTTATTTTGGTATACAGAATTTTTACAGAGAATTTATATAACGATCTAAGGTTTTAAAACTTTTTTTGTATTTTTGTTTATATAATAATGATGTAAGGTTTTTACTTGTTAACGGGTATACAGAATTTATATTTTCTATTTTACCCATATGTAAAATTTGAATACCGTAGCTGAGTGTAGTGTTTTCAAACCGGGTACCCGGGTTTCGGGTACCCGCAAATTTGACCATTATTTCGGGTATTTCAAAACCCGGGTAGTAACATCGGGTATCCGGGTATCAAAGTTTTGAAATTCAAACAGCAAATTTTATAAGAGATTTTTCAAAACCAAATTGCATAGTTATAGGCGAGCCTAAAAAATTAATTTCGGATTCGAAAATTTGAAATATTGACTTACATGTTACATGTTTTATAAGTAGGCCGAAATAAATTAATGCTTAATTGAATTATTTTTATTTCAACAACATAGAAAAAAAATAGAAAAGTGTTTTTCAAAAAAAAAAATTATTTGTGCTTTTGATTAATGAACTGAGAAAGTGAAATTAAAAAATCGTAAGTGAAGAAAAATTATACAAATTAATGTTGTGCACTCGATTGAATTTTTTGTTTTTGCAGGTTGTAAAATGTCTCGAGTTTGGAATTACTTCGAGAAATTAACACCAACTGAATCACAGTGCCAAGTAGATGGATGCGGAAGAAAAATTTCAAACAAAGGTGGAAATACTACTGCTATGAAATATCACTTGATGAAAATCCACGACATTCACATTGAAACTTCAACAGGTAGCAGTATCGCAACACCAGCAAAACGAACTCACGTAGAAGCATTAGGGCGAAATTCTAGTTCGAAAATTGATGTTTTTCTTAATAAACAATCACTAGAAGAAATAATTTCAAGATGCGCTGCCAAAGACGGAATTTCATTTAATACAATTATAAATTGTGAAGCTATCCGTGGTTTTGTTAACAGTCGCGGTCACAAAATGCCAAATTCTGTAAATAGTGTGAAAAATTGTGTAATGAAATTTTTCATTGAAAAAAAAGCTGAAACTGTAGCATTAATTAAAAAAACCATTTGAATTTTATAAGTCGCTTTATGATTCATTCACCATTTGAATTTTATAAGTCGCTTTATGATTCATACGAGTCAGATCTTATGTCATTTGAATTAGTCATTATAGAATTGAATGATATACTGTTGGACATTTAAACTCTGACATTGTATGTTCATATTATTATTATTTAGATCAGGCCTGTCCCACACAAATCTGCTTAGGAACCAATCTGAAAATTATCCTGATTTGTAGGAGCCACTATGAAAAAAAAATGTGATTTAATTTGTATTTTATTATATATATGCTAAAAGATTGATTCTACCTCGCAATCATTTTTAAAACAGAAATGAGCTAAAGTGCTTTGAATTAAAGTAAAAATTGATTTAAGAAAAAAACAAAAATTTTATATCATCTAATTCTAATAGTCCAAGAGCTCGCAACGTAAGAATTCACGTGATTTTAGCAAGGCTCATTTTTTAATATAATGTTCCATACTACGGTGCAGGACGCATAAAGGTAGTCTGGCTGTCAGACGACGTTGCGTTTACCCGTGGGAGCAGAACCAAGTAGGTAAAAAAAATGCAAAATTACATGAAAAAAACAAATTACTTTTCAATGACATAGGTCTGGCATCCATTTAGCAACGGTATTTCCGTCTGGTAAATTGGATGTAGTATATATAAGATCCAATCTATAACATATAAAAATTTCAGCCTTGCTAAAATGACGTGAAATTGAAGTTTTTTTTTGTTATAAATCAAGGTCTGGCACGGTCTTAACAACTCCGAAGCCGTCTGGCAATGATGCATTAACATTTCATATAATAAGCACAAACAAGTGACATAACTAGAAATCGTGCTATTATCACGTAATTTTGCATTTTTTCTTTGACCTACCTGGATCTGCTCCCACGGGTAAACGCAACGTCATCTGACAGCCAGACTACCCTTATGGGTCCTGCACCGTAGCATTTAACAATATTTTAAAAAATGAGCCTTGCTAAAATAACGTGCCAAAAACTTTGCGAGCTCTTAGACTATAAGCAATATAACGAAAATACAATATTAGCTTAAAGTGAGTGGATATTTAAATTTTGCATGTACCTATTTTTTATTACTGAAAGAAATAAACTTAATACTCAGTGAGATTTATATTTGTTTTGAAATAAATAGTCTTTAAGGAGTGAGTTTTTGAATTACTCGAGGAATATTTTTTTCCCTGATATATTGTGTTGCTTAAATACATAAAAATGTTTATATACTTTATAAAAATATATAACAAGTTTTAAAGCAACCAAGCGCTGGCTATCAAACAGCGAACAACAGTATCAGAGTTAAAAGAAATGAATTAACATAAGACAGTGCGTTAACATTTTTTGAGAGAAAAAGCTTTTTTTATTTACAAATGCAAATGTTACAAAAGTCAGAGTAAACATATTTCTATGGGAGTGGCTACAGTTACGGCAACCGTAACTTATTTTTTTTTTTAACAGTTACGGTTAACGTAACTTATTTTTTTTTTTAACAGTTACGGTTAACGTAACTTTTTTTTTTTTTTTAAGTTACGGCAACCGTAACTATTACGTAATGCTTAAAGTTACGGCAATTTTTTTTTGTCGAAAAAAAAAAAATTTATTTAATTTTTTTTTCTTTTTTTTCTTGTTTTTCTTTTTTTCTTTTCTTTCTTTTCTTCCTTTTTTTTTGTTTTAACCCTTTCTTCGGGATTCGAACCTCGTTCTTTAGCATTTCATTCTACCACTCTACCTCTCGGCTACAGTATTAAAATTATAAACGTGTACAAAATAGAAAATATAAATTATGTGTACATGTGAAAGTTATTGACAAGTAAAAACCTTACATCGTCATACAAAAAATGCAAGAATAGTAAAACCTTACATAGTTATACAAAAATAGAAAAATAGTTTTAAAAGCGCGAAGCGCCAAAGCAAAATAAAAAAAAAAAAAAAAAAAGAAGCCCTAGGGGGTTTGGGGGAGGCGGCGGCCGTCCCCCATTCAGCATAACAACTTTTTATTTAAAAAAAAAGTCATAATGCTCAAAAAAAACTTTGCCGTAATCACTAAAAAAAAAAAAAAAGTTACGTCCGCCGTAACTTTAGACAATTTTCTACAGGATTACGGTTGCCGTAACTCTAAAAATAAAAAAAGAGTTACGTTTGCCGTAACTTTAAACAATTTTCAACAGGATTACGGTTGCCGTAACTTTAAAAATAAAAAAAGAGTTACGTTTGCCGAATTTTAGTCAATTTTCAACAGGATTACGGTTGCCGTAACTCTAAAAATAAAAAAAGAGTTACGTTTGCCGTAACTTTAGTCAATTTTGAACAGGATTACGGTTGCCGTAACTCTCAAAAAAAAAAAAGAGTTACGTTTGCCGTAACTTTAGTCAATTTTGAACAGGATTACGGTTGCCGTAACTTAAAAAAAAAAAAAAAGAGTTACGTTTGCCGTAACTGTAGACGCTCCCTATTTCTATAGTAGAGTAACAAGCAGAGTAAACATATTTCTATAGTAGAGTAACAAGGAACAACGAAAATTTTTATGCAAAAAAAAAAAAAAATTCACCTCCCTCTTACAAGGTGCCTTTCTGATTCCTTTTACTTACGTTTTTTTCGCAGTTTTTTTTAAAATGCAAAATTAAGCACTTTTTTAGAACAAAGTGAGTTCATTTCATTTAATTTTCGACTTAAAACTATTTTCTTATTTTTAAAAATTTCGAAAACCGTAAAATAACTTATATTTTACAATTTTTTTATCTTTTTGTAAAGACAAAAAATTATCATAGTCACCTGGTCCTTTTATAAAATAAATGCATTGTTTACATTTATTTGGCCTTAAGCGCGTCATAGTTTCCCTTAAATACTCAATACTAATAAATAAAAATCATATGATTTTTGTTTTGCTTTAATTTTTTGATTTTACGGATGTGAGAATTTTTTTTAAAGCTTGACGCTAGTGATTTAAATGTGAGCAATTAAAATAATAATTAATATTAACTTTAACCAATTTTTTGTAAAAAAAAACGTGAAAAAAAATTAAAAAGTGAAAAATGGGAAAAAATAAATGCTATTTTCGTAAATTTTAAACAGTTTGAAAAATGTAAATTAACAGTTCCTCCTCAAAACTTTCTTAATTATATTAAAATATTGCAGGATAAATTTTCTGAAAATTTGGATTTACATGTAACAGAAAATAATTTAGTAAGTAAATTAGCTTCCCTTCTTACAAACGTTGAATGTAATTTCAAATGTTGTGAAAATTTCAATACAATTTATTTGATTCATTTTTTCATATGTGTGCGCATATATTTCATTTTAAATTTTTTTTATAAAAATGTAAAAATTAGAAAAAATAGAAATAAAATGTTCACTGTGATGAGTTTATAAAATTAAAAGTCTTGTTTTATTTCGTAACTTTTAAAAAAGCAACCATCCCATCCCTGATCATTTTTATTCAAAACAATGATAGATTTTGAGTAAAAAAAAACATAGATTTTTTGGCGGGACGAAATATATTTTCTATGGCAGATACTTTACTTTATAAAATAGGTGTACAATGGTAACAAGGAACAACGAAAATGTTTATGCAAAAAAAAAAAAAAAATTCACCTCCCTCTTACAAGGTGCCTTTCTGATTCCTTTACTTACGTTTTTTTCCAAAATTAAGTACTTTTTAAGAACAAAGTGAGTTCATTTCGTTTTATTTTCGCCTTAAAACTATGTTTCTATTTTTAAAAATTTTGAAAACCGTAAAATTACTTACATTTTACAATTTTTTTATCTTTTTGTAAAGACAAAAAAATTTACATAGTCACCTGGTTCTTTTATAAAATAAATAAACAGTTTACATTTATTTGGCCTTAAGCGCGTCATAGTTTCCCTTAAATACTCAATAATAATAAATAAAAATCATATGATTTTTGTTTTGCTTTAATTTTTCGATTTTAAGGATGTGAGAATTTTTTTTAAAGTTTAAAGCTAATTTGAATTTCAACCGCTAGTGATTTAAATGTGAGAAATTAAAACAATAATTGAGTAAAAAAAACATAGTTTTTTTGGCGCCACGAAATATATTTAAATTAACTTTAACCAATTGGGGAAAAAAAATGGGAAAAAATAAATGCATTTCCGAAAAAAATAAAACAATTTTTGAAAATACCCAAATCGATTGATCCGTAAGTAAAACGTTGACTAATTTTAATAAGACTGGGAATTGGAGCTGACTCAAAATTTAGAAAATATCTCATTAAAATTTAATTTTCCTTCACCTTCTCCTTCACCTTCTTCTCCACTTATTAAAACAGTAAATAATTTACAAAAAATTAATATTCATTCAGAATTAAAAAACAAGGACATATAGGTGAAAAGAATGCGTTTTACTATTTTGTTGGCTATTTATTTAAAAAAAACTCTCAATCAACGTTGCTCTTCTGATTTTAGTTCTCAATTTGATGAAAATGAAAATGCTATTTTCATTAATTTTAAACAGTTTGAAAAATGTAAATTAACTTTCTTAATTATATTAAAATATTGCAGGATAAGTTTTCTGAAAATTTCGATTTACATGTAACAGAAAATAATTTAGTAAGTAAATTAGCTTCCCTTCTTACAAACGTTGAATGTAATTTCGAATGTTGTGAAAATTTCAATAAAAATTATTTGATTGATTTTTTCATACGAGTGCGCATATACTTCATTTTAAAATTTTTTCATAAAAATGTAAAAATTACAAAAAATAGAAATAAAATATTGGTTGTGATGAGTTTTTAAAATCAAAACTCTTGTTTTATTTCGTAACTTTAAAAAAAACAGACCATCCCATCCCTGATCATTTTTATTCAACACAATGATAAATTTTGAGTAAAAAAACATAGTTTTTTTGGCGCCACGAAATATATTTTGTATGGCAGATACTTAACTTTATAAAATAGGTGTACAATGCAAAAGTGAAGGCGAAGGCGCATTAGATTTGTTGCTCATTATGTTTTTTTTATTATTGCATGTTACAAAATACATGAAAAAATTGGTAGACTTTCATTTGTTCGTAATTTTTTCTTCGTAAAACATTTGTTCGTAAACATTTCTTCGTAAAAAATTTGTTCGTAAAAACATTTGTTCGTAAAACATTTGTTCGTAAAAACATTTGTTCGTAAAAACATTTGTTCGTAAACTTTTGTTCGTAAAACATTTCTTCGTAAAACATTTGTTCGTAAAACATTTGTTCGTAAAACATTTGTTCGTAAAACATTTGTTCGTAAAACATTTCTTCGTAAAACATTTCTTCGTAGACCATTTCTTCGTAAAACATTTCTTCGTAAATATTTTTTTATAAAAAAAAAAACATATGTGAGTCTCGGGACACACGGAAGAAGTGAAACTTCATGGCAAGTAGTATTTTCTGGGAAGGCTAAATAAATATTTAAAATGGCCAAGTGCATATAAGATATGACGCCGATCGATTTTTTCGACGGCGACTAGTTGATTTTTGCCCTTCGAATGCTGCGGCCAGCGACTTAAAATTACTTGTTTTGGGGAATTCGGCGGCTTAGAAAAAATTAAAACCCAGCGACTGCTTGTACCTTGTTCGCATTCTAATTTAAATTCCAATTATATTCTGGAAAACAAATTACCGTTCGCATTACAAAATTTGATGAGAAGTGGAATTTAAAAATTTAGAAAGAGAAAAAATTTTTGTTGTAGAAAATTTTGACTTTTTATCTCACTTTTTATCAATTTTATTTTGTTTTTTTTTTCATTTTACTCGAATTTGACAAAAAAAATTGTTGCCAACTATAATAAAATTTCAAAAAGTGAGTGAAAGTAACTATAAATATAGCATTTTAACCCTGACAAACTAGAATATGAAAGTTTTGTTTTTTTTTTTCATTTTACTCGAATTTGACAAAAAAAATTGTTGCCAACTATAATAAAATTTCAAAAAGTGAGTGAAAGTAACTATAAATATAGCATTTTAACCCTGACAAACTAGAATATGAAAGTGGAATATACATATTCCGGAATATATTTTTATATGAAAAATCCAGTTCATTTTCCTGAAATATTCCGGAAAACAGCATATTCCACTAATGCGAAGACCATATTAGAGATAAAAGCATTTAAAAATTCTAAAATACTTTTTAAGCTCAAAAAGTTTAGTGGCATAAAATTATTTCAAAATGGCTAGATTTATGGCAACACTGAATGCAGATAATTTCTACTATATTTTAAGCTGTAAACACAATTCCGGTTATTAGCGACAATAATGTATGAAAAAACAGTAGCGTGGCTTAAATCATGTTTTCTTTTTGTTGCCCGAAAAGTTTAACCTAAAATAACTTTTTCAAATATGCCTGAAAAATTTCATGTTTATTAGTACTTCTTCTGAAATGGAATTGTAATAAACATATTCCTCCTGCATTTTATTAGTGTTGTGATGCCTGTACTTATTAAAATAAAACACTTTATTTTTAGAACTTATGATCTTTATTGATTGACTTTGACACTGAGAATGATCCTAATTAATTATGCTAATTAGTTTATATGTTATTTTTCTATGCATGCAAATTGCATTCATAGATTATAAAGAGAGAAACATAATGGGAAATGAACTGGAATACAAAATATTTAAGAGAGTTTTTAAGAGAGTGTTGGTATGCACAAGTGCATAACAGACAAATCGTGTGTGGGAAAATATTTGGCATGTTATATGATATCCACTTGAATTAAATATTAAAATAGATAATAATGATAAAATATGTTTAAGCAAACATATTTTATCGTTAGAAAATAAATTAAAGTCAAGTTTTAATACTTGGGAATATTTGGGTTTTATAATTTGAAACTTTGTTCGGAATTTAAAGTACAGTTGCGTTTAATGCAACATGTACAAAGTAATGGGTGTGCCAGGTAAGTACAAGAACGTAAGTAGCAAGGATTAAGTACAAATGTACCACGGGGTGTACAAGGTAAGTAAGATTCGGTACGAATGTACCACACCTACCCCCTTTAGAAGAATGGATTTTAGGACATTCTATGAAATTTTCGTATTTAAAATTTAGTATGTTTCTTTCTCTATTATATTATTACAAAATTTTGCACAATAATATAAAAAAAATTTTTTTTTTTTTTTTTTTAAAACGATTATATCCTTTAAACAAGTTACATAAAGGATATTTTACTATAAATTTTGTTTGTTTTTCTTTTACATTTGTAACATATTTCTTTAAATTAAAAAAAAAGGTTTTTTTTTTTTTTTTTTTTTTTTTTTTTTTTTTTTTTTTTTTTTTTTTTTTTAAATGATATTTATGCTATTATCTTAACAGTAAGAAACTTTTTGTACTATAAAGTATTACATAAATTGTTATATTATGATATGAAAAATAAATCTGATTATATGTTTAGTGTAAGAAATTTGTATTATAATATTAAACATAAAAAAAAATCGTATTACCTTATTATATAAAATGTTTAATGACGTCATTATTAAAATTTCGTAAATGATAAGATCTTTCCTTAGACTGTAGTTATAAACTAGGTTTTTTTTTTTTTTTGATATTTTCCTTTTTTTTTTGTTTTTTTTTCTTTTTTTTTGAATACAATTTTTCTTAAATTTATTTATTTTTTTTTTTTTAAAAAAAAAAAATTTGTACATTTTATTAAAATATGTTTACCTTATGTCTATAAAAAAATTATTTATTATTGTTAAAGAAGTTTGTTTTTCCATTTTTTTTCAATTTTAGAAGTATAAAAAAAATCCTACCAATAGAACTATATTTAGTTTTGCGTAATACTATATGTTAGTTGCTGTAAATTTCATATTTTAAAAGAAAATTTAGTTTAATAAAACGAGGTATTTTGTTTCCGTATTATTATTTATGTGCAAAAAAAATTGTTTAAATGAAAATTAATTATTTATCAATAATATAGTTTAAAATTTTATAATTATTCTAAAGAAAATTAAGATTGGTTTATAATTATCTAAAGCCTAAAATATGGATATCCACACACACATTCATACCTTATATTAAAATTCTGTACATATTTTACATATAAATTTTCCTTTCTATTGATTGAACAATTTTAGTCGATTTTTATGCACAGTTTGAGTTTTATTATTCTCATCACTAATCGTGCAATTTGTATCTTCAATTTTTATTATGGTGAAGGGTCCTTTAAAAAGAGGATCTAACTTATGCCTTGCACCTTCTGTTACATTTAAAAGAACTTTGTCAAATAACTTAAAATTTGCTGGTTTTGAACTACTATCATAAAAAAATTTTGTACTTATTTTAGATTTTTGAACTAAATTTTGCGCTCTATTCTGGGAGACTTGCAAGCGATATTTTACCTCTTTTTGATAAGAGTCCAGATTGTATAAAGGATCTACATTTGCGTTATCCAAAAAATCAAATGTTGGTGGATTCTTTGCGAACACTAATTCAAACGGACAATAATTGTGCGTTGTAGATGGAGTAGTGTTAAAGCAGTAGGTAAAATATTTGAGATATTCATCCCAATTTGTTTTATTTGTATTAATAAATGAGCGTAAGTACTCGTTTAATGTTCGATGGCTTCGCTCGATTGTTCCGAGCGTCTGGTGGTGGTATGCCGTCGACATTTTGTGTTCAATATTTAGTAGTATTGCTAGTTCTTTTAACGTTTCATTCTTATATTCCGTACCCAAATCTGTTCTTATTTGTTTCATGGGGCCGTATACTAATATAAAACTGTCCACCATTGCCTTAGCAATTGTTTTAGCTGTTTTATCAGGAATAGGAACCGTTACTAAGTATTTTGTTAGGTCGCAGATCATTGTTAATGCGTACTCATTACCGCTTAAAGATCTTGGTAAAGGGCCTACCGTGTCTACTATGACAATATCAAAGGCTTTCTGCGGCGTAGGAGTAATAACAAGTTGTTCTTTATTATTAGTGCTAGCTTTATTCATTTGACAACTTTCGCATTTCTTAATATACTTTATAACGTCCTTTGTCATGTTAGTCCAGTGAAATTTTTGTCTAATTTTTGTTAAAGTCCTCATGATACCTGTATGACCTCCTTGAATAGGGTCGTCGTGAAATTTCTTTATAATTTTTAATTTTTCTTCATTATCATATATTTTCATAATTTTAGGTGTTAGCGCTATACTTATATTTTTTATTTTTAATTCCGCAATTTTCTTAAATTCTTGGATCCGTATTACATGAAATATTTCATCATTCATTGATAATTGTAATTTCAAAATTTTACGATTGCCGGCCTCTTTATCTAGCCTTGAAAGAAGCTGATCTAGATCGAGCTTCCCATTAGCAATGTATTCTTTAATGCATATGCTCATAATAACTTTATTTTTATATTTTAAAATTAGTTTAGACTTATCTAAACTAAATATCAAGCGGATAAAACTTTTAGTTTCACTAATATCAGTACATTCATATATTTTTGGTATCAATGAGGTTGTATTGTCACGGCTGGGTTTGGGTTGCTTATTTTTATCACTAATTTTACGCGATTCGGCGCGAGTTGTCATTTTAAAAATTTTATTTTTTTGTAAATTTTTTATGTCTTCAAAGTCTATCCTAGATAAAGCGTCAGCTCCGTTATTCTCTTTACCTTTAATGTATTCAATCGTAAAGTCAAACTCTTCGAGATCCAATCTCATACGAGTTAGTTTAGAAGATGGATTTTTCATAGAGAATAAATAGGAAAGAGGTCTATGATCGGTCTTTACTAAAAAGTGTTTTCCATACACGTATGGCTTGAAAAAATTTATTGCCCAATGAATAGCGGCAAGCTCTTGCTCAATAACGGATTTATTTTGTTCACCTTTGGTGAATGTTCTTGAAGCGAATGCGATGGGTAACTGAAGGCCGCCGCCTTCCTGGCTTAGAATTGCGCCACATGAGATTTTACTAGCATCGGTAGTGATGCAAAAAGGTCTATCAAAATTAGGATATTGTAGAATTGGCGGTTTTAAAAGAGAATTTCTTAAATATTGAAAAGATTTTTCGCATAAATCCGTCCATAAAAATGGTACATTTTTCCGTGTCAACCGAGTTAAGTGATATGAATACTCCGCGAATCTTGGTACGAAGCGTCTATAATAGTTTACGAAAGCCACAAATCTTCTTGCTGAGTCGGCGTCGTGCGGTCTAGGATAATTTACAATTTTGTCAAATTTTGAGTCGTCAGGTAGTATTCCGTGGTCTGTACATTTATGCCCTAAGAAAGTCACGTCATGTTGGAAAAATCGACACTTGTCGGGGTGAAGTTTGAGATTTACATCTCGACAAATAGAGAAAACTTCTTCAAGATTTTTTAGCATATGATTTTCAGAACATCCGATTATAATCAGATCATCCATATATAGGAAAGCTTTCGAGGGTGTTAAGCCTGAAAAGGCCATGGACATCATTCTTTGAAATGAATTTGGGGCTATTTTAAGGCCAAAAGGGAGGCGTTTGAACCGAAAAGAGCCGTTTTCGGGGGAAAAGGAAGTTATGTCCCGTGAATCTTCGTCGAGTTCTACTTGAAGGAAACCTTGTGTAAGGTCTAAACTTGAAAAATATTTGGCTCTGCCCAATTGATCTAGGATGTCATCAATTCTAGGCAAGGGATATTTATCGGCAATTAACTTTTTGTTGACTTGCCGGAAGTCTATTACCAGTCTCCAGCGTTTGTCTTTGCTGCCAGGTAATGATTTTTTAGGAACCAATAGCACTGGGCTATTATATTCCGAAGCGGAAGGTTCAATAATGTCATGTTCCAGAAGTTTTTCAACTTCTTTACTTATTATCTCTTTATGAGTATGGGGTACACGGTAATTTTTGATGTAAACCGGCGTTTCGTCGTTAAGACGGAGTTTTTGCTGATAAAAATTATTGAAGGTAATTTTCTCTGTTTCGGGTGAAAAAATGTCGATATATTCAGTACATAGATTTGTCAGTTTGTCTTTTATAAAATTTGGAAAGTTTTTGGATAATTTGTCTAAAATGTCTGCTTTACGTGTTCGTTTAGAACCTGTAGATCTATGGATTTCATAGTCTGAAAATTTTTCTGTTTGAATTTGAGGATTGTCTAAAAAAATATTGTGAGAATTGGTATTTAAAACATTTACGTATGGGGAGGATTTTGAAATTAAGGAATTTGGTATGAATACCCCTGGGGCTATCTCTTGATTAGGAATTATAATTTCATTCTCGTCTGGGTTTACGTTTGCTATGAAAATTTTACGAAGAACCTCTGCTCTTGCGGGTAAAGATAAAAAGTTTGGAGTTAGTGAGTCTTGTAGGATAAATGACAAATCTTCATGGTAATCGTCAGGTCTAAGAATTAGTTGGTCAGTATTTTTGTTAAAATCTAATAAACAATTATATTTTTTTAGAAAGTCCATCCCTATTATACCATCCGTAGGTATAGGAAAACTTGGATCGACTATTTCAAACTGATGGGCAATATGAATGTGAAAATCAGCCCCTTTGCAAATTATATCTGTATCTACAGTTCCCTGGGTCTTTATCGAATTCCCCCCTATTCCGCTTATCGTAGATACTTTACTACTATTTATTTTAGCTGTTTTAAGAAGCTTGTCCGACTTAAATACGGAAATATCCGCTCCTGTGTCTATTAAGTAGGTATTAAAAACACCACTCATTTCAGTTTTTAATTGTAAGAAACTAGTTAGATTTAAATTCATTTTAAAAACATTATTTTGGGGTACTTCGGGAACGTTGTTAATTTCTTTCTTTTTTCGTTTGTTTATTCGACCTGGTCCCCCCCTTGCTGTAATTGGGGACCGTTGTAGTTTCCCTGCTCGGGTCGGTCTTGCAAAATCATATTGCGTACGTTTCTGTTATTTGGCTGATTTTGCCTATCATTTCTATTGTTCGGTGCGTTGTTATAGTTTTGTCTATTATTTTGTCTGTAGTTGTTATTAAAATTGTTGTTGTCGTTAAAATTGTTGTTTGGTCTGTAGTTATTGAAATTATTATTAGGTCTGTAGTTGGCAAAATTGTTATTTCTGAAATTATTTGGGCGTCTGTTAATATCGTCGTTGTCGTTATTATTAAATCTATTATTTCTGTAATTATTGTTGTTATAATTTCTATTGTTATTGTTAAAAGGTCTAAAGTTGTTGTTGTTGTTGTTGTTTGGTCTGTATTGTCTGTTGTTGTTTTGGTTTCTATTGTTACCTGCGTTATTTCGTCTGTAATAAAGCACATTGCTTTGTGTTGGTTGTTCCGCACAAGCACTCAAAAATCGTGCCGTTATTTCATTTAGACTGTCAGGTTTCGTAGCTTCCATTAATAGTTTTAGTCTTTCGTTGGTCGCGTTTTGTATAAAGGACAGTCGAGCCGTTTTAGTCGCAAGTATCGACGCGTTGGTAGGATTTATCCCTTCCATAATGTGCGCGTTTTCTAATTGTTTCGTCAGATTTTCTATTTCAGTCGCGTATACATTTGCCGATCTCGAGTTTTGTTTGGTGTTAGCAATTTTTGCTGCTATTACGTCTGCCGATTCGTGCTTAATTTTCGATCGCAGCGCGTCAATCACCGCCTGCACTGTATTCTCATTTGTTAGTAAATTTCTTGCAGTTCCTTGTAGCTTTGTTTTTATTATTGCGATAAAAGCATCTGCATGTGCTCCGACATGCCTATTTACTAATTCGATCGCATCTATAAATGCTGTCAGGCTTTCCGCTGCGCCGTCGAATTTTGGAACGACTTGTACCGCGTATGCACAAAATTCTCTTTCTGCATTTGCCATATTTAAATTTTCGATTTTTATTTCCTCTGTATCTGAAATTTGAGAGCTTCGGGATTGTGCGTCGTCGTTTTCAGCTTTATCCTCTTCTGAATCTGTACCGTGTGAGCTTTGGGACTGTGCGTCGTCGTAGTAGTCTGTATTACTATTATTGTTATGTTCAGACTTTTCTTCAGTTTCAAATATATTCGATATGTCTAGTTGTTTATCCTCCTCAGTAATTGTTTCTGAACTATTAACTGATTGGTTCGCGTTATCTTCCTCCTCAAAGGTTATATTTACTATTGGTCTGAATGATTTTAATTCGCGTTTAAACGGCACTCTTAACAAATGGAAAACTTTAAGTATTTTCGCGTTTAACCGTTCATAAAAGGTTAAGTTATTCTTATTTCCTGGGAAATTTTTCTCAAATTCACGCAATATGGCAAGAATACTATTGTATTCTTCAATTAAAATTCTAAGGTGTTTTTCCCTTGTTTGCCCACTTGGAGGTTTAGATATGTTAATACATTTGAAACTTTTGTCAAACGTGTCTTTGTGAACTTTGATAAAATTTCTGTAAGCTACACTAAATGACATTAAATGATACTCAGAGTGAAGTACCAGATACTATAAAAGTTTTATTAATGTAATTTCCAAAAAAAAATTCTAAAAGGGAAACTATTGTTTCCTAGTCGTGTTTATATGGGAAAAAGTTTATATTTCAAAAAAAAGATTTACCTATTTTAATTTTTTCTTATTAATTCATTCAAACATGCGTTTTTGTCATTGACCTTGACTTACGAAGAAGTAATTTTATTCCTATATATTTAATTATATTTTTTTTTTTTTTTGTGACTTAAGTGATTCGGTCTTTTTCTGTTTTATGACTTAAGTGTTTTGGTCTTTTTCTGTTTTGTGACTTAAGTGTTTTGGTCTTTTTATGTTTTGTGACTAGTGATTTGATATTTTCAAAAAAAAAAAATTGGCCATGAGTTTAGGGCGAGGCCTGTCGCCACCTTAATAATGCAATAGCTGAAAATTTATTTGAAAATAATTAAATTTTGTACAATAATTTTGTACTTAATAAAATTATTTATCGATCATAAAATAATAATTAAATTTTTCAAAATATTGAGAAATTAAAAACGAAATCGATTTTCTCAAATAATGTATACGAATATTTTCTTTCAAATTTTATTTTTACAATCATTTATGATTTTGTCAATTACCAAAAAAAATTACGCTTTAGATGAAATTATTTTATTTTCTTTCAAAAAAAAAATTTAAATATTTCCAAAAAAAATTTTGCGATGCGCATGGGGCGAGGCTTGCGCCAATTAATAATTTGCTGAAAAAAAAACGATACAAAAATTTAAATATTGCCCAAAAAAAGTTTTGCATGCGCATGGGGCGAGGCTTTCGCCACCTAAAAACTCGCTGCAAATAAAATGTAACTATTTACTAGTATACTGTCATGAAATTGTGAAGCAAAATATAGATGTAATTAATTCTCCTGTTTTTTTTCAAAACTTTATTTTCTTTTGATTTAATAATATTTCAAATTTTTTCAAAGAAAAATAAAGCAACAATTCCAAATCCTTTTTAATATATGAACAACTATAATTTATTTAACAAAGGATTTTTTTTTCAAACAAAACGTTTGGTAGGTTTTTTTTTTTTTTTTTAATGATCAATTATCAAATTTTATGAATTGGAAAACAAACAAATCTTTTATTTTTAAATTTAACGTATTTTGGAAAAAACTTATTCCATAAAAATTTTTTATTTTTTTTTAAATTGTACAATGTTATTTTTTCATTTTATATGTATAATAGTATTTTGATTTTATTGTTAATAAAATTTATATCTCATCATTTACGATATTCATTTACAAGAAAAATTTTCGCTTAAAAATTATTATTTTTTTTCGAAATAGATTATCGATTATATTGCAAATCGTTGTTTAATTGAGGCAATTTAAAATAATGACGTACAAAAAACAAAAAAACTACTCACTACTTGACGCAGTTTACTTCCCTGTTGAAATTAATATCTGGATACGATGCTGATGGTGATATAGAATCTAGATGCTCTCCTTTGTTGTTTGTTGACTGATGGTTATGTTGAATGTTGAAAACAATTTTTTTTTTTTAATTTTCTTTATCAAACTTTCTTTATTTTGTTTAACTTTTTAATTTTTTTTCTCTGTGTTTTTCAATTTCTTTAATTATTATTACTTTTTTGAATTTCTTTAATTTTTCCAATTTTTCGTTTTGAATTTTTTTTTTTTTTTAAATGTTTAATTTATTTTTTTTTCTGTTTTTATATAAAAAATTTCTTTCATATTTCTTTTAACATTTAAGTTCAGAATTATTGTGTAGTTTCTTTTTTTTTTTTTTTGATTAAACAATTTCTTTTTTGTTTGTATTAAAATCAAAATTTCTATATTTTAATTCTTTAATATAGTCTTCAAAATCGACGGTATCTTCATCGTCTATACCTTCCAACTTTTTTGCACTCTCTGAGTACAACGGAGTGAATGAGGAAGTCGGTAAGTCTTCAACTTCGAGTTGGGTAGGTTCTACCGGTTGCATGTTACTAAAAAGGTTTAAATGTTTTTTCCTATATTGATATTCTTTTTATTTCTTTTCTTTTAAATGTTTATTTTTTTTTTCTTTGAAGTAAAATTCTTTTGTTGTTGTTACAATAAGGGGTCTACGCCAATGTGACCATAGACTGACCCTTATTGAAATATTTTTTTTTCGTGGCACTGTGCCACATTTTGTAGATTTTATACGCCGCTGACAATACCGACAGTATTGTCAAAATGTAAAGTAAAATGATAATGTCACTATTAACGATGGAGGCTTGTTGCACCTCGACTGTGTTTACTACAGTGCCCGAATTTACTGGGGCAATTTCTTTAGATTCCGTTTTACCCATTGGGATTTAAAATAAAATTTTTATTATGCAAAATTTACGAAATTAAAAGAATATTTAGCCGTTGATTTTCTGGGGGCTGTTAACTCCTCTTTTTTTGTTTTTAATATTTAAAACTCAATTTTATTGAGTATTTTGTGGTAATTTTCTCAATATTTTCTTTTTAATATTTCTGAATTTTTTTTCTATTCTTTTTAATATTTCTGAATTTTTTTTCTTTTATTACTTTTGTGCTTAAAAGGTTTTCGTGTGGATAAATTGTTTTACATTTCCTTATTTTGATTTTTTTTTTTTTTTTAATTTCACTTTTGTTTGTTATTTTTCTTCTGTTCAATAATTTCTTTTTTTTTTTTTTTTTTACATAAATAAATTTAAACTTACTATTTTCTGTCCTTTTTTTTCACTGTTTTACCTTTTTTTTTTTTGTGTATTTTTTCTCAAAAACAATTTTTTTCGGATTTTAAAAATTTTTCTATTTATTTATATTTTTTTTTTAAAACACTCACTTTCATTTTTCTATTAACTTTATTTTATATTTTCGTTATTCCAAAAAATTTACTTTAATTTCTTCCAAAAAAAATTTTACTATAATTTCTCCAAAAAAAAAAATTTACTTTACTTTACTTAATTTTTAATTTTTTTTTAAAACTTCACTTATTTAAAAACATTTATTTATTTTAATTTTTTAAAAACCTTAATTTACTTTTTCCCAAAAAAAAAACTTTATTAATTTTTTTTTTAAAAAAAAAAAAAATTAATAAAGGCAGTCACGGTCGCCATGTGATGCCTGTACTTATTAAAATAAAACACTTTATTTTTAGAACTTATGATCTTTATTGATTGACTTTGACACTGAGAATGATCCTAATTAATTATGCTAATTAGTTTATATGTTATTTTTCTATGCATGCAAATTGCATTCATAGATTATAAAGAGAGAAACATAATGGGAAATGAACTGGAATACAAAATATTTAAGAGAGTTTTTAAGAGAGTGTTGGTATGCACAAGTGCATAACAGACAAATCGTGTGTGGGAAAATATTTGGCATGTTATATGATATCCACTTGAATTAAATATTAAAATAGATAATAATGATAAAATATGTTTATGCAAACATATTTTATCGTTAGAAAATAAATTAAAGTCAAGTTTTAATACTTGGGAATATTTGGGTTTTATAATTTGAAACTTTGTTCGGAATTTAAAGTACAGTTGCGTTTAATGCAACATGTACAAAGTAATGGGTGTGCCAGGTAAGTACAAGAACGTAAGTAGCAAGGATTAAGTACAAATGTACCACGGGGTGTACAAGGTAAGTAAGATTCGGTACGAATGTACCACAGTGTAATTTAATGTCAAAAATAAATTACACTAACAAACTACAAATTACATTAAGAAAAATTTTTTTCTCATTTCATCTAACCACTTGGTTAGGGTTCAGTTTCATCAAAAATTGAATCGAATAATCTAGTTATAAAAACCATCCACTAGAGGGACATCTGTTAATTCAATACAATTAGAAAGAGAACACAATATAAATTATCATTGTTTATTTTATTCTTTTCTTTTTATTTCATGACAGCAGAAATGCCATGAAAAGTTTTTGAAGTGGTTTTTTTTTAAATTAATTTTATGAAAATAATGAAACATAATAAATTTAAATGAAAATTTTTAATTTTTTTTCACATCGATTTGGAAAAAAATTATTTTTTTTTTGCATTAAATAAAAAATTGTATAATTTTTCTTTTCGCGGATATGAAAAAAAAAAATTAGTGCTAAGTGCACAAAATTGTGAACGCAAAATAGAAAATTGTGGTTAAAAAATAAAAATATAATTGGAAAAATATTTGAAAATAAAAAAGGTTTGTGCCAAAAAAAAAACTTGTTGGTTCCCGGAAATTCATATTGTTTTTTTGTTCTTTCGTCTTCAGAGCTCGAAGTCGCTGACCTCAGTCGGTCAAACACAACGGTCGCCGAAGAAATTGGCAAAAAATGAATTGGTCGCCGTCGATCCAAAAAATCGGCTGCAATCGGCTGTGAAATTTTTCTATATTTTTGATTTTTTTTTCAATAATTAAAAAAATAAAGTGAAAAAAAAATTTTTTTTTATAAATTTTTTAGTATGGAGCCGATTTGAGTCGCTCCAGTCGCGGTCGTTGGTAATTTTCTTTTAGCAGTGAGTGGTCGGTAAAAGTCATCGACTTCGAGCTCTGTTCGTCTTTATTTCACAAAATTTTTTATTATTGTTTTTTTTTTTTGCCTTTTTTTTTGACAATAATCGTTCGGATTTTGACAATAGCCGTTCGGATTTTGACAATAGCCGTTCGGATTTTGACAATAGCCGTTCGGATTTTGACAATAGCCGTTCGGATTTTGCCTTTTTTTTTGACAATAATCGTTCGGTTTTTGACACTTACATTTTTTTCACTCTCAATCACAATGCCTCTAAAGAAGTTTCACTTCAAAAATAAAAAACTGCGTAATGGGAAGGAAAGGCTTAAAAACAAAAATATTGTCGAAAAGTATAATCAGCTTGAAAGGAAACAATATCTTTCATCTATTGCTGATAATATTACAATTTAAAAAATTGTACTACTGTAAAAAAAAATAACGTGTAAAAAAAAATAGGTTTCTAAAAAACTAAAAAGTAAAAAGAATTAAAAACAAAAATATAAAAAATATTAAAAAAAAAAATATTTAAAATATTAAAAAAAAAAATATAAAAAATATTAAAAAAAAAAATATAAAAAAAAAATATAAAAAATATTAAAAAAAAAAATGAAAAACAAATATAAAAAAAAAATATAAAAAAAAAATAAAAAAATAAATAAAAAAATATATGAAAAAATATCAAAAAAAAAATTAAAAAAATACGTCCACGTCGTTAGCTCTGGGTAACGCTAAAAGTGAAAAGTGTGTTATGTTTTATAAAACATTTCTTCGTAAAACATTTGTTCGTAAAACTTTTGTTCGTAAGCTGTTGAGACCCATGGGTCTCAACAGCATACGAACAAAAGTTTTACGAACAAAAGTTTTACGAACAAATGTTTTACGAACAAAAGTTTTACGAACAAATGTTTTACGAACAAATGTTTTTACGAACAAATGTTTTACGAAGAAATGTTCTACGAACAAATGTTTTACGAACAAATGTTTTTACGAAGAAATGTTTTACGAACAAATGTTTACGAACAAATGTTTTACGCAGAAAAGATTACGAACAAATGAGGGTAAATCGAAAAAATTGTGTATACATATTCTTGAAAATCCTATAAGGAAAAGAAAGCGCTGGTTATTAAACAGCCAAGAATAAAAGAACTAGAAGAAAAAATGTATGCATAATAACTATATCGATGCTTTCGGAATATTTTTGTTTCAAAAGAGAAAAATATTTTCATTAAAGAAAAAAATAACTCGTACAGAAAATATATTTACAAAAACTAAAAAAAATAAAATTGAATAATTAAATTAATATTTCAAATCGAATGGTTTGTTGGATCAAATATTAATAAATGCATATGTTTTTAAATGAAATATGTCGTTAAATGAAAAATAGCAATTATTGAGTATTATTTGCAAGCCAGTTAAAAATTATTGTTTTGGGACATCCGTATATTCTTCTATGTGGGACCATTTTTCTTCTATAATGTTAAGTACAAATGCACTTGGTATATTGGAAAAAAGATTTATAACATCAAAAGAAACTATAGAATAATTATTTGGAATAGAAATATTTTCTATCTTGTTAACGAACTCAAATCAATTTTTTATAAAGCTTTCAGATTTTCCGGTTATTTTTGTTCCGGTTATTTTTGTTAAAACTTGGATAAATTATAATTTATCCTTAGGCTAAGGTCTGTCGAGAGAGGGGGGGGGAGGGGGGTATAATTCCCTGGGCCCACAGAGCTTAGGGGTCCGTTTGTTTAATTTTTTTGCGATAAAAACAATATTATACATTATACATATATGTGACAGTAAGTTTCATGAATATACATCAGGACGCATGTGGCCAGTTTTACTTTTTTATGCGGCCAGTTTTACTTTTTTATGCGGCCAGTAGAATCGATTTATGATTTCCAAAAGAAAAAATTATATTTGCTACATAGGAAAATTGATAGTTTAATTTAATGAACGGTTTTTAAAATTGTTTAGATTAAAGCAAAATATCGAACTATTTTTGAATCCGTTTTCTCTTGAAACAAATTCAGTTGACGTAAAAATTCAGCTGTTCAAAATGATTTTTCAGCTAAGCAGACATTTTCAGATGATAGAAGCAATTTCCTAAAATTTACTTAACTGAAAATCATTATCCAAATATAATAAAACCTTTTTTAAAAATCATTTCTTTATTCGGTACAACGTGTAACTGCGAAAGAATCTTTTCGGGTTAAAATAAATAAAAAATTCATATAGAAGTAGATTAACTAACAACAATTTAAGAAATGAATTAAGAATTTCAAATACTCAATTAGATTATAATGTAAGAATTAATTTAAATAAAAAAAAAAACACACGAAGCAGTGATAGAACTGCCTACAGAAGTTTATACTTAAAGATTTAAAATATGAAATAACAGTGGCTACAAATGATAGTCAAAATGTAAATTAAAATATTTTAACCCCAAACAAAAAAAACGCACAACGCGGCTAAAGAAGTATAAACTTCAAAAAAAATTTCGTATATTTTGCTCCGGCAAGACCTAACCGTAGCTCCCCACCCAAAAATTTTTTTTCAAGTAATCTTAATTTCACCGGAGCTAGCTATTTTGAAACAAAAAAAATTTTCGTATATTTTGCTCCGGCACAACCTAACTGTAGCTCCCCACCCAACATTTTTTTTTCAGGTAATATTAATTTCACCGGAGCTACCTATTTTGAAAAAATAATTTTTGATATATTTTGCCCCGGCACGACCTAACCGTAGCTCCCTGCCCAAAAATTTTTGGGCTGGTAATCTTAATTTCACCGGAGCTACCTATTTTGAAACAAAAAAAGTTTTCGTATATTTTGCTCCGGCACGACCTAACCGTAGCTCCACACCCTGAAAATTTTTTTCAGTTAATATTAATTTCACCGGAGCTACCTATTTTGAAAAAAAAAAATTTTCGTATATTTTGCTCCGGCACGACCTAACTGTAGCTCCCCACCCAAAACTTTTTTTTCAGGTAATATTAATTTCACCGGAGCTACCTATTTTGAAAAAATAATTTTTGATATATTTTGCCCCGGCACGACCTAACCGTAGCTCCCTGCCCAAAAATTTTTGGGCTGGTAATCTTAATTTCACCGGAGCTACCTATTTTGAAACAAAAAAAGTTTTCGTATATTTTGCTCCGGCACGACCTAACCGTAGCTCCACACCCTGAAAATTTTTTTCAGTTAATATTAATTTCACCGGAGCTACCTATTTTGAAAAAAAAAAATTTTCGTATATTTTGCTCCGGCACGACCTAACTGTAGCTCCCCACCCAAAACTTTTTTTTCAGGTAATATTAATTTCACCGGAGCTACCTATTTTGAAAAATAAAAATTTTTTTCGTATATTTTGCTCCGGCACGACCTAACTGTAGCTCCCCACCCAAAACTTTTTTTTCAGGTAATATTAATTTCACCGGAGCTACCTATTTTGAAACAAAAAAAATTTTCGTATATTTTGCTCCGGCACAACCTAACTGTAGCTCCCCACCCAACATTTTTTTTTCAGGTAATATTAATTTCACCGGAGCTACCTATTTTGAAAAAATAATTTTTGATATATTTTGCCCCGGCACGACCTAACCGTAGCTCCCTGCCCAAAAATTTTTGGGCTGGTAATCTTAATTTCACCGGAGCTACCTATTTTGAAACAAAAAAAGTTTTCGTATATTTTGCTCCGGCACGACCTAACCGTAGCTCCACACCCTGAAAATTTTTTTCAGTTAATATTAATTTCACCGGAGCTACCTATTTTGAAAAAAAAAAATTTTCGTATATTTTGCTCCGGCACGACCTAACCGTAGCTCCCCACCCAAAACTTTTTTTTCAGGTAATATTAATTTCACCGGAGCTACCTATTTTGAAAAATAAAAATTTTTTTCGTATATTTTGCTCCGGCACGACCTAACCGTAGCTCCCCACCCAAAAATATTTTTCAAGTAATATTAATTTCACCGGAGCTACCTATTTAAAAAAAAAAAAAAAAATTCGTATATATTGCTCCGGCACGACCTAACCGTAGCTTCCCACCCAAAAATTTTTTTTCAGTTAATATTAATTTCACCGGAGCTACCTATTTAAAAAAAAAAAATGTTCGTATATTTTGCTCCGGCACGGCCTAACCGTAGCTCCCCACCCAAAATTTTTCTGCTGGTAATCTTAATTTCACCTATTTAAAAATAAAAAAAATTTTCGTATATTTTGCTCCGGCACGACCTTACCGTAGCTCCCCACCCAAAAATTTTTTTCAGTTAATATTAATTTCACCGGAACTACCTATTTAAAAATAAAAAATTTTCGTATATTTTGCTCCGGCACGACCTAACCGTAGCTCCCCACCCAAAATTTTTCGGCTGGTAATCTTAATTTCACCGGAGCTACCTATCTAAAAAAAAAATTTTTTTCGTATATTTTGCTCCGGCACGACCTAACCATAGCTCCCCACCCAAAAAATTTTTTTCAGTTAATATTAATTTCACCGGAGCTCCCTATTTAAAAAAAAAAAATTTTTCGTATATTTTGCTCCGGCACGACCTAACCGTAGCTCCCCACCCAAAAATTTTTTTTCAGTTAATATTAATTTCACCGGAGCTCCCTATTTAAAAAAAAAAAATTTTCGTATAATTTGCTCCGGCACGACCTAACCGTAGCTTCCCACCCAAAAATTTTCGGCTGGTAATCTTAAATTCACCGGAACTACCTATTTAAAAAAAAAAATTTTTCGTATATTTTACTCCGGCACGACCTAACCGTAGCTCCCCACCCAAAATTTTTCGGCTGGTAATCTTAATTTCACCGGAGCTACCTTTTAAAAAAAAAAAAAAATTTCGTATATTTTGCTTTGGCACGACCTAACCGTAGCTCCCCACCCAAAATTTTTTTTCAGGTAATATTAATTTCACCGGAGCTACCTATTTAAAAAAAGAAAAATTTTCGTATATTTTGCTCCGGCACGACCTAACCGTAGCTCCCCACCCAAAAATTTTTTTTCAGGTAATATTAATTTCACCGGAGCTACCTATTTTGAAAAAAAAAAAATAAAATTTCTTATATTTTGCTCCGGCACGACCTAACCGTAGCTCCCCACCCAAAATTTTTTTTTCAGGTAATCTTAATTTCACCGGAGCTACCTATTTAAAAACAAAATTTTTCGTATATTTTGCTCCGGCACGACTTAACCGTAGCTTTTTTGCTTGTAATATTGGGCCCTATATATACATATATTTGAAATTAAAAAATCTTGTCATTGGGAATCGAACCAGACACCTTCAGACTTACAGTCTGATGTTCTAGCCACTAAGCCATATTGTCCATATGATTTTGGGTTTCTTAAATATAATAAAAAAATAAGTATTCTTATTCTAATTTTTCTAAAAAAATTATGACGACTCTGAGAAAATTCTATATGAAAATGGATTTTTACCCTCTACCAAAAATCATCAAACGCCGCTAAAGAAGTATAAATTTCAAAAAATTCAACTTAAAATTATGTTTTTGTTTTGGGGCCAGTATTTTTCGTAAAATTTTTGCCATTCGTTTTATGATCTTTGGGCACCCCTGTTATACATTATACAAATGTGATATTAAGTTTCACGCTTATCACAGTCATATTGGAAAAAATTCACATAAAAAGTCAATTAGAATTTTTTGTGATTTATTATGGAAAAAAAGTGTATGAAAATTTTGTCATTAGTAAGTATAATTTTAAGGTGTTGATTTATCAACTTTTTTTCAGAAAATTAATTTTCTATTTCTACTATTACTAGACATCCAAACCGCGGTCCGAATTTAAATAATCTAGGAGGGGTTGTCGTTACTAATTATTTGTGATACAAATTAAAGTGGTGCAAATTAAAGTGGAATCTACAAGTTTTTATATAAAGCGAAAAAACTTTACATTCTGATTCTCATATGATCTTATTTCCTAACCTGTAGACCATAATTTTGATTTCTCAAGTAGATTTGTACAAATGTACAAAGTGTGAATATTAATAATAAAATTATGTGTTTAGGAGGCTCAATTAGTATATTATTTTCATAATGTTAAAAACCTATAAAAAAAATTTTTTAATTTGTAAACATTTTTTCTCGAGCCCGGTGTTGGCTATCGACGCCCCTGCTGAGGCTGAGTTTATATCAGAAACTATTGGTCGTAAAGGTAGGCTTACCACCTTTAAACATTTTCCAAAAGCGTATACATATGAATTTTCAAATTAAATAATTAAAAGAATTTTTTTTACTAATATTTTATTCATTTTATGAGTTAATTGGAAACGATAACAATTTAAACAAAATAAATAAATTAAAAAAATGTCTTACTTCAATTGACTAAATTACATATAACACAGTTAAAAATTTTATAAAAAGTTACCAAATAGTACAGTAATGAACCCAATATTTAATGTGATTTTGCTTCTGCTTCGATCAATTTTTTGTTAGACTCATTTTTTTGCTTAATAAAATTTGCAAATTCGCTGCAACTCATCTTGTAATTAAAATGCATAAATAATTCTGATTAGTCCATATATTTCCCATCACGCTAAAAATGCGTTCAACCATAGATTAAGAATACAGAAAGATTGGAAGTTTCATACAACATTTTTTCAGTCTTTTTTGGTATTTTATTGTGAATGTGTTAGTAAAACTAAATAAAATTCTTTTCACATATTGATAATTATCACGTATTTTGTTTTGTTTTACTAACACATTCACAAGAAAATGCCAAAAATAATGTCGTATGAAGCTTCCCATCTTTCTGTATTCTTAATCTATGGTTCAACAAAACAATTATTAGCTGGTACTGCAAAAACAAATTTGCAAATTTTAAGTAATTCAGGTGCGTTTCTGTTGATTTTAAAATATTCAGTCCATGGCGAAAAAAGGTACATACCTACTACTTATGGTTAGAAAAAATGTAAATAAAGCGGTTGTCAAAACAGTCAATTTGTTTTATACAATATAATATGACGTTTTGAAGATATTTATAACCGTAGCTGTAATAGATAAATATTTGTATAAAAAAAAATATTTATAACCAAAAAAGCTAATATTTTTGAATATTAGACGTAGGTATAGCGTATTCACAAATATTTTTGATAGAAAAAACGTATTATACGCTCCAAAAACGTATAGGTGGCAAGTCTACGTAAAGGGATAACGCTATTGTACCTTCTCAGGTCTTTAGCTATTTTTCAAGCGAAGCTTCTTTACGGAGGATATTGAATGGGGAGTGAAATGAAAAAAAAAAGGATGTGGAAGTAATCAAACGGAAGTAAACAAACGGAAGGAATCAAACGGAAGTAATCAAACGGAAGTAATCAAACGGAAGAGGCGCGAAAAAAAAAAACCAAAAAAAATTCAAAACTAACAATGCCCTGCGAAAAAAAATAAAAAAAAAAAACGGCGAAACTGCCGTTTTCTTGAACATTTCAGAATAGGCTGAAATTTGGATGGGGGGTAAAGGCGGTGCCCAAACTCCTACAACTGAAATCAGTTCTTAGGGAAAACACCCCGTTTCGGAGAAAGGGCCCCAAATTTTCACACATTTTTGTATGGAAAAGAGTTTTTTGTGCCCGATTTGCCCTATTTTTCGGTAGGTGGTAGAGGCGGTCTCTAAAATCTTAAATCTGAGACGATTTTTGCGGGAAATCCCCCATTTCAGAGTTATGGCCCTTCAAAATTTTCATACTTTTCTTCATACGTTTTTTAAACAGAACTTTGACGAGAAATTAATTTTTTTTTTAAATTCATTTCTCGTCAAAGCCTTTTCACAAAAAATTTTAAACAGAACTTTGACGAGAAATTAATTTTGCAAAAAGAGCGGGCGGGTGGCCGGCGGTCAGTGACGCCGCAAGTCCGACAAATTTTTGTCGGAAAAAGAGAATTCTAGCAACCTAAAAAAAAATTTAAACATTCATATTCGGTCAATTTAATTAGAACTTTTTAATAAGTTTCTAATACATATAATTATATTTACGAAATTTAATTGATAAATTCGATATTTTTTTGATTTCTCATTGATTTATTGACAATTTATTTACTTAATTGGATTAATATTATTCTGTTGCGCGAATTCAATTTAAAAAACGGAAGCCCAAAAACCAAATTTATTGATATTATCTAGTTATACATATCATATATTTATATTACTTTGGACTTGTGTTAAAAAATATGTAGCTATAAATTGTGGTTATAAATTGTGTAAAGTCTATTGCGAAAATTAGAGTATTAAAACCAGAAAACATTAGAGATAAAAAAATTGTGAATTTTCCAGATATGTCACAAACATTTGTCTTTTATTTTAGCTGCCACAAACCAATTTTTTCCATGATAGAATATGATGACTACTACATATAGTATATATATTATTAAAATTTTAAAAATTATACTTTTAGGCGTAAGAAGCTTTGCTCTGTCGGGTGTCACATGACACCTCATGTGTTTTTTTTATCTACGTATTTATTTTGTTCCCACATTTTGAGTAATTCATTGACTTTATTTTGTAAGGAAGAAGTTGGATCCTTTTTAACTATGTGATAACTGTTATTGTCATTTAAGATGTCATTGAAGATGTCATTGAATTTATTTATGCAGTCTTCTTTTTTAATTATAACAGTAACATTACCTTTATCTGCCCTAGTACCCAATATGTCAGTTTTGTTCTTCAAAAATTCTTGTGTAATATTATATTTATTCATTGAAAGTGTATCTTCTACACTAAGCTTGTTTTTTTTGGATTTAAAATTTTTTAAAACATTACTAACATCATTTTAAATTAAAGTTTTTTGTTCCCAAGGTAAAAAACTTACATATTATGAGGTTTCAACATTAGCAATAATATCATGAAACGGGATTTTTTTATTCGAAGTATAAAATTAAACTTAGGACCCAAGTTCAAAATTTATTTTACTTCTTTATGTAATTCAATGTCAGTTAAGTTTTAAGTTAACTAGAAATTTATCGGTTTTCGTATTTTGTAAATTTTCAATTCGCCCTATTTCGTCATTATAAAAATTTTGAAATTTGTTTTTAAGTATATTCTTTTCTGTTTTAATTCTATGTCATTTATAACAATATCAATTCAAATGACATAAGATCTGACTCATATGAATCATAAAGCGACTTATAAAATTCAAATTGTGTTTTTAAAGTTTTTCAATTCAAATTAAAAAAAAAAAAATTTATAATTCCTTTTTCGGATTTTTTATATTTTTTTTATTATTGTTGTCAAAAAAAAAAAAGTTTAAAAGGCGAGCTTCATTTACACTAAAGGTTAGTTCTATATCTTACATTTAATAAACGCGTCCACACTATATTAATTTACGCTAGTTAAAAAAAATTGTAAACAAACAAAAATATTTAAAATTGAATTTTAAAAACAATAACAAAAACTACATCTAGTTGAATTTGAAGAAGAATATTTAATAATTAGTAAAAAAAATTAATAACAAATCTTAAAATAAGTATGAAAATCAAAAAAAAAAAAAGTTAAAAAAAAATTATTGTATGGAATTATTTTTGATTTTTTTTATTATTGGTTTTTATTCTCTTTGTTTACTTTTTTTTGACCAAATAAAACTATGCAATACCTCTGAATTAAAAAAAAAACTCACTCAAACAACAAAAAACAACAATGTCAGATACCTCTAAATACAAAAAATTCGCTCCCAACCCTGAATATGAACTAGCTTTTTTGTAAAAGCTAGTTATTTTTTCTTTTTTTTTTGTATAGAATACGTTAGTTTATAGGTTAGTACATAGGTCAGTTCGAGCTAAATGTTAGTTTAAAGGTCTGAGTAGAGCTCACCTTTAAGGAGAATTTTTTAAAGCGTACGGGTTTTTAAATTCTATGGTCGGACTATGAATCACAAGAAAATAAATTCTATATAAACCTAAAAAATTAACGATTTACTTTAGTTCAAAAGTAATTTTAAATAACTACAGTATAAAAATACTGACATACAATTTTATAGTACATATTAGAAACAAAAATAATAATAAAAAAAATTCCAAAAGTAAAATAAAGTGAAATGTAGTTAAATTTAAGGTTTTTGTTTATTAAAAAATTACAAACGATCAAAAAAAAGCTTTAATGTTTGCTTTTATTAATAACACAGATCGTTATTAACAAAAGTTTAGGTAAATATAATTAGTTGTTCGCTGTTTAATAACCAGCGCTTGCTTTCTTTAAGACTTATTATATACACTCTAGAAAATAGAACTATTTGGTGGTAATTTTACAACGATAATAATGGTAATTTGTGATGTAAAATTACGTCCATTATTTAAAATTCAACCGTTAAAGGGTAAAAAAAATAATATACACAACAAAAAGTAAATTTAAGCAAATTGTGTTATTTTTACATTAAAAATAAAGGTAAATTTACACATTTTTACGTAAACATTTAAGCCATAGATCGTAAAAATAAACAAACTGGTGTATATTTACACTGTACGACTTAAATGTTTAAACCATATATTGTAAGATTACAGTTTATAGCGTAAATGTACATTCTATGGGGCACAATATTAAGCCACGTAGTGTAAATTTATGGTGTACACACAATATAAATTTATTTATTGTGTACCACACAATGTAAATTTACCTTCTGTAGTGTAAATTTACAATCTACGACTTAATTTTCCCCTCTATGTCGTAAATTAATAAACCAAAGAGTGTAAATTTACATTGTAGAGTGCAGCGGCGGACTGGCACAAAAATTCGACCCAGGGATTTCAAAATTATTCGTTGCAATATGTCACGTCTTTTAAGTGTCTTAAGAGGGTTATAAAGAAAATAATAAATTTCCTAAATCTAATTCATTAGCATTCAAAAAATAACCTCATACACAATTTTTCATGCGGCTTGGCCTCAGTTTTGTTTGAAAACTCGTTTTTACTTATTTTTATTTTCTGCCATTTTCACGTTCACTAAATTGTTATTACAAATTTTTCTCGATTTTTCATGCAAGTTTTCATGGTTGTTGAAGATTTATCACTAATCATATCGATGAAAATTTTAAGATGATTCTCCTGCTTTTCCAAGGAGTTTTCCACAAAAGCAACTTTATGGAACTTTGTCTCAGGTTGTAAAACGCTCAAACGTTTCCTTGGTCGGAAAGCGTTTTACATGAATTTTCCTCGATTTTTGCTGCAAGTTTTCACCATTGTCGGAGAGAAAGTAATGATACCAGTTAATGGGTAACTTGATGCTGCATAATTTAGAAAACTTTTTTACCGAAAAATTTTTCGGAAAATGATTTTTCCCGATTTTCCAGGTTTTCCATGAAAATTTCCGGTTCAAATTTTGATAGATTCAATTGTCACGCGACATGAACCTTTGTGGCAAATTACAGCTCGCTATGATGACGAAAAGCGGGTCTACGAGAGTGTCGAAAATAGTCAAAATACAGACAGACAAATTCGTGTACGAGTGAATAATAATTGTGGCCTCAAAAAGGAAACTAACACTTATTTAAAGAAAAAAATTTTTGAAATCGGCCCCAATAATTTAAATATGTAATTGTTTAATTTAGAGAATTCCTTCTTGGATAATTAAATTATTAAAATATTACTTTTAATTTTAGATTCGTAAGCTTGTAAAGAATATATAATATTAAAAAAACTGGCGGCCCACCGGGCATTTGCCCGACTGCCAGTCTGCCGCTGGTAGAGTGTACTAGGAGCATATATTTTTAAATGTTGCAGTGTAAATATACCTTATGTGGTGTAAATTTACACTAACGGTTAAAATTTTTAAATATTTGAATGTAAATTTAAACCACACAGAAGGCCTTCTCCCTGAAAAAAATTTAAGAATTTGAAATTCATGCATTTCAAATTCCTAATGTATTTTGTTAGTGTAAATTTTTTTGTTGTTGTGAACTTAAAATACACGCCCCAGAGCGTGTATTTGAAATTCATGAATTTGAAATATCATTACTGTCAAAATAAAAAAAAAATGCAAACAAAATAAAGGATAAAATTGAAAATTTAAAAATATTTTAAAAATTAGAAAAAAAAGTAAAAAAATGCGCTCCCGAAAACTTTTTTTTGACATTAAATTACACTAACAAAATACATTAGGAATTTGAAATTCTTAAATTTTTTTCAGGAAGAAGGCCTAGAGTAAATTTACACTGTGTGATTTAAATTTTTAAATAATGGACAGTAATTTTACATCGCATGGTGTAAATTTATTTTGGTATACAGAATTTTTACAGAGAATTTATATAACGATCTAAGGTTTTAAAACTTTTTTTGTATTTTTGTTTATATAATAATGATGTAAGGTTTTTACTTGTTAACGGGTATACAGAATTTATATTTTCTATTTTACCCATATGTAAAATTTGAATACCGTAGCTGAGTGTAGTGTTTTCAAACCGGGTACCCGGGTTTCGGGTACCCGCAAATTTGACCATTATTTCGGGTATTTCAAAACCCGGGTAGTAACATCGGGTATCCGGGTATCAAAGTTTTGAAATTCAAACAGCAAATTTTATAAGAGATTTTTCAAAACCAAATTACATAGTTATAGGCGAGCCTAAAAAATTAATTTCGGATTCGAAAATTTGAAATATTGACTTACATGTTACATGTTTTATAAGTAGGCCGAAATAAATTAATGCTTAATTGAATTATTTTTATTTCAACAACATAGAAAAAAAATAGAAAAGTGTTTTTCAAAAAAAAAAATTATTTGTGCTTTTGATTAATGAACTGAGAAAGTGAAATTAAAAAATCGTAAGTGAAGAAAAATTATACAAATTAATGTTGTGCACTCGATTGAATTTTTTGTTTTTGCAGGTTGTAAAATGTCTCGAGTTTGGAATTACTTCGAGAAATTAACACCAACTGAATCACAGTGCCAAGTAGATGGATGCGGAAGAAAAATTTCAAACAAAGGTGGAAATACTACTGCTATGAAATATCACTTGATGAAAATCCACGACATTCACATTGAAACTTCAACAGGTAGCAGTATCGCAACACCAGCAAAACGAACTCACGTAGAAGCATTAGGGCGAAATTCTAGTTCGAAAATTGATGTTTTTCTTAATAAACAATCACTAGAAGAAATAATTTCAAGATGCGCTGCCAAAGACGGAATTTCATTTAATACAATTATAAATTGTGAAGCTATCCGTGGTTTTGTTAACAGTCGCGGTCACAAAATGCCAAATTCTGTAAATAGTGTGAAAAATTGTGTAATGAAATTTTTCATTGAAAAAAAAGCTGAAACTGTAGCATTAATTAAAAAAAAAATTAAAAATGAAGAAAAATTTACAATAACAGTAGATGAGTGGACGGACGTAGCTATGAGACGTTATCTTAATATTACTTTACAGTCTGGCTTGGTACCGATTATTGAAAGTTGTACATCAGAAAAAACAGAAGAATTGGTATTTGAACGACTTCTAGAATATGGTGTTAATTTTAAGCAAGATATTATTGCGTCAACACATGATGGCGCCAGTGTTATGGTCAAATATGGGAGAATAATTTCTGCTGAAAGCCAATGCTGCTTCAATCATGCAATTCATTTGACTGTGGTTGAAATATTTTATATCAAACATAAGGAAAAGCCCAATAGTTATAATTCCAGTGATGTGGAATGTTCTGATTATGAAGAGGAGGACCGTGATGGTCAACTTATTTAGGAAAATGATGAAGTAGATGAATCTGGTATATTTACTCAGTTTCGATCAGGTCATGATGTAGCAATTGCAGACATGAGAAAAATAATAAAGTTTTTCAGAAAATCATCACTTCGATCAGAAATATTACTGAAACATGTAATGAAAAAGGAAGGTAAACCTCTAAAATTGTTGTTAGATATTAAAATTAGGTGGAGCAGCCTGCTTGTTTCTATTGAAAGATTCCTAAAAGTAATTGATTCGATTAACATTGCCTTGGACGAGCTTGGCATGGAAAAATTTAATGCTGAGAAAGTCAGCCTACTAAATGAAGTTTTTATGATTTTGGAGCCAATAAAACTTATCGTACTTGAATTAAGCAAACAAAATGCAAATTTATTAACTTCAGAAGGAGCACTGAAATAAAGTAAATACAGCTAAAGGTGTATTTACTTTATTTAATTGTTTTTCAACAATTAAATAAAGTAAATACACCTTTAGCAGAACAGTTTAAAATTTCCTTAAAAAAACGTATTGATCAACGAAGAAATAAAGATTTGACTTCACTGTTAATGCTGCTGCACAATGGAGTTTATCCAAAATCCAATGAATTTTTTTCCTACTCATCGAAAGCTGTAATAAAGACATTGGCTGAATCACTATTTACACGTTTGTTCCAATACAAGACAGATGGCGATACTAGCATCACAGCCGAAGTCGAATTTAATAAAAGCGATGAAAATTCAGATTCAGATAATGAATTTTTAAAATTAAAAAAGTGCATCGCTTCTTTTACAAATCCACATTCGGAGAACAGTAATCATCTAAGTATTAACCAAGAACTAAAATTGTTGGTGATAAATAATGGCTCTAGAACAGCCAGATTAGAAAAATTGTACCAGGCTTTATTGACAGTAAAACCAACATCAACTGCGTCGGAGCGTGTTTTTTCCATTGCTGGAATATTTTGCAGTAAATTAAGAAATAGAATGAGACCAGATACTTTAAATGCTTTAATTTTTTTAAAATATTATTTTCTTAATAAAAAAAAAATTTAAATAATATCCCGTGTTAATTGTTTTAAAACAAAACAAAATAAAAAATTTAAAAATTAATTTAACTAGATTAAGATTTCCTAGACTTCGACAAATTACCAAAAATTAAAAAAAAAATTTTTTTTTTTTATATGAAAGATATTTAACTGGTTCATTAAAATCATTAATAATTTTATTTTTTATGAATCATTTTATTTATTTTTTCCATTTATAATATAAATGTTCTGTTTTGTTTTTATGCCGGTAAAATCATAAAATAAAGAAGCTTTAATGTTCATATTTAATGAAGTATTTTTCACACTATAAATATCTGAGAAAAAAGTCTCTATTGCATTAATTATTAATATATTTCTTTTGTGGACTTTGCATCTGTTTTTTTGACGAAATATATCTTTATTTGAAATTAAAGTTTACGAAGGCTTAATCATCAACCGTGTGAAAGAATTTTTCAAAATGTATACAAGTACATCATCTAAGTGAGAAGTAGTATAATTTAATTATCCACCACGGGCGATAATCAATTTTTTGTTTTTCTTTTGAATATTCAATATTTTGTACATTATGTTTTACAAATTAAGCTCGAAACTAGGAAGTATTTGACTACAATAAACAATAAAAAAAAATAATTTAAAATTTATATTATTTTAATTGTTCACAAAATAATAAAAAAAAATTTAAAGGACAGTAAGCCACAATATTAAAGTTTAGTCATAATTAATTTGCTTTTATAAGATTAATTTGTATTTTTTTATATTATTTTGTTTTTAAAAATAATTGAAAATGAATTTAAAATTTTTTAATCATTTTTAAAGAAAATAAAATTTAATCTAATGTTTTTTTTTCTGTTCTCACGTTAACTATAAGAAAAATAATACGAAAAATTTAATATAAAAGAATGTAATAATTAAATTGTTTGTTGTTTTTTTTTGTTTCGAAAGCTAATCGCACTTTTAAAGAAATGAAATCTAAATTTTTTTAAGAGACCTTCTCTAAGTTAAATAAATAAAAACAAAGAAAAATTTTTACTACTTATAAATTAGGTCAATTTAGTTTCAAGGTTGATTTTATTGTTCCCAAGTAATTAAAATTGAGTTGAAGGCAGCTTTTAGATCAATTAGGCAAGCCCCCACACATTTTTTATCGTTTAGGTTCCAACAAATATCCGATACAAATTTGTTGATTGCATGTGTATTTGAATGTTTTTTCCTGAATCCGTACTGATTATTGGGCAAAATATTTAATTCATTTACTACTTTTAAAAGATTTTCATAAATTATGATTTCGAATATTTTACTTAGGTTGGGTAGTAACGATATGGGTCTATAATTTTCCGGATTTGTGTGATCTTTCTTTGGTTTTTTAATGGGGATAATTTTTGCTTTCCTCCATTCTTGTGGGAAATAGCAATTTTACATTGTGTTCAGAAGAGGATTATATTCCTAAAAAAAGGTTATATTAAAAGTAATAATGTGTTTTTTGTTTCCAGCTTTTTTGTAATATTTCTTAATACCCGGGTTACCCGGGTTACCCGAAAATTTTGAAATTTTACAACTCGAATACCCGGGTACTTTTATTTCCGGATATTTGCAAACACTAGCTGAGTGGTTAAGCTGTTGGATTGCAATTCTAAATAGCGAGGTTCGAATGCCGAAGAAGGCATAAGAAAAATTAAAGAAGAAATTAAAATACAAAAAAAATACTAATAATAAAATAAATAAATATTAATAAAAAAAAAATTAAATAAATAAAATAAAATAAAAAAATTAAAAAAAAATAATAAAAAAAAATAAGAAAAAAAATAATTAAATTTTTTTTTTTTTTTAATAAAAATATTTACGACTTTTTGGTGTAAATTTAAATCTTTGGATTAAATTTACAACCTTTTGGCGTAATTTTTAGTTTAATATTACGACTTTATGTTTAAATTTATTCTGTTGGAAGTAATTTCGTGACATTTTGGCGTAAAATTTGGTGTAAAATTTCTTTTTTATGGAATAATGTAGTTTACACCAAAAATATGTAATTATTTTCTGATGTAAATTTACGTTGATTATCGAAGGTAATAAATTGCCACCGATGATCGACGTCAAAAACTATCTAGAGCAAGCATGTCAAACTCAAACACGGGCCAAATAAAAAATTTTAAAGTTTATTTGGGCCACTTGAATATTTATAGAAATCTAGGTTTATTTTGAAAAGTAAAAAAAAAATATATACAATTAATATTTTTTGCCAGATATTTGGCACCTTTTTTGGGCAACCATCTTTCCTCCTTTGGGAGCAATCTTGTTTGCAGTGATTAATTTCAAAACTGACCCGAGATGACTGTCAGTAATTCTTGATCTTATTGGCGATTTCTTTCCTTTCATGAGAGAAAATAACTGTTCGCACCGATAAGTACTTCCAAACATGGACATAATTTCATATATGAGAATCTTCGAGTGTTTGGCTGGCAAATATTTGTAAAATTCAGACACTCCAACTTCAAGGAATTTTGCCTTCAAATTAGAATCACACTGGATATCGATAACCTCCATTTGCATATGATTAGGTACTGATTCTATATTTATTGAGAAAATTGAAGAAAACAAAGAAAACTTGTCTTCCAACTATTCGAAATCAGTAAATCTTGTTTCAAGTTCAATTCTTAAACTCAAAATTTTTTCCGCGTATTTGTCATATAATGCAGTTTCATCTAAATTAGATTTATACATGTTGCATGTCTGAAAATGCATTAAATTTTCATTGTTCAACTGCTTTTCCCAAAGAACTAGCTTACATTTGAATGCATTAACTTGGTCAAACATATTGGTAATGATCTGATCCTTTCCTTGCAATTTCAAATTTAAACTGTTATATCGAGTGCGCCGCAAAGTTTTACGTTTTTTGTTTTTTACATAGATTTTTATTACGTACCTTCAAATTTCTGCAGGAATATGTACAATAATATTGATTTGTTACAAAAAACAAAAATTAAATAGGTATCTAATTTTTTTAGAGATAAATATTAATTTTTAATTTAAAAAAATAAACTTATTTTTACGTTTTTTTTTTAAGTTTTGTTAGGTGCGCAGTGCGAATTTTGCGCCTTAAGATGCTCCCACTGCTAACCACTATTAATAGGTACGTCTGAGTTTTTTTTTTAACTATGAAGAAATTAAAAAAATTAAATATATTTTTTTTTATTATTTTATTTTGAAAATATATTTAATTATGAACTTAAAAATATAAAAATAAAAACTTAAAGTGTTGAACGAAAATTCTTGACCAGTATTAATACGTACATACTGCAAGAATAAGTCGAAAACAAAGACGTTTGAGGCCAGGAAATTAGAACAACGGATTACCGTTAGAATGGGCGAACAAAAGGCTATTATTTCTGACAAACTTTTGAAATTTGTATTTGCTATAAATACTCAAAAAACATCATGGTTCGTGGAAAGCCATTGTCAAATTAAATCCGAAAATTAATAATCTCTAAATTTGAAAATGAAGAAAGTTTTAATAAAATCGGTAAAAATTTGAGTTTTGCTAAATGAAATAAAGAGTTCAAACTGTTGTTAATAATTAAAAAAAATATGGTAGAGTACGATTCAAATCACTTGACCAATGAGCTTTTAAGAGAGGATAAAATTTGAATAAAATTATTATAAAAAATTGCATGAACTTTTTTGTTAAATAATTTCCCCTAAATTTTGTATGGAATTTTGTAATGGAAAGGGAAAGCTTTGCATAACGGATTGGTCAAGTGATTTGAATCGTAGTCTCCTATTTTATCAAATAGCCAGCCACCCACTAACACTTTTTTATGAAAAAAAGAACGTACGGTTTTTCTTTCAAAAACTGTCAGTTTAAGTGGCATTTCAACAAAAGCTCTTAGCACACACACTACTCAGTGAATACGCTGAAGGCTGGACGACAGTAAAAGAGGTCTTATGAGACTCACAAATTGTTGTTCTTTGGAATGTCGTGTAGAATGTGTAGAATGGTAATAGTAGATTGTAACATATGTTAAGAAAATTTGTTATTACAACGAGTATAACTAATTTTATTAACATATTTTATATACTACTTTAATGTGCATGTGAGAGGTAGTTGCAATCTATACATTTGCAAAGCAAAAAATGATGTAAGTAAATAAAATTTACTTAATACGGAAGTGTGTAAATAAAATTTACTTAAGTACAAATAATTACATGTCTATTGACGCATGTAGTATTACTGAGCTAAATTCTACGGTAGTAAATACAACTTACCGATCACATGCACATTAAAATTTTTTAATTCCAAATGACAATACAACGATCTTTTAGTGTTTTTAATAGTACAACCAAAAAGCATGTATATAAAGAGAAATCAGTCCCATACAAAAAAAAGAATTAAAATAGTGAAACAAAAAATCCATATCATAACCCCATGAGCTTTTTTTTTGTATTTTTTGAGAATTCCACTCTCAGGAAAGCTTTTAAAACTTTCAAAATAACAACAGTTCTATACAATTTTGAAAGTTTTAAAAGCTTTTGTGAGAGTGGAATTCTCAACAAAAAAAAAAAAAAAAGCTCATGGGGTTGTGATATGGATTTTTTGTTTCACTATTTCAATTCTTTTTTTTGTATGGGACTGATTCCTCTTTATATACATGCTTTTTGGTACAACTATACAAGTGCTTTTGAATTATAATTAGAAATGGATGTCTTTTATATTTGTCATTGTTTTCAGGAATATTGCAATCTTCAGCTTTATGATTCTCACCACATTTGCCACATCTTAGTGAAATCTTGCAGTTGAGGGCTGATATCTGGTGCATAGCATTAATTCTCTTTTTTGGCTTTTCCCAGCGAATTATTTGATAGTCTAATGCACCTATTTTAAGAACTTCGGAAATTGGTGTTTAAGGCCGGTATTCAACTGAAGATAAAGTACAAGATAAATTTTATCTTGAAAAGGAACATTATTGAGTGGGATAAAAATTGACACATGACTTTCTGACTTATATACTTGACACTTGATATATGATTTTAAAAATAACAATAATTATTTATTATCATAAGTTTTCTGATTTTTGTTTGTTTTCTTCCAATGAACTTATATATAAGGAAGAGTATATTATTATTGCAAGTAAAGCTTTTTTATTTTTTCAAAGTACCATATTTGCCTATTTCAATTGTCAAAAAAGGAACAAAAAAAAAAGAAAAATTCATAAAAACAAAAATTTTTATGAATTTTTTTTTTTTTGTTCCTTTTTAGACAATTGAAATTGGCAAATACGGTATTTTGAAAAAAAAAATAAAAAAGCTTCATTGGCTTTCATACTAAAATACATAATTTACTCTTCCTTATATATAAGGTCATTGGTTTTCTTCAAACAACAAACGTCAAATTCTTTTTACACGACCTAATGTCAAAATTTATCTTGAAAAGAATGTTCAAAACATTCTTTGCAAGATAAATTTTTGAAATAAAATTTATTTGAGTGAAAATATTTTCATACAATTTTTACTCAGATAAATTTCCATTTATCTTCAGTTGGGTACCGATAAATTAATTCACTCAACTAAAATTTATCTCAGATAAAATTTTATATGAAAAAGTTGATTTTATCTCCAGTTGAATACCGACCTTTAGGAGAGAATTGTACGGGGCACTGAATTATGACCGCATGAATTATGACCGCGGAAAAAGTTTGTATGGGCGGGCAAAATTCATTTTTAAAATGAATTTTGTCCGCGCAACAAAATGTCTTTTGACCGCGCGGTCAAAATTCATTTTATTTATAAATTGAGTCGCGGTCAAAATTCATTTTGAAAATGAATTTTGCCCGCACATTTTCTCGCGGTCAAAATTCATTTTTTTATAAATTGAGTCACGGCCAAAATTCATTTTGAAAATGAATTTTGTCCGCACATTTTGCCGCGGTCAAAATTCATTTTTTTTAAATTGAGTTGTTGCCTGGAACGCGAGTATTATGTACAAAAGTTATGGAGAAGATACAATTCATTTTAAATGACTTATTTTAAAAAATGAAATCAACCCTCCGATAAAATATTGTGTTCTAAGCAAAAGGGCAAGGGCGATAGCCGCAAATCCCACTGACCAACCGCTCGCCCGCCGCCCTGCTGCCCCCCCTTCCCCTTGTGTCTACCCCACAAATATTTTATCTTTTTTACTCACATACGATAAATAGTGTCGTTGATTTTAGGCCTTTTCCAAAAGGATGCCGTACAAAATGTATGAAAAAGCTGTTTTTATTTTCAATATTTGTTAAGTAATATTTTTGATGAAACTATTTCTGCATAATACAGCCGCAAATTTTGTCGCGGTCAAAATTCATTTTTTTTTCTAAATAGAGTCGCGGCCAAAATTCATTTTGAAAATGAATTTTGTCCGCACATTTTGCCGCGGTCAAAATTCATTTTTTTACTAAATTGAGTTGCGGCCAAAATTCATTTTAAAAATGAATTTTGTCCGCACATTTTGTAGCGGTCAAAATTCATTTGTTTTCTAAATTGAGGCGCGGTCAAAATTCATTTTGAAAATGAATTTTGACCGCCAGTCGCGGTCATAATTCATGCGGTCAAAATTCATGGAGCCAATTGTACAATAAAAATAGAATTTAATCTTTGTTCCTGGATTGATTTTTTAGTTGAAAGTTTTACTTTTTCAGCTTCACGAATTTTGATAATCGTGTTTTTTTAATTTCTGCAAAATTTTATCTGCCTGGTTATAACCGTTTAAGCCTTTTAATACACACGTCATTTTTTTCTCTTCTTTTGAAGTGTATAAGTGTAGTAATTCGTATTTATTCTTTCAAGCATGTTTTTAGTTGATGTATTCGTAATTTTTTGAGGCCACGATTATTAACTCGTACACGAATTTGTCTGTTTATTTATACATTTCTTTACTATTTTCTACACTCTCGTAGACCCACTTTCACAGCGAGCTGAAATTTGGCACTCAGGTTTCTGTCGCGTGAAAACTGAATCTATCAAAATTTGAACAGGAACGATTTATGAGAAACGATGATGGGTATCCAATGTTGATTAAAAAAAAAAAGAAAGTTGATTCTCAAATGCTGTTGATAAGAGTTTGTCTTAATATACATAGTTTCTGATACAACATAATTATTTTTCACAATGTCGAAATCCTGGTTATTTAGAATTTTAATATTAAATATCTAATGTTTTTTTAAGAGCATATTTAGGCTTGCCAGATCAATTTTTCTAAAAATAAGTACATACATTTTTGTATTACAAAAAAACTCAGAAAGCAGAAAGAACATAAAAAGATAACATTACTCAAAACAAAAACAAAAACAAAATAGAATAATACAAAAAAATACTTAAAACTAGAGTATTAATTGGAAATAATCGATTATATTTTTGGGATTTGCTTCTCGCTAAGCTGAAATAAGTACATTTTTGTACATATTTACTAATTACTGAAAATAAGTATATTACAAAATCGGCAACGGAAAATAAGTACTGTACTCCCCAAATAAGTACAACTGACAAACCTAGGCATATTAATCGGAAACCTTTAATTTAAATGTTATGAATAAATGTTGTAAGGAATACAGATTCCATATTTACAATTTACCTATGAAAAGATAATTTGCATCCCTTTTTGTAAACGGATTTGCAACCTTCAATACAGCATTTCATTTTTATAGATTTTTTTTTTATAGAATTTTCTTTTTAATTTTCTTAAAAAAAAAATTTTTTTTTGAATGAAACATAAATCGACGGAAACTAATACAAAAAAAGCAAAAAATTGAAAAACATATGTTTTTGAAAATTACAGAATTTGACAACCATAATTAGAAGTATAAATTTATTATGTATATTATCGAAACAATATAGTTTTTTAACACAGCACTGCTGTGTGCTTACAAATAATTGCTTTGGCCAGGCCGGCCAGGCTTATTTATTAGTTTTAACCATTGATATGTTAGTATTACAGATAGGAATTGATTGATATTTCCTATATTAAAATTTTCAGCCAACAAAAACATGAACTATTTCCTATCTGTACACATTTTGCCATCTCATATGATTTGGATTAAAATTATCTTTAAAGAAAAATAATGATGTACATAGAAAAGTTTCACATAAAAAAAATCAAATTAAAAAAAAATTTTAATATGAAATTTTATTTTTTTCGAGTTTTATAAACGAAATGAAACAAAATATTAAAAAAAATAAGTTTCAAATAAAAATAAATATTTGCTTTAATTAATTAAACTGAAATTAGTATTCCTGTTTTCTTTTTTCCACACCACCTCTGAGGTAAAGAAATGGCGCGTTTTTTATAAGTAGTTTCCCCAAATAGGCCTAATCCACTTTTAAATATTTATAAGAAAATTTACAAAATATTTACAAAATTTAATTCAAAAACAAAAACCGTAAATTATAATGACAAAAAACGCGTAGGAAACTAAGTCAATACAAATATGATCCATCTCAGCTGATTTGTTGTTGTTGGCTGAATAAATTTCAAATAATTTTTTTTCGCTTCCAATCTTTTCTGGTAATATATCAATGGTTTTAACTTTACAGAAGCGCACAGGTTTATTGTAAACAATTCATAAAGGCATCAAAAGCGAGGCTTCAAAACGAAAACAAAAAAAAGATAAATAAATAAATTTTTTTTTCATTGATGACATGAAGGATTTAATTTTTTTTTTACAAGTTTTATTAAAAAAATATCCAAAACTTATAGTGCGTTCCATAAGTCTCGGGTACCCTCGACACAGGACAATACCTCAGGCCTGTGACAAATTTACATTTGGAACGACAAAATCTGACAGCTAAGTCCGATGATTGAGACAATTTCTGCAAAAAATTCGTTCCAAAATGCTACCCTACCACAAACCTTCTGCAAAGGGAAATTTTAAAATTTCCCATAACAAACTCAGTTCTGGGCGTACTTTTTAGTGCATTTTTTTCTAGGACAATAACAAAAAATAACAAATAATAACAAAATGGGTAAGTAAAATTATATTTTTAATAAAAAAAAATTAATAAATCAATTAATTATTATTTATTTTCAGAAAGCATCAATGAAAATTACAATATTTTAATTCCAGATTTCGTAGGTAGGTTTTAGTGCTAATTTTTCATCATAAAATTTTTTTTAATAATTTTTTTTTTTTAATAATTTTTTTTTTTGCCGATATACTGCCGTTTCCTTGAAACTCTCAGAATGGGCTGCCCATTGGAGGCGGGGTAGAGGCGGTGCCCAAACTCCCAAAACTGATATCAGTTCTTTGGGCAAAGGCCCCGTTTTGGAGATAGGGCCCCCCAAAGTTTTCACACATTTTTGTAAGGAACTTTTTTTTTGTGCCCGATTTGCCCTATTTTTGGGTAGGTAATAGAGGCGGTCTCTTAAATGTTAAATCCGAAACGGTTTTTGCGGGAGGGCCCCCATTTCGGAGCTATGGGCCTTTAAAATTCTCATACGTTACTTCATACGTTTTTAAAAATTTTTTTTTTTTAATCATATTTTTTTATTTTATTTTAGAAGAAATCATAGTGGAATCTGCCAACATGTCAGATCCTGAACCTGATGAAATGGAGGCTACGTTTTATCAGAAAGCCAAATGGGGACACTTCGCAACAAAAGAGTTATTGGACGGGTATAAAATAAATTGTAATAGATTTAAGGATACCACTACATCAAATGCGCAGGTATGGGCCGATATTTCAGCATCTCTTGCCGACTTCTTTTTTAGACCGGATCAGTGCCGCACAAAGTTTTGTTCTTTGAAGGGACAGTATACCAGGACTAAGGACCACAACAACAAGACGGGGAATAATCCAGCCTATTTTAAGTACGAAGAAGAATTTAATGAATGTTCCAAAAAGAGCATTTCATTAAACCTTTATCTCCAGTTGAATCAAGTGCTTTCAATATGCCGTCGACATCGTCATCACTATTATTACTTTTTAATGATGCCGAGGAGTTGGAGCGGAGGTTCGTAGGGCGAACAACAACAACGACATTAACAGAGAGGAACAGGCTGACCGGTTTAACAGAAACATGGAGATGAAACAAAAATTATTGTCCACGATGCAACAATCGAAGGAAGTTTTTAAAACAACCATGGAGAAATTGTTAGATAAGTTATGATTTCTGTTTTTTTTTTATTATTTAACCGGCAGTAGGAAAGGGGATCTGCCTTATCAAATCAAAACTTCCCATGGCAGTAGGAAAGGGGACCTGCCTTATCGAATCAAAACTCCCCACGGCAGTAGGAAAGGGGACCTGCCTTATCAAATCAAAACTCCCCACGGCAGTAGGAAAGGGGACCTGCGTTATCAAATCAAAACTACCCACGGCAGTAGGAAAGGGGACCTGCCTTATCAAATCAAAACTCCCCATGGCAGTAGGAAAGGGGACCTGTCTTATCAAATCAAAACTCCCCATGGCAGTAGGAAAGGGGACCTGCCTTATCAATTCAAAACTCCCCATGGCAGTAGGCTAAGAGACCTGCCTTATCAAAACTCCCCATGTGGAGTATGCCTCTTGGGGAAACCACTTTAAAAAAAACCCGCCTATTTCTTTACCTCAAAGGTGGTGCGGAATAAAGAAAATTATTAAAATATTTTTAATTAGAAGAACTTAACTTTTCTTAAAATTTTTAGTACTCATAATTTGTCTCTTTTATTTTGATAATACGTTCAAATTGATAATATGTGAAAAGTGCGGTCGATTTGTCCCTGATATCAGCCTATGATCAATTTTTATAGTATATTGTAATGATATTATCATTAGGAAAATTTAAATAAAACTAAATTGATAAAAATATTAAAATCTTGTTGAACCCTAAAATAATATATAATTAAGATTACGGTAAATTATAATAAATTTGATTGGGTGACCAATCACTAATTAATAAGTCAAAATAATAAAAATAATATTTTGATATTAATCTGATTTTACTAAATAATATTGTATATAAAAAATTATTATTATATACATTAATTGTATATAGAAGTTAAGAATTTTTTAGTATATAAGATTTTGTATAAATATGATAAGTTTTTAGAATAAAGTCCAGATTGAAATTTGATCCCAAATAGAAATCTCAATTTATTAAACGGCTTCCCTGAGCTATATAATACAGGTAAGAAGGCTTGGTAAGCCTATTTAAAATACCAAGCTGTTCCAAGCTCAAAATGGGATAACCGGCTGAATACAGCCAAAACGAAAGCGGGTCCCGCTCTAATAGGACAAACGGCTGAATACAGCCTAAACAATAGGATCTCTATAATGACATGCTTGTGGTCATTATAGATTAGGGATCTCATAGGCCAATAGATGTCTTGGACAACACAGATGTCGAACCCAAGATCCACTACATAGTAAATAATTAAATATAAATAAAGAAAGCTAATCTACTTTCCTTTACAATATAAAGTTATATTTAAAAAAATAAATACTTAATTTTTGAGTAGAGTATTTGAAAAATTAAAAATACTTATCACTCAAGTTTTATTTTTTTTAATATTTTTCAAATACTCTTCAGTTGAGTATAATTTTTAAGAAATTTTAGAAATACTCTTTTTTATAATTTTTTTTCAAATTCTCCGCAAGCAAAAAATTTCTTTTTTTTTGGACAAAATCCAAAAAATAAAATTAATAAAAAGAGGTTTATTTTGTACTAAAAAATAAAACTACTTACAAAAAGAGTATTTGGAAAATAATTAAAAAACTCTTTTTCAAGTATTCTTTTCCAAAGTAAAAAATAAAACTTAAAAAAATAGTATTATTTTTTGACTAAAAAGTGAAACTTTTTTTTTAATAGTTATTTTCAGAGTAATCGAAGAAATTAAGTATTTCATTCGGTCTCTGCTATTTCACCTAAAAATATTTATATTTCTTTATTCCACACCACCTTTGAGGTAAAGAAATAGGGGCGTTTTTTTTTAAAGTGGTTTCCACATGGGGTGTTTTGATAAGGCAGGTCCCTTAGCCTACTGCGCTGGGGAGTTTTGATAAGGCAGGTCCCCTAGCCTACTGCCATGGGGAGTTTTGATTTGATAAGGCAGGTCCCCTAGCCTACTGCCATGGGGTGTTTTGATTTGATAATGCAGGTCCCCTTTCCTACTGCCATGGGGAGTTTTGATTTGATAAGGCAGGTCCCCTTTCCTACTGCCGTGGGGAGTTTTGATTTGATAAGGCAGGTCCTCTTTCCTACTGCCATGGGGAGTTTTAATTTGATAAGGCAGGTCCCCTTTCATACTGCCGGTGAAATAATAGAAATTTTCAGCTTATCAAATCCATCATTTTATTTCGTATTATTTGTCCTTGTCCTCCTAATTCTTCTATCTCTTCTTCGTCTTCATCATCATTTTGAACTAAGCTGGAATCGCTTAGACCAGCTTGGTGAATTCCGTCCTGCATATAAATTTCAACAAATTCATCGTGATGCATTAAACAAACATTGTGTAAAACACAGCACGCCAGAATTGTTGGGGCGTACCATTCTGCACAATGCATGTCTAATTGTTGTAGACGACGAAATCTTCCAAATAGCAGCGCAAATGACCTCTCCACCACATTTCTGGTACCCGAATGTCTTCTGTTGAATTGTTTTTGTTTGGCAGTTAGTTTCCCTCTATCCATAAATGGTGTAATACACCATTTTAATAATGGATAATCTTTGTCCCCAAGAATAACCGAATTGCTCGGGAAATATTTCTCAGGATTTGCTTCGGCTTTTTCATAAAGAAGTGACTTCTTGAATATTCTGGAATCGTGGACAGAGCTCGGATAGCCAGCTGAACAATCTAGAAAATGCATATCCGAATCACAAGTCGCCTGCAAAGTAATGGAGTGGAACTTATTTCTGTTACGATACCAAATAGCCTGATCTGCTGGTGGACTTATCGGAACATAAGTTCCATCTATAGTTCCAATAACGTTGTTAAAAGTGGACTTACGTTGGAACCCATTAATTTTCTTAATTATTTCAGCTGGGCCATTTAATTATTTCACATGAAATTTTGTTCAGAACTGTGAAAATTCTGAAGAAAAACGTGATAGAATAGATTTGGAAAAACCAAATTTTTCTCCTACTGTTGTACCCTTTTGGTACACTATACTTATTTATTATACTTACCCTTATCTTGCGTATGATTTTGAATTCTTTGGAATTCTTTAATATTTTTGTCCAAATCTGTTTGCAATAAAAATTGCTCTTCAAATTTAATTTATAACAAAATATGTTTATCTAAACATATTTTGTTTCTTTTATCAACGTGACCACCTAGCACGTTAAGAAATGCACACATGTCATATGTGCTCACAAATACTTTCTTATTACTCTCTAAATCAGCGGTCGGCAAACTTTTTTGGTCGTGGGTAAAGTTCGCTTAAGATGAGATTTTTTTAAACTTATAGTGGGTCAGTGGCAATTTTATATGAAAGCAATTTAAAAAAAAATAGTTAAATCAAAAGTTAATTTATTTATTATCTAAGGCTTACAAAAACAATTGCTGGGAAAACTTTCTATTTTATATGCAATTGTTGTAAACAAAAAATTTTTATATGCAATTGTTGTAAGCAAAAACTATATTCTTTGACTTTTTTGACTACTTCAAAATTTCGAAGCGGGTAACATGAAAAGATGGTTTGGGTCACCCTGTGACCCACGGGTCATAGTTTGCCGACCGCTGCTCTAAATTCTAAATACGTATTATAAAATACTTACACTAATTAGCATAAACACTTTCACTACTAATCAATACTTACCATAAAAATCGATTATAAATATTGACCAAATTTATGTAAAATATTCATTAAGTTTTTGTCTTTGATTAAATAAAGTTATATTTAGCAACCTGACAAAAACGCGTTTTTTGCAAAAATTGGATTTTTATTCTTGAAAGTGGTAGAAAGTGGTATTAGAAATTATGTTTGTTCAACAAGTTTGCCGCCATTTTGGTTTTTTTAGGTTTTACCGTTACTTTTTGGTTACTTTGAATTTAAACATCTTTGAGTATGAAAACTTCGAAATAGCCTTTCATGATGTTCTAGACTTTGATTCAGGGAGAGTTTACCTTCATTTTTTTAGAAAGTTTTAGTTCCTGAAAATATTGTATAGATGGCGTTTTAACCAATTTTGTGTATTAAACTAAAATTACTCCACCTTTTGGGCAACATTTGTACTACAGAAATGAAACCAAAAAAAGACCGTTTCAAGACCTTTCCAACAAAAAAAAAAATTTAAGAATCGAATAATAAATAAAAGAGGTATGCCAAATTAAAAAAATTACGAAAAAAAAAATGTCCGTTATTATTCAAAAACTCAATTTTAAAGAACGAATCCATAACAAAAATGACTGAAAAACCAAAATTTATGAGGACATGTTTTTAGGAAATGCATGTTGGAACGTGAATGAACGGATAAAACGTTCGAATAATTTAAAACAATTATCTACTACTAAAAAACGTAAAAGCGACTCAAAACAACTCGTGAGTGAGATTTTGAATGATTCCGAGACAGAGCTGGACTGGCCTAACAAGGTACTAAAATCTGTTGTCTTAAATTATAATGTTTTCTTTTATTTTTTTTTTTAAGCGTGAGAAAATTTTTTTACAAAGAAAATTTAAATTTCCCGGTCCTAAATTCATTCCCAGTCCAACCCTGTTCGAGATACTCGATTTTATAGAACTTGCTATGTGCCTTTCAGAAATTATTCTAAAATCAGATAGGATTAAATACTGAAAAAACAAATTACAATAGCAAAAAGTTTAGGTTATAATTGGAAAAGAAAATTGGAAAGAAAATGAAATTGATGTGGAAGAAACATTAAAAAAAAGAATTTCAAAGCTTATATGACAATGTATATGAAAGTGAAACAGTTCTCGAAAATACATGCAGTAAAAACAACACTAAAACTGAGCAAAAATCGAACCAAAAAACTACAAAACTGGTTTTATATAAAATGCCGCCAATCCGAAAGTACTGGACCGATTTCACCTGCGAAAGCGGCTTTGGAAAGGTATAAATATGTACTTTTTGACTGCGAAGTTTGAAAAATATCGTACGTAAGATCATGGAGTACAACTTTTTTGAAAATGGCTAAAAATGGTAATTTTTTTGTATGGGGAAATTCTAAGAAGTCAATTATCTTCTAAAACATTAAAAAATTTCAACCTGCGAAAGCGGCTTTTTAAAGTGGTTTGGAAGACCTTTCCAAAATGGTATAGAGTGACCAAATCGGTTGAAAATTGAGGGAGTACATTCAAATGAAAAAACCAATTTTTTGTTTTTTCAGTGTTTTTAGGGTTTCTCTATGGGTTAAACTGGCAACACCGAGTTGCCAGCACCTGCAAAGAAAGCCCGCACGAATACCTACTTAAAATGATATCTGAAAATTTTCCTGTAAATTTAACAACAGAGAGATGATAGTTTGAAGTTTCAAAATTTTCCAAGCCTTCTGCCACAAGAATCGTCATATCTCCCAAAAACAAAATTTTTTTTTAAAATCTGAAATGCAAAAACTTAGGTCAAATATCAGCCTATAAAATAAATGTAAAATGAAAGTCTAACGATTAACTTGAAAAAATGAAAAAAATGTCAGGTTGCTAGTTATATTCTAAAGTTATTCATAATTGTTTCATTTACATGGCGATCCTGCCAAATTAAAAAAAATAAATAAATAAAAATAAAAAAAAAATAAAAAAAAAGTGAAGTGAAAAATAAAAATAAATCCTTAATTTAGCTTGGTCATAAGAGTTCTCTTGCGAGAACTATAAGTCGTCTCCTTTGGGAGATGAGTCGTCGGACCAACCCCTAAGAGTTCTTTTAACGAAGAACTATAAGTTTTCTCTTTTGGAGAAAAATCTCTAGGTTAAAAACAATTATAAAAAGAATAAAAAGAAAAAAAAATTTATTAAAAACCTTAAAAACAATTTCTTGAAATAAAATAAAATTCATATAAATTATGTTGCAATTTTTTTTTACCTACGTAATAAAATAATAACAAAATAAAAACATATAAACAAAAAAAAAAAAACATTATTTTTTCTTCCGTTGAAATACTCATCTAAGACAGATGAATAAAGATAAAAAATTAGACCCTCGGGTAATAATAAATATAGAAAATAATCCGCAAGCCGGACCTAAACCCGTTTTTGTAGTCGAAAAGAAAATAATTACTCTCGACCAGTACAGGAGTCGTACAACCTCCTTACCCTCGCCGATTAAAATAATCGAGAAAAAGAAAGGAGCGGGTAAAAAGAAAAAAATTAGTAAACAAATCGCCAATCTCTTCAGGCTACGGGAAATACCCGGTGTCTCACCAGCATATAGAAAAGATCTGTCGGAACAGATCGAAAATTTAAGAAAACTTAAGTAAAAATAAAATATAAATAAAATATAAATGAATTAAAAAGACAATAAATATAAAATATTGAATTTTATGTGGTACACATAAAATCACACCGAGAAAAAAAAGAAAAGAAAAGTGCAGTCATTGCACCCACGGAAAAAATATATATAAAAAAAAAAACAAACTCTCTCCAAAAATAAAACAAAAAATAAAATATATATCACAAACAAGTGATGAAAAAGACCATTTTATAAATTTAAAGATATAAAAACAATTTTATTATATAAAAATCACAAAGTTATTATGGGTAAAACCCAGTCTAAAGTCGAAACTCCTTCCAATACTGGAACGGTAGTAAATAAAGTCGACATAATTCAACCCGCGAAGGTCGATACCGACATAGTAATCTTAGTTTGTGTAATAACAACAATTATCGTTATGGCAGCCGTCTACAAACTCTATAAGATTTGGCACAGCGCCACCAAAAAAAAATACTTTAACAGAGGTCAAAGTATGGTCGATTTGGCTTAAAATTAAATAAAAATATAAAACGAGATAAAAAGATAAAAAAAAAAAAATAAAAAAAAAAAACAATTTCAAATATACCTAGAACTAAATAACAAAAAAAAAAAATTTTTAAAAGAAAAACTATTATGATAAGTAACAATAAATAAATTTTAATAAATAAATATCAACAATTATGATATATTAAATAATTAAGAAAAACAATTACAAAAACAATAAACAAGTAAAAATAATAGAAAAGGTTGATTATCATTATTATCAACCATTGATAAATATAAAATTATTAAAAAAAAAATAAATAAATAATTAAAAATTATTCTAAAATAAATATTGAAGAACATAGTAAAATAACAATAATAAAAATTTTTATTGTATCAACAAACACACAAAAAAAAAAAGACAAGCAGTACAAAGTAAAGACAAAGGGTAATAAACAAGAGGCATCAAACAATCAAGAGGCATCGAACAAAAACACCATCAACAACATCATCAACATCAACATCAATCAACACATATTTATTTTTTTTATTAAGTAAGAATAAATTTTTTTTAATTAAGTTACAATAATTTACGATATGAATTCTTATCCGCGTACTAGACATAGAGTAGGACTAGAATTAGCTTGTACATTTCAAACCGGTACGGTAGAAGATTACGCGCAACGTATAAGACTTCTGTTCGAAGAATTACTATCAATTATGATCGAAGAAGATCGACCATTAAACCCATTAGTAACGCGCCTCAGTTTAGAAAGATTCGTAACTCTATTATATATGACCCAGTTGAGTAGACAAATTCAAAATGAATTCCCCGATTTAGATAATAGCTCTCTAAATAGAGCCATAATCGTTTCAAAATTTATAGAAAGAACATTAAATAGAGAACGATCTGAAAACTAATTTGAACAAATTTTAAATAAACACGAAATATCGTAACTTGATTATTAATTAAATAATAAAATATTCAAAAAGAGCGAAAAATTATAAATGAAACAAATATTATGATAATTATATTTAAAAATATTGTTAATTGAAAAAGAGCGAATAATAATAAATAAAAAAAAAATTATTATAAATTTAACAGATTCTCTTAATTAAAAAGAAAGGAAAACAATAAATAATTACTATTTTATTCTATACAAATTGTAAAACCTAAACTAAAATAAATAAAATGATCAATAGTGATCTCAATTAAAAATATTTAAAGTTTTTTTTATACTTACCTAAAGAAAAAGAAGAAAAAGAAAAAAAAAGCATATTTTTATACTTACCTCATACAACATACCTACGAAAAATAAAAAAAGAACATTTATTTCATATATATCTGAAAAACAAAAAATATATATATACAAAGATAAAGCATACAATTTTATATGCATATAAAGTGCTTTAAGAAAATTTACAAAAAAAAAAATAGAGAGAGAATATAATTTTGCATGCATATAAATTGCAATAAGAAAATTTACAAAAAAAAAAAAAGAGAATATAATTTTGTATGCACACAAAAATATTTTTTGTGCATTACTATACGAAAAATATCATTGACCTATATAAAACTGAACTTTTTTTTTTCCTCACATATAAGGATAAGTATCAGTGAATACGCTATAAGCGTGCAATAAAAATATAACACGAAGAAAACTTATATTAAATATCTGATAAACGTGCAACATTTATTGATATATATATCACAGACAATAATCACTTAATATTTCATAAAATTAGAAATATTAAGTGCCTTTTAAAATTAAAAATATTAAGTGCCTATTAAAAAAAAAAAAAAAATAAATAAAAGTAATAATTTCTTAAGGAAAATTTTTATTACATATTTTCATATTGCATTATAATTTATTCGAAATTTTAAATTTTTCTCGGACCTACTCTAATTTGAAATGACCTTACTCACCTTTAAAGCTTATAAATCAAATGTCATTCCCCTTAACGTATAAAAATCTTATAAAACCACACAAGGAAGCATTTGATCGAAGTTTAAAGTGCGTTAATATTAAAAACCCACCCACGTCAATAATAACGCGTAGATATCACTTAGAAACGTTAATTCGGGAATATAATAGTATAGTACCCATTCTAAAAAAATACGACATAGAATTTCCGAATAAAATAGAAACAATAACGTTTTACGAAAAATTAAATAAAAGAATATTAAAAGCCTTCCGCCTCCTAAAATTACCATTCAATAGAACTTTAAAATCGTTTCAATCTATACTTATAATAGACATAGACAAAGTGGACGAAAGTCTAACAGACAGTGAAGACGAACAGTCAATAACCCCAATACCGACTCCTCCACCTCAAATTAGTGAATCTTCAAATTCAAATTCAAATTTAGGGACAAACAAAAATAATATAGTTATTGATCTTACAGACAACGAAATTATAGTAAAAACAGAAAACGGTTGTACTGAAGACAATAGCGATCAAAACTCAGATTTCGATTCTGAACAAACAAAGCGTAATAATACCCCACCTGAAAATAACCTCACAATGCCACTTGAAGGTCCTGAATTCAGTGCCCTAGCGGCCAAAGTTATTCCGAAATTCGATGGAAAGCAAGAAAATTTAAGAGCTTTCATCGACGGAATTGAATTAGCAAATCTGGACACAGGTGCACATTTAAACAGACTCATAGCAGTAATCAAAACTAAGCTTGAGGGAACAGCGCGTAATTTAATTACAAACGAAGATGCAGTCGAAAATATTATAACGACCCTTAGAGCAAAGGTAAAGACGGACTCGTCAAAAGTTTTGTCAGCAAAACTTTTAAACACAAAGCAGAATTCTAAAGCAGCGAACATATTCGCGAATGAAATAGAAACTTTAACAAAACAACTCGAAAACGCGTATATAACTGAGGGTATCCCTTCAGAAAATGCTACGGATCTAGCATTAAGAACAGCAATAACCCCAATACCGAAAATACAACGTGTGACAAAATTAAATACACAATGAAATGCGGTTCATTCCAAACTCTAAACGCCGCTACTGAAAAATTCATAAGTTCCAGTACGAAAAGTTCGACTGAAAAGTCGATAATGTTTGTCTCACGTAATAACAATAACAATAATCCCAGACAGAACAGACAATTTAACAATTATAATAACAGAAACAATTACAATAACAGAAATAACAATAATAATTTCAACGACAATAGAAATTTTAACAATAGAAATAACAATTTTGTTAGAAATAACAACAACCCCAATAACTACAATAACAACAATAATTACAATAACAACCGTTACCCTAATAACAATAATAATAATAATCGAAATTACAACAATAATAATAATCGAAATCCTAACAACAACATTAATAACCAACAACAACGAAATTATTTTAATAGAAACATTAGGAAGATAAACGCGAATAATAACGATCAGGGAAACGACGACGGTCCCCAGGAACAACTAATGAGGGACCAAGAACACCAATAAATCCAAATCATATTTTTCATTTAAATTTAACTAAATATATTAAATTACAAACAGATATCACAGACGGTTTTAAAACTTACTTAGTTGATACAGGAGCCGATATTTCTATCATAAAACAGGATAAACTTAAAAATAAAGTAAATATTAATACAACCATAATTTCCAAAATTAACGGCATAGGTACGGAAACCATAAATACCTTAGGAAGGGTTAAAACTGATTTCATCTGCAAAGGTGACGATTACCACATCCTTATTGCACATCAATTCGAGGTAGTAGACAAAGATTTTCCAATCCCAGCTGACGGTATATTAGGAAGTGATTTCTTAAAAAAATATAATTGTCTGATAGACTACAACAAAAATATAGATAGATTTATACTACGTCCTGATGATTATCATGAAGACCTAGCCTTTGAATTAATTGATTATCCAATCCCAAACCTCATAGCATTACCTGCAAGATCAGAAATTCTCCGCAAAATTATCTTTTCAAATTTAAAACATAACGAAACCGACTTATTTATACCCAATCAAGAAATAGCCCCTGGAGTATTCTTACAAAACACAATAGTTTCAAGAAATTCACCTTACATAAACTTCCTAAACACAAACGAGGTAAATATTTACCTTACCAACCCCATTATAAAAACAGAAAAACTATCTGATTATGAAATATATAACCCACAAACTTCAGAAAATATAAAAACACCAGACGTTCTTAATAAATTATCAAAAAACCTCCCATTATTTGTTAAAGACAAATTACATAAACTATGTAGCAATTACATTGACATTTTTGCCCCTGAAACCGAAAAAATCTCATTCAACAATTTTTACCAACAAAAACTTCGACTTAAAGATGAGACCCCAGTCTATATAAAAAATTATCGCGTCCCCCATTTTCATAAAGAAATCATTAGTAAAGAAGTAAATAAACTCCTTGAACATGATCTCCTAGAACCTTCAGCTTCAGAATATAATAGCCCAGTGCTATTAGTACCAAAAAAATCACTACCAGGCAGCAAAGAAAAGCGCTGGAGACTTGTGATAGACTTCCGGCAAGTCAACAAAAAGTTGATAGCCGATAAATATCCATTGTCCAGAATTGATGACATTCTAGATCAATTAGGCAGAGCAAAATAATTTTCGAGCTTAGACCTCACTCAAGGATTTCTACAAGTAGAACTAGACCCCAATTCTCGAGATATTACTTCATTTTCAACCGAACATGGTTCTTTTCGTTTCAAACGACTACCTTTTGGTCTTAAAATAGCCCCCAATTCTTTCCAACGAATGATGTCCATGGCTTTCTCAGGCTTAACGCCGTCCAAAGCTTTACTTTACATGGATGATCTTATTATAATAGGATGCTCAGAGAAGCATATGTTATCTAACTTAGAAGAAGTTTTCCAAATATGTCGAAATGTAAACCTTAAACTACACCCAGACAAATGTCGATTCTTTCAACACGACGTAACTTTCCTCGGACACAAATGTACTGATAAAGGAATCTTACCTGACGACACTAAATTTGACAACATTTTTAACTATCCAAGACCACATGACGCTGATTCAGCCAGACGATTTGTAGCCTTTGTTAACTATTATAGGCGCTTCATTCCAAAATTCGCTGAATATTCTTATCATTTAACTCGCTTAACGATGAAAAATGTTCAATTTGTATGGTCAGACTTATGTGAAAAATCTTTTCAGTATTTACAAAATACTTTACTTAAACCTCCAATTTTACAATACCCCGATTTTGAAAAATCTTTTTGCATTTCAACTGATGCTAGTAAAATTTCCTGTGGTGCGATATTAAGTCAAGAGGTAAATAATCTTCAATTACCCATCGCATTTGCCTCCCGAACTTTCACTAAAGGTGAACAAAACAAATCGGTCATTGAGCAGGAACTTACTGCAATTCATTGGGCAATTAATTTTTTTAAACCATATGTACATAGGAAAAAATTTTTAGTTAAGACAGACCATAGACCCCTTTCTTACCTTTTTTCTATGAAAAACCCCATCTCCAAAACTAACACGAATGCGACTAGATCTTGAAGAATTCGATTTTACCGTGGAATACATAAAAGGAAAAGATAACAATGGAGCTGATGCTCTATCACAAATAGATTTTGATGAAATCAAATCAATTCAAAATTTCCACATCCACAAAGTAACAACACCATCTGAAACAGAAAAAGACAAAAATACAAACCCAAACAATGACTTAAAAATCCCTTTAAATATTGAAATACCTAAATGTTTTGAATGTACTAACAGAAAAGAAGTTAGAAAATTAATCCGCATTATAGTGAGTTTAGATGAGTCTAAACCATGTTTTACATATAAAAATAATATATTTACATTTTGTGCACCTAAATACATTGTTAATAGCAAGCTCGATTTAGATCAGCTCATGTTAAGGCTAGAAAAAGAGGCCAATAATTTTAAAATAAATAATTTACAATTATCAATGAATGATAACATTTTCGATTTAGTATCGATTAATGATTTTAAAAACACTGCGGACAGAATATTAAAAAATGTAACAATTGCGTTAACGCCAAAATTGAAAAAAATTTTAAGTAAAGATGAAAAAATTGAAATATTAAAAAAATATCATGATGACCCTATTATAGGAGGACATACTGGTACCTCTCGAACTTTAAATAAAATAAGACAGAAATTTCACTGGAAACACATGACAAATGATGTTTCTAAATATATTAAGCATTGCAAGAAATGCCAATTAAATAAAGTTAGACCTAAACATAAAGAAGAAATGACAATAACACCAACTCCACAGAAAGCTTTCGACATTGTCATTATCGACACAATAGGTCCTCTACCAAAATCTTTACACAACAATGAATACGCAGTAACAATTATCTGCGACTTGACTAAATATCTTGTATCAATACCGATACCTAATAAAAGTACTCGAACGGTAGCACAGGCCATTTTCGAAAATTTTATCCTTATATACGGTCCAATGAAAGAAATCAGAACAGACTTGGGAACTGAATACAAAAATGAATTCATGAAGGAACTATTATCCCTACTTAATATAGAACATAAAATGTCCACCGCGTATCACCACCAAACTCTGGGAACAATCGAAAGAAGTCACAAAACTTTAAACGAATACTTGAGATCGTTCATAAATACGAACAAAACGGATTGGGATGAATATATTAAATTTTTTACATACTGCTTCAATACTACCCCATCTTCCATTCACAATTACTGCCCTTTTGAATTAATCTTCGCTAAAAGCCCCCCAACTTTAGATATACTTAACTCAAATAAAATAGATCCGTTATACAATTTAGATTCATATCAGAAAGAAATAAAGTATAGGTTACAAGTTTCACAAGATAGAGCCCAAAAACTGGTAGAAAAATCAAAAATAAATTCAAAGCAGTTGCATGATCAGAAAATAAACCCAATACCACTAAAAATAAATGATAAAGTCTTATTGGATATAACAGATAGTTCTCATAAATTAGATTCAAGGTTTAAAGGACCTTTTGAAATTACGAATATTAAGGATCCAAATTGCACGATAAAAACGACAAAAATATAGAACAAATTGTTCACAAAAACAGACTACAAAAATATGTAGAATAATAATAATAATAAATGGTTTTTTTTTGTCACAAAAATTAAAATTTTTTTTTAATGTATTTAAATATATTTTTAATCATAATATTTTTTTTTATTTTTAATGAATCGATTCATTTATATAAAACTTAATTAATTAATTAAAATATTATATTACTTTACAAATAATAAATCTATAAATTTACAAACAAATTAAATTTTTTTTATTATAATACGAAATAATTACTTATGTTTTATACATTAACAAAAAGTACAAATTCGAAAAATGTACAATTACGATTAAGAAAATTTTTTTTATAAAATTCTAGACATAAGAAAACTCTCTTATAATTTTCATTTAGAAAAAGGATCATTATCCTTGAAAATTACCACTTAATTTTTTTTATTATAATCTTGGATTTATAAAAAAAGTAACTTCAATAAGAATTATATTTTTTTTAAAATAAATATTATATATACTATTAAATAATAAATTGATATAATAATATCGAAAAAAAAAAACCAAAAAATTGTAAAATACAAAATATAAAAAAAAAAAAAAAAAAAAATTTTTTTTAACAAATAAAATATTTTTAAGTAAACATTGTATTACTAACCGTATTGATTCAAATCCTTTTTCCAAACATTACATTTTTTAAATAACCCTAGGGAATGTCCCCAAGGACATTCTTTTTCAGGGGGAAGGTGTTGTACCCTTTTGGTACACTATACTTATTTATTATACTTACCCTTATCTTGCGTATGATTTTGAATTCTTTGGAATTCTTTAATATTTTTGTCCAAATCTGTTTGCAATAAAAATTGCTCTTCAAATTTAATTTATAACAAAATATGTTTATCTAAACATATTTTGTTTCTTTTATCAACGTGACCACCTAGCACGTTAAGAAATGCACACATGTCATATGTGCTCACAAATACTTTCTTATTACTCTCTAAATTCTAAATACGTATTATAAAATACTTACACTAATTACCATAAACACTTTCACTACTAATCAATACTTACCATAAAAATCGATTATAAATATTGACCAAATTTATGTAAAATATTCATTAAGTTTTTGTCTTTGATTAAATAAAGTTATATTCTAAAGTTATTAACAACAAATGTCAAATTTTTTAACGATGCGCATATAAAATTTGTTAAGGTATATGATTTTAAAATTAAAATGGTGGCAATACCCTGTGCATAGGACTTTGCAGAAGGTATTCCTAGGACTTTGCAGAAAAGGGAAATCTTGCGAGGAGGCTACCAGGACTTATGGAACGTACTATGAAATAAGTGTAAAAAATTCAATACAAAAATATCTACTATGTTTTTTGTTAAAAATTGATTTGATAAAAATTTGAAAAGGATAGTGAAAATTATATACCTACATTATGTTCAGGAGATTTTGAAGTTGAAGTTGAATTTGAAGATGACAAAAAAACCATCAGAGTAAGACTTTTTTTCGAGGGAAAATTTAATTAGAAATTATAAGAAAATCCAAGACAGTTTTTTCAAAAAGAAAAAAATTTAAGTTTAGACAATAATTTCGTAGGTACCTAGTAGCTGTGTAATGTATTCACCAGATCCGGTCTTAATTTATTATTTTGTTCGGCTTTAATTACCTTCCACTAAGTAAAATTTTGTATCAAATAATTTTAATATTTTTTAATTTTGTTCACTACAATCAATTCCACGTAACTATATTGTCTCTGCATCCCAAATGAAACAGATCGGTCTAGTTTGTGGGTTAGCGTTAATGATGTATCTAACCTGAATACCTACGTGAAGGGAAAAATTCATTTTGATACAAAATAATAGGTCTACCTACCTATTGCATTAGTTTTGAGAACATTCAATTCATATATATTCATATATATTCTTCGTTTCAAATACAACATCGCATTGCTAAAACAAAGCATTCATAGATTTTTAAAAATTCTTATTTAATCACAGCTCCAAGACTATTGAAAATTCAAAGGAATGTACTTATCTACCTTCAATAATTTTTATCAGATTTGTGACTCGATGTCCAGTAAATTCTGCAAAAAAAAATTGTATGGGGAGGTACAGGTATATATAGGTACCTAATTCATTTTCCATATTTAACTTTAATTTTATTTAGGTACCTTTACCACTTCACACTTTTAGTCCTTAGAGTTCTTCCATTGAACATAGTTGAAGAAAAAACAATCTAACCGTATACCTACATATTATTAATATTTAATTTGTTCAATATTTATTTTTAATTTATAAAAAATAAAGAATGGGAAAAAGAACGTCGAGCTCGATTGAATAAATCATTTGAGAATTTAGCTAAATTATTGCCATCCTATGATCCAAGCTCACCATGGACAAAAATTGATATAATTCAAAAAACAATTTTACATATTCAAGCTTTGCATACAAAAAATAAAAAATATTTATCAGCGAAGGATCCAATTGCATTTGGTGAGTAGTTACATAACATTAATTGAATATAATTAAAAGCTCATGTTGTGGATAAAAATTATTGTTCTACATTTAATATTTAGGTTAATGAAATATTGACAAAAGAAAGAATTACATTATATTGCAAAATGCTTAATATGCATTTTGAAATATAATTTGACCGAATTCTTTCTTTTGATATTACATCATAAAAATAAAAATGTAACTCAATATTCTCAATGTAAAAAATAAAGAAAATAAGTTTAAATTTTAACAGCAACAAGATCGGTCGTTTTATTTCTAACAATTGGCGCAGCCTGTGAAAAAATATAAAAAAAAAAAGAAAAAAAAAAGAAGTTAATTGTGAAAAAGTTAATTGTGAAGTTAAACATAAAAATTAAAACAAGCCTATAAAAAAAATAATGTTCGATGTAAAATAATAAAATAATAGTGAACGCAAAGAATAATCTTTTAAAAAATAAAACACCATCCTAAAGAATAATAATTTAAAAATAAAACACCATCCTAAAGAATAATGAAAAAAAAAAAAAAATAAAAACTCTAACAAACTGCGAGAAATATTTTAAAAAATTATATGATATTAATCAAAAATTGATTTGGCGATTGAAACTTCAACAGGAATAAGAGGATTATACTGGTAACATCATTACAATAGGAACAATTAACAAAAAAATTTAAAGCAGCATTGCAGGGAGAATTTTAAGCAGCATTGCAGGGAGAATTTTAAGCAGCATTGCAGGGGAATTGTATTATTATCTAAGCAGCAATATTTTAGTAAGTTTTTGAAAAGTATAATAAAATATCATTGAACTTTGTTAAAATTAAGAAATTTGATATAGTACTTGTATAAAAAAAAAAAAAAAAAAAAAAAAAAAAGTAAACAAATTTTATGATTACTGTTAGGTTTTAAACCAAATTTTTGTTCTGTTTTTAGTAATTTGACCATATATAAGAAAAAAATTAAATAAAATTTGTGTTTTAACTGATAAGAAAAATAAAAATTAATTTTTTTGGAAAATAAAAAGGGGTAAATATTACTAGATATTAAAAGATATGATTATTTAGCCAATTAATAATTTTTTTTTACATTTGAGTTGATGTACCAAATACATTGATTAAATAGTTTTATTTGGAAGTAATGAGTAGTGGTAGTCAAAGCGACGAAACGTCATATAATTTGTCCTTACGTACAAAAAAAATTAAAAAAAATTTAGGGTTAAAGACAAAAAGTAAAAATAAATCTTTGATAAGCACAAATTTTGAAAACCATTCAGAAAACGATTCTTCCAAAGGTAATTGTACTTTAATCTCTACAGAATTAGAGTTAAACGAAGAAACAGAAATTAATCAAAATATTAATTCAGATACACACTCGGAAAGTGAATCGGAAAGTGTCTTTAATAAAAGTAATAATACCGTCATATCTGTAGATAGCCTAGAAGATGATGAAAGAATAAATAAATTGACGACAAATCTAGATAATCAAATAGGTATAACAAAAAAATTGTGTACACAATTGGATAAACGAACAACAACATTTAAACAAGACATTAAAAACTTTTTGGAAGGTACTTTTAAATTTTCGGAACAAAACACACCTATTAATAAAAAAAAAATGGCGGACTCTACTAGACTTACAAACATAATAGCCACAATAAATCAAGCTATTCCAACTTTTTCGGGAGAACCTTTTGAAAAAACAACATATGATCTCCATATTTTTTTGAAAATTTCTAATACCATTTATAATTCATTAACGGAGGAAGAAGAGAAAACAATGTTTTTATCTTTATTACCTAAACTAAAATTAAGAGGAATACCTTATGAAATGTGTATAAATCAAACTTTTACAACTTTTGATGAATTACAGTCAATTCTTATGAATTATTATTTTCCTACGAAAGATTTAGCTAGTTTAACTCAAGAATTGCTAAGTTGTTGTAGGCAATTTAATCAGGAATCTGTTCGTCAGTTCGGACAAAGAATCAAATTCAAATTAAAGGAATGCGAACTATTTTTAATCAAAATTTGTAGGGAAAATACTAGTGAACCGATGATAAAACAATATGAACTGATAGCTACCCAAGTATTTATTAGAGGGCTACTGAGCAATTCCCTCAAACAATTCGCTTGTCTACTTGGAACAAAAAATTTGGAGGAGCTTATTAACAAAGTAACTGAAACAGAACAGCTTGAAAATAATAGTTTTAAGTTTGGTTTTTCCAACTCGTGGTTATAATCCATTATTAGGGCCCAATAACAATAATACGCCTAATTTTAATAATTCAGAAAATTTTACTCCGCATTCGGGCCAAAGTTATCGTGATCAACAGTTCACAAATTTTGGACCAAATTACGAACTTAATTTGAATACAAATTCGATATCTAACCACTCTTGGTCACCGCAAACAAAACCAAATAATTTCAATCATAGCAATAACATAAATAAGTTTAATCCAACGCAGAATTCTAATTTTGTTGATAGAAATTCAAATTTTACAAGACGAATAATTTGTTATTCCTGTGGAAAGAGTGGACATATTAATCGTGAATGTAGAGTAAAATTCTGTACCTTTTGTAAAATTCAAGGACATACTTTATTGGAGTGTAGAAAAAACAAACCGAGTCGCGTAAATCAGATAGGAAATCAATTCCATTGTATTTTTTGTCAACGTCTGGATCATAACATTGAAGATTGCGAACCAAAACGTATTTACGAACAATATCAAAAAAAGGTTGCATCTGAAAATGAGGGCAATAATATATCGGGAAACGAAGAAGGACCGAATGCAAACGTCCCATATCGGTCCTAGATATAGCAGAGCGAAAAAAATTTTCACCGACAATACACGTAGAATTAGATATTAGTAATAATCCTAAAGTAGAATTATTGGTGGATACTGGCTCTGAAGTTAGTTTAATAAATAGCGACGTTATAAAAAAAATGTTGAAATAAATGTTAATGAAAAAATTATTTTGAGTTCGATAAATGGAAAAACTGAAACACTAGGTAAAGTAGTAGGTAATATAATGATAACAAATTATGAAGAAAAAATTATAAATCAGCAAAATCAAATTATTAAATAAAGAAAAAATTAAAGTACAATGTGAATTTAATGTAATAAAAAAAAATAAGAATATACCGGGAGATGGGATTTTAGGTTTTAACTTTTTAAAAGAAAATTGTAATGTCGAAGGACCAAATCAAATTCTCAGATTTCCTCGCATGGAAACTGAAACTGAAATTCTAATAAACAATCATAATGACATTGTACAGTCTAATGCTAACAGTGATTGTTATGATTTTGGGAAAATATTTGCGAGTTTTCACAATGACATATTTGAAAATTGTAAGATATTTGAAAATTGTATTTTCAATTCCAGCTCGTTCAAAAAAAAGTTTTAAAATCCCAACAATCCTGAAAGAGGAGGCTATATGTTTTTCAACAGAAATCAGTCCTGGAGTGTTTTTAGCAAATAGCTTAATTAAACCGATTAATGGGTACGTAGTAGTGGGTCTAATGAATGTTAATGATTTTGATGTTACAATTGATAAAATAGAATTAAATATAATGCCCTTAAATGAATATAGAATTGAAAATTTAAAGAATTTTACAGAAAGAGAATGTAGTTCAAAGGAAAAATTAGGTTACAAAAATAGAAGTAAAAGATATGAAGCGAAAATAAATTATTGTAAAATTAATAACGAAGAAATTGACGAAAAAAGATGTAAACTACTATTAGAAGAAATAAATTTAGATGGTACGTTAAATGATATCGAAAAAGAGTCTGTTACTCAAATTTGTAAAGATTATAATAGTATTTTTTTTCTGCCTGGAGATAAATTCTCACATACAGATGAAGCTGTACATTCAATTATAACCCCACTAGATTCAGCACCAATAAATCAAAAGATGTATCGGTTACCACAAATACATAAAGAAGTAATAAGGGAACATGTTAGGGAAATGTTAGAAAATAAAATTATTGAGCTTAGTAAAAGCCCGTGGAATTCACCTTTATTAGTGGTTCCGAAAAAATCAGGGCCAGATAAAAAAAAAAATTGGCGGGTCGTCGTAGATTTTAGAAAAATAAATGATATTACAGTCGGGGATGCGTATCCTCTACCACGAATGGAAGATATATTAGACCAATTAGGGCATTCACGGTATTTCACCACTCTGGATTTGGCAAGTGGATATCATCAAATTTTAATGGGCGACAAGGACAAGGAAAAAACCGCATTTGGCACTCCGGAGGGACATTATTTGAAAAATAGTTTGAAAAATAGTCCAGCCACTTTTCAGCGAACAATGTCAATAATAATGTCTGGTTTAGAGGGAATAGATTGCCTTATATATTTAGATGATATAGTAATATACGCAAAGAATTTAGAAGACCACAATAAGAAACTTATCCGAGTATTTGACCGTTTAAAATCGAGTAACTTGAAGTTGCAACCACGTAAATGTCAATTTCTCAGTAAGGAGGTAGTTTACCTGGGTCATAAATGTTCGGCTTTGGGGGCGGAACCAGATCCGAAAGTTCAGTGTGTGATAAATTTTCCAACTCCTAATTCGGTTAAAACGGTACAAAGTTTTCTAGGTCTAGCAAATTACTACCGTAAATTCATACCTAACTTTTCAGCCGTAGCAAACCCTCTTAATAAATTATTGCGAAAGGAGTCAAAGTTTAAATGGGATCCTGAGTGCGAAAAATCTTTTATTAAATTAAAAAATGCCCTAGTACAGCCACCTGTACTAGCATATCCAGATTTTGACAAGAAATTTTTTTTAACAACTGACGCTAGTTCTGAGGCATTAGGTGCTGTATTGTTTCAAGGCGATAATTCTGATAACGAACACCCTATTGCGTACGCTAGTCGAACTCTTAACGCCGCCGAAAAAAATTATTCAACAATCGAAAGAGAATTATTAGCAGTAGTTTGGGCGATAAAAAATTTTCATTGTTACTTATATGGAAAACCATTCACTGTTTTTTAAGACCATAAGCCTTTACAAAATTTTAAAAAATTCAAAGACATTAGTTCTCGATTAACCCGATTCCAATTAAAACTTTCTGAATACGATTTCGATATTATTTATAAGGCTGGAAAATTAAATACGAATGCGGACAGTCTAAGTCGAATACCAAACGTTGAAGAACAGAAAAAGAATTGTTTTGTAACTACTCGAGCAACAGCCAAACAAGTAAAAAATGCCAATTCAAAAAATACTGAAAATTCAATTTATGAAAATAATGAAAATAACGAAAATAATGAAAATAATGCTAACAACGATAATTCTGAAGAAGATACTGAGAGCGATGAAAATTCAGATGAAGATATAAATTTCAACGATAAAATAGAAGAAGTTAATAACGTTAAAGATCAACAATTAATTATAAAAGAATATCATGACTCATTGTTTGGTGGACATCAAGGTTTTCAGAGGACGTATAAAAGAATAAAAAACAAATATAAATGGAAGGGTATGCAGAAAGATATAAAAAGTTTTGTTAAGAAATGTCGAAAATGCCAACAAAATAAAATTTCAAGAAATACTAAGATGCACATGCAAATGACCGATGTAGCGACGTATCCATTTGATAAAGTTTTTATGGACATTGTTGGACCATTAGAGGTTACACATGCAGGTAATAGGTACATTTTGACTTTTATGGACGATTTAAGCAGGTTTATGGACTGTTATGCTTTGCCTACTATTGAAGCAGAACAAGTAGCTAGGATTTTAGTAGACGAAATCATAAGTAGGTACAAAATTCCAAAAACTTTGGTAACGGATCAGGGTAGCAACTTCACAAGCGAATTATTCAAAAAAACATGTAAGCTATTAAAAATTAAAAAGATACAGACAACTGCCTATCACCCTCAGTCAAATGGTGCATTGGAACGTTCGCATAGGTCATTAGCAGAATATCTTCGGAATTTTACAGATGCAGACTCAAAAACGTGGGATCAGATATTAAGACAAGCAATGTTCGTGCATAATAATACTCCACATTCATAACACCAATGGAATGTTTATTTGGTTTTAAATCTGATGTACCGACAAATATACAACAAAAAATTCAACCGATATATGATTTTGAAAACTACTTCTATCAAATTCGATATAAATTACAAAAAGCTCATGCAATTGCCCGACAAAATTTAGAAAAAAGTAAAGAAATTTCAAAAAAACAATACGATAAGAATGCCAACCCCAAACATTTTAAGATAGGCGAGAAGGTGTTGTTGAAAAATCCGGTAATAAAGGGAAAATTTTCGCAAATTTGGTTAGGACCATTTAAAGTCACAGAAGTAAGCAGCCCTGTTAATGTCACAATTAAAATTGGAAGAAAATTTAAAAGAGTAAATAATAATAGATTGAAAAAATTCTATGAGTAATAAAATTTTCCTTTAATATTAGATCTTAATTAAAAAAAAAAAAAAAAAAAAAGGGGGTACAATGTAAATAACGATGTTAAATTCTAATGCAATTTTTTATTTTTAGTAAAAAATAAAATAAAATAAACGAAATTCATACTTCTGGTTGCAGGAATGTTCGTGGTCAACATATTTGTTTTATTGTTATTGCAAATCAATTGTGTAAAATCGTTCCAGCATGAAAAACTGGACCCTAGTAAAGGCATTATTTTAGAAAACATCGGTCAAGCAGTTTTTTATCAAGAATCATGGACTATAATTACCAATATAAAATTTCCAGAATGGGAGCCAACACTAAACCATATTAAATTTTGCGAGGCATCATTACATACCTTATGTAAATTTTCAACGAAAAGTGACTCAAAGAGTAATTGTGAAATATGGGAAGGAATAATAAAAAAAATTACAGTTGATATTGAAGAACAAATATCAGAATTAAAAAGTTATGGAAGTACAAGTACCAGAAGGAACAAAAGAGGATTAATAAATATTGTAGGAAAATTCAGTAAATTCTTGTTCGGTACGATGGATGACGACGATGCAACAGATATTTACAAAAAGTTAAACACATTAAACATGGAAAATGAGAAAAATATTCATTATCAACAAAAACAATTAACAATCATGAAATCTAATTTTAATTTGATGATGGAACCAATAAATCAAATCCAAAAGAATCACGAACAAATAAAAAATGAATTTAATACAGTAATAAAAAATATGACTGCTGTTATTAACCAGTTAGGAGTAGCAGAAAAAGAAAATAATAATCATTCAGATAGAAATGAACTAATAATTAAAATTTTAACTCAGTTGCAATTAATTCAAAATATATTAACCAAATTTTTTACCTTAATTAACTCATTACAACAAAATAAAATGCATCCACTATTACTTAGTTCAAAAGATTTACAATAAATATATAATAACATTACTAGTATAGCTAATTTTAATCCTTTAATAACTGATCATTCCTATTTAAATAAAATTATCAAAGTACATTGGATAGAATTACCTAACGAAATTCTTATAAAAATTACAATACCTATTTGCAATTCGAAAACCTTTACATTAGACAATATACATTTATACCCTATAAGTGCTATCAAACGATTCTTATGCGGTTATAGATATAGATTTCGATTATATATTATTTCAAGCACAATGGTCACTCTTGTGTACTATTAAAGCATTTGAATTAAATAAACATTGTATGAAGCTTTTATCTTTCAACGAAAAACCGATATACATTTGCAAACAGTTCAAGCCATTCTCGGTAAACGAGTTTTCTAACGAAGTTTGTTTTAAAATGCCCGGTGTGTATGAAGGCACTAGCACCTGTAAAATCACTAAATTAATTACACCACCAAACGTTGTTATCAAACTCAATTCCGCTAACAGTTGGTTGTATGTGTTCAACAATAAACAAATGATCCAGTTACAATGTGACGAACAAACAACACAAAAATTTCTATTAGGAACGGGAATAGTACATTTGAATAATAAATGCTCTTATACAATATCAAATTGGGAACTACCAGTAGAAAAAAACCAAATTCATAATTTACCAGAATATATTCAAAATATAACTTTGATAAACCACAAACTTCCACAAAATAACACCAGACCTATTTCTGAATTAAATCTTCCGCTTATACATACATCGCAATTAGACTTCAAACAAAATTGGAAAAAAATTAACGAAAACATGGAATCATTAAATGATACTTTAGGAGAATACACAAATATTTTTTAAGTTCAGATAAAATTTTAACTTACAGTAATTCCGGTATATCTATTTTAGTGATTGGAGTCCTAATTTTCATCGTTGTAAAAATTTTACAGGTAAAAACTCAGATAAATAAGAACATTGATAACACCGAAAGTAATAACTCTAGACCAACAACTTATTCATCATCAAATGAATCAGAAAAAGGGGAGGGAAGAGTGGTTACTATAAAAGAATCACCATCTAAACCTAGCAATACCCTAGAACAATTACCAAGTAAAGTAGGTAAAACTGTGTCACAATTATCAAATAGTTCAAGTAGCAACATACGTCAAGCTCGAGACGTTAGGTCAACGTTAGTTGTACCAAAAATATTAAGTAAAAATACAACCGATATCAAATCAACATCAAAGGTCCCAAACAATGTTCCCTCTAATTTTTTTAAAAGCTGGGCAAAAATGAACTTGCTTGCGCGCATTATTTGTAATTTATTCTTATTGCGCCAAAATTTAAAAAAAAAATTAGTCACAAACATTTTTTTTTAACTACTTCTTTACGGAGAGTAGTGAAAGAAAAATTAGGAAAAAAAAAAATTAAAATTTGGTAACGATTAAACAAACAAACTTCGTAACAAAAAATTTATTGGCCTCCTTCCTTGGAAGGACTTCAAATTTGGTATTAGTGTATCCAAATTAATTTTAATTTATAGGTATAATCTTTAATTCTAGCTAAATTGTATATCACAACAACTTAATCTCAATGATAAAAATAAAATAATAAATAATACATATGGCTCTGTTTCGCCGTGACTCGAAAGACATCCTTATCTTAGATTTAAATTTCCTTAATTATGTATATTATATAAAAATTATTGTAAATATTTTGTGTACAAATAAACTCTCAATAAACTTTCAATATAGACTTTCAATTTTTAGCGAAATTATTTTTTATTGATTTACATAATAAAATTTAAATTTTTTTTTGACGTTTGCTCCGATTTCTCAGTAAATAGACGTCCTATTTGAAAAAGTTTAACAGATTTTTGTAGCTTGGCTCGTCCCCTTATTCAATGAAGTGACAGTTTTTTTTTTTTTTTTTTTTGAAGACAATGAAATTCTTCATTGTATTCGTGACTCGTTGACTAAAATTTTGAATGTTGTTTTAACGCAAAATTCTCTAAAAGTAAGATTATTTCCCACCTTCTTTTTTTTATTTCATTTGTTGGACTAAAAACGCTTGAATAAAAGTATTCGCATTAAATTTTCTAATCCTAGTAACTGACAATTAATTCTAGTTTCCGTGACTCGAAACCGTGACTCGAAACGAAAAAAAAAATTACATTTGTTACTGAAAAATAAAAAGAGGTAATATTATTAAAGGAGACGTTAAAAAGTTTGATAAATTAACTTCAAACAAAAAAAACTATTTAGACATTTAGTTACTCATAAAAAACGGTTAAAATAATACTAAGAACATCTGAATTCTTATAAATTTTTAAGAAATTTTAGAAACAGAGCCATATTTAATTCATATATGTACTAATAGAGCAATACTGCAACTACACTACTACTAAAACTGTTAAAACTGTAAACTACTAAAACTGTTAAAACTGTTAATTGTTACACCGAACGGATTATTTATTTAGGAAATAATATTTAAGGAAAATTAATGCATTTAACGGTTCTGGGCTCGTTCGATTTCGGATTTTATTTTTCATTGTACCAGCTACAGAAAAGACTCGCTTAGATGCAGTAGAGGTCGGTTTATAGTTCATAGTTATATAAGCTGAACTTTTTATCCAAGCTCAAATATTCAGTGTTTTGTGTGTTTTTGTTGTCGTAAATGACGTAATACATTTTTGCACGGAAATCCGTGTACCAAAATTCTAATGTTTATTAGGAAATGTTATTTTGTTTATTTTGCTTAAAAGATAACTAAAAAGTAACTACTCGACTACTCGATGGAATTAACCGGTTAACCGAGTAATGGGAAAATTCGTAAAATCGACGAGTACTCGGTTACTCGATTATCGGGGTTGGACTCACTTTTTGGTATATAAAAAGAGGAAATGATTAAACACACAATTTTCGAAAAAAAAAAAGGTTTATACCAACAGAAAATCAATAAAAGAAACTTATAATGTATGTATACCTCTATCACTCCGAAAGAAACAAAAATATATACCAAAACATACCAAAATTTGTATTATAAAAACAAATATAAAATTCAGATGTTACTTTGTAGTTATAAAAATGAATTTCATTTAAATCAAAATTAGTTCCGTCTAAAATATTCGATTTAATTCGCCTAAATAAAATCGAGAAAAAAAATCGTATAGTAGAAACCAAACGATTTTCCAGCAAAAAATTTATGACTGATTAATGAAAATTCAAAATTTTATTTGTGAAGTTTAATAGTAGATTATTGTATATGTAAACTAAATTTGTTATTAATTAAGAGTTCTGTGTACACAAAAATACATTGACACGAGTCAATAGTGTCAATGTATTTTTGTGTAAATACAGAACGAGTTGTATAACAAATTTTGTTTACATATCCAATATAGTGTTTTAATGCGTAGGGGAGAGGTAGTTGCAAAGAAAGAATATTTTTTCTTCTCATTTTGTCTCTTTTTTTTTTGTATTTGGCTGTATTGAAATATTGTGAGAGATATTATGTTTGTTTATAGGTATTACGTAATATTCAATGCGAAACATCTAAATGAATTCATTATTTACGCTGATGCATCTAAATTTTTTCATTATATACGCTGAAGCATCTAAATTTTTTCATTATTTATGCAGATGCATCTAAATGATTGCATGTGTATTGACGCATATAATACTCCATTTAGTGGTCTAAATTCTATAGGACTAAATACAACATAACGATCCCTAACGCATTAAAATTTTTTAATAAAATAACTTTATTATTCGTTAAATTTTGTCTGCGCGCAAAATAAATTATCTGCGCGCAAGCAAAAAAAGGGTGCGCTAGCGCGCACGCGCGCAGCTTAGAGGGAACATTGGTCCCAAAACAATTGAGTCAACTTCTTCCTCCTCCTCCTCCTCCTCCTCCACCACCTACACAAAATTTAGAAAATCAAAGTAACAGTAATAATACTAAAGGTGAAAACAAAATTACGAATTTTAATAAATCAATACGTTTACCCTATTTTAATTTCCGAAAATCTTAAAAAGAAATACTGTCGAATAAATAAAAATTATTGTATCGAACAAAAAAATATAGTAATTAACTATCTAATGTTAAGAAAACAAAAAAACACACGAAGCAGTCATAGGAACTGCCGAAAGAAGTTTATACTTAAAGCTTTAAACTATGAAATAACAGTGGCTATAAATGATGGGCTGCTCAGTACAAAATGTAAATTAAAATAAAAATCAGTCCAGCAGTCCAAAAGCAGTCCATTATTTGTAGTCATTGTTATTTAATAGTTTAAAGCTTTAAGTATAAACTTCTTTCGGCAGTTCCTATGACTGCTTCGTGTGTTTTTTTTTATATTTTGAGCCAGGACGACTCTAAAAGTAGCTAGCTACCCAAAACTTTTGGGCAGGTAATCTTTATTCCACCGGCGCTACCTATTTAAAAAACGCCCTCACTTCCGCCCTCACTTCCGCCCTCACTTCCGCCCTCACTTCCGACCTCACTTCCGTCCTCACTTCCGCCCTCACTTCCGCGCTCACTTCCACAATTCCTTCCGCCCTAACTTCCACCCTCACTTTCGCCCTCACTTCCGCCCTCACTTCCGCCCTGACTTCCGCCCTCACTTCCGCCCTCACTTCCGCCCTCACTTCCGCCCTGACTTCCGCCCTCACTTCCGCCTTCACTTCCGCCTTCACTTCCACCCTCACTTCCGCCCTAACTTCCGTCCTAACTTCCGCCCTCACTTCCACCCTATTTTCCGCCCTCACTTCTGCCCTAACTACCAACCTCTCTTCCGCCTCACTTCCGCCCTCACTTCCGCCCTCACTTCCGCCCTCACTTCCGCCCTCACTTCCGCCCTCACTTCCGCCCTCACTTCCGCCCTCACTTCCGCCCTCACTTCCGCCCTCACTTCCGCCCTCACTTCCGCCCTCACTTCCGCCCTCACTTCCGCCCTCACTTCCGCCCTCACTTCCGCCCTCAATTCCGCCCGCACTTCCGCCCTCACTTCCGCCCTCACTTCCGCCCTCACTTCCGCCCTCACTTCCGCCCTCACTTCCGCCCTCACTTCCGCCCTCACTTCCGCCCTCACTTCCGCCCTCACTTCCGCCCTCACTTCCGCCCTCACTTCTGCCCTAACTACCAACCTCTCTTCTGCCCTCACTTCCGCCCTGATTTCCGCCCTCACTTCCGCCCTCACTTCCGCCCTCACTTCCGCCCGCACTTCCGCCCTCACTTCTGCCCTTACTTCCTCCCTCACTTCCGCCCTCACTTCCGCCCTATTTTCCGCCCTCACTTCTGCCCTAACTACCAACCTCTCTTCCGCCTCACTTCCGCCCTCAGTACCACCCTCGCTTCCGTCCTCACTTCTGCCCTCACTTCCTCCCTCACTAACGCCCTCACTTCCACCCTATTTTCCGCCCTCACTTCCGCCCTAACTACCAACCTCTCTTCCGCCTCACTTTCGCCCTCACTTCTGCCCGCACTTCCGCCCTCACTTCCGCCCTCACTTCCGCCCTCACTTCCGCCCTCACTTCCGCCCTCACTTCCGCCCTCACTTCCGCCCTCACTTCCGCCCTCACTTCCGCCCTCACTTCCGCCCTCACTTCCGCCCTCTCTTCCGCCCTCACTTCCAACCTCAATCCAACCTCACTTCCGCCCTTACTTCCGCCCTCACTTCCGCCCTCACTTCCGCCCTCTCTTCCGCCCTCACTTCCAACCTCAATCCAACCTCACTTCCGCCCTTACTTCCGCCCTCACTTCCGCCCGCACTTCCGCCCTCACTTCCGCCCTCACTTCCGCCCTCACTTCCGCCCTCACTTCCGCCCTCACTTCCGCCCTCACTTCCGCCCTCACTTCCGCCCTCTCTTCCACCCTCTATTCCGCCCTCACTTCCAACCTCAATCCAACCTCACTTCCGCCCTTACTTCCGCCCTCACTTCCGCCCTCACTTCCGCTCTCACTTCCGCCCTCATTTCCGCTCTCACTTTCGCCCTCACTTCCGCCCTCACTTCCGCCCTCACTTCCGCCCTCACTTCCGCCCTCACTTCCGCCCTCACTTCCGCCCACACTTCCGCCCTCACTTCCGCTCTCATTTCCGCTCTGATTTCCGCCCTCAATTCCGCCCTCACTTCCGCCCTCACTACCACCCTCGCTTGCGCCCTCACTTCTGCCCTCACTTCCTCCCTCACTAACGCCCTCACTTCCACCCTATTTTCCGCCCTCACTTCTGCCCTAACTACCAACCTCTCTTCCGCCTCACTTCCGCCTCACTTCCGCCCTCACTTCCGCCCTCACTTCCGCCCTCACTTCCGCCCTCACTTCCGCCCTCACTTCCGCCCTCACTTCCGCCCTCACTTCCGCCCTCACTTTCGACCTCACTTCCGCCCTCACTTCCACTTCCGCTTTTCCTTCCGCTCTAACTTCCGCCCTCACTTTCGCACTCACTTCCGCCCTAACTTTCGCACTCACTTCCGCCCTCACTTCCGCCCTGACTTCCGCCCTCACTTCCGCCCTCACTTCCGCCCTCACTTCCGCCCTCACTTCCGCCTTCACTTCCGCCCTCACTTCCGCCCGAACTTCCGTCCTAACTTCCGCCCTCACTTCCACCCTATTTTCCGCCCTCACTCTGCCCTAACTACCAACCTCTCTTCCGCCTCACTTCCGCCCTCACTTCCGCCCTCACTTCCGCCCTCATTTCCGCCCTCACTTCCGCCCTCACTTCCGCCCTCACTTCCGCCCTCACTTCCGCCCTCACTTCCGCCCTCAATTCCGCCCTCCCTTCCGCCCTCACTTCCGCCCTCACTTCCGCCCTCACTTCCGCCCTCACTTCCGCCCTCACTTCTGCCCTAACTACCAACCTCACTTCCGTCCTCACTTCCGTCCTCACTTCCGCCCTCACTTCCGCCCTCACTTCCGCCCTCACTTCCGCCCTCACTTCCGCCCTCACTTCCGCCCTCACTTCCGCCAAACTTCCGCCCTCACTTCCGCCCTCACTTCCGCTCTCATTTCCGCTCTCATTTCCGTCCTCACTTCCGCCTCACTTCCGCCCTCACTTCCGCCCTCACTTCCGCCCTCACTTCCGCCCTCACTTCCGCCCTCACTTCCGCCCTCACTTCCGCCCTCACTTCCGTCCTCACTTCCACTCTCACTTCCGCCCTCACTTCCGCCCTCACTTCCGCCCTCACTTCCGCCCTCAATTCCGCCCTCCCTTCCGCCCTCACTTCCGCCCTCACTTCCGCCCTCACTTCTGCCCTAACTACCAACCTCACTTCCGTCCTCACTTCCGCCCTCACTTCCGCCCTCACTTCCGCCCTCACTTCCGCCCTCACTTCCGCCTTCACTTCCGCCCTCACTTCCGCCCTCACTTCCGCTCTCACTTCCGCCCTCACTTCCGCCCACACTTCCGCCCTCACTTCCGCCCTCACTTCCGCTCTCATTTCCGCTCTCATTTCCGCCCTCACTTCCGCCTCACTTCCGCCCTCACTTCCGCCCTCACTTCCGCCCTCACTTCCGCCCTCACTTCCGCCCTCACTTCCGTCCTCACTTCCGCCCTCACTTCCACTCACCTCCGCCCTCACTTCCGCACTCACTTCCGCACTCACTTTCGCCCTCACTTCCGCCCTCACTTCCGCCCTCACTTCCGCCCTCACTTCCGCCCTCACTTTCAACCTCACTTCCGCCCTCACTTCCGTCCTCACTTCCGCACTTATTTCCGCCCTCACTTCCGCCCTAACTTCCGCCCTAACTTCCGCCCTCACTTCCGCCCTCCCTTCCGCCCTCACTTCCCCCCTCACTTCATCCCTCACTTCCGCCCTAACTTCCGTCCTAACTTCCGCCCTAACTTCTGTCCTCCCTTTCGCCCTCCCTTCGACCCTCCCTTTCGACCTCTCTTCAGCCCTTACTGCCGCCCTCTCTTCAGCCTTTACTGCCGCCCTCTCTTCAGCCATTACTGCCGCCCTCTCTTCAGCCATTACTGCCGCCCTCACTTCCTTTCTTTTTTTTGGGCAGGTAATCTTTATTTCTCACCCGAGCTACCTATTTTGAAAAAAAATTATTTTGGTATATTTTGAGGCGGGAAGACTCTAACTGTAGCTCCGTACCCAAAATTTTTGGTCAGGTAATCTAATTATTTCACCGGAGGAAAAAATTTTTTTTAACATATTTTGAGCCGACACGACTTAACCGTAGGTCCCTGCCCAAAAAATTTTCGGCAGGTAATCTTTATTTCACCGGACCTACCTATTTTGAAAAATAAATTTTAGTTGTTAAATAATTTGTAAACGAAAGATTTTTAAAAAATAATTTGAATTTAAATTTTGCGCACTAAATTATTTTGTTTTTATAAATGACAAATGATTATTGAACTACCTAATTTGAAAAAAAATTTAAAGTTTAAAAAATTTGTAAACGAAAGATTTTTAAAAATAATTTGAATTTAAATTTTTCGCGCCAAATTATTTTGTTTTTATAAATAACAAATGATTATTGAGTGGACTCATTTTTTTTGAGTATTCAAACGGTACAGCATGTCGTTTTTTTTTAACTCGAAATTCGAATGAGTAAAATAATTTTTACCCCCTACAGAATTACTCATTTATATCATACACCGCGCCTAAAGAAGTATAAACTTCAAAAAAAAAAAGTTTAAGATAAAAATACAACAATATCAATTATTATTTAATATTCAGAAAAAAATATCAAAAAACAAAAAAAAAAAATTATAAAATTAAATAAAAATTAATAATAAAAATTTATTGTAGGTATAACTAATAAAATAAGTTAAAATAAGAAAAGCAATGTTTTTAAAAACAAAAAAAAAGAAAAAAAAACAAAAAAACAAAAAAAAAAAAAAAATATTATTATTAATTAACTCTATCTGTAAATTCTTTATAAATTATCTTTTGAGTATTAATGTATGTTATTATTTAAAGTGTACTTCAAATAACTTTTATTCACCGTGATTTATTAAGAATATTAAGGATAGGACTTATTTTAAATCGGGAGGAATGTTGTGGATAAAAATTATTGTTCTACATTTAATATTTAGGTTAATGAAATATTGACAAAAGAAAGAATTACATTATATTGCAAAATGCTTAATATGCATTTTGAAATATAATTTGACCGAATTCTTTCTTTTGATATTACATCATAAAAATAAAAATATAACTCAATATTCTGAATGTAAAAAATAAAGAAAACAAGTTTTAATTTTAACAGCAACAAGATCGGTCGTTTTATTTCTAACAGCTCAGATTAATACTTAATTTATTTTTTTTAAATTTATTTTTTTTAAATTTATTATTTTTAAATTTATTTTTTTTAAATTTATTTTTTTAACTTTTAGAATATCTTATTTTTTTTTAATAAATGCATGGTATATCATAATAGGTACTGCCTGTTTGAATAATAATTTCACTTTAATGTGTGAAGAAATATATATAGAGAAAGTAAGAAAATATTTTCTGAACATTTAAATGTTGATTCTATATTTTTTTCATCAAAAATTTTGCTAAAATTTTTATTATTAAACAAAATGTTCCGCTATCTACAATAAATTTATTTTGCTCTGTACACAATAAAATATTAATTTTATTTAAAAATGAGTTAATCTAAACGAACCTCCACGTCAATTATTAAATAATTAGAATTACAAATAACTAAATTTTTGTAATCACTTACATACATTGTTAAATTTTTAAATTGTGGAATTAGAGGATTCCATATTAATATTTTTCAAGAAACAATGTAGAATTAAAAATTTACTTAATTTTTCTAATTTTTATTTTTTAATTTATTCTCTTTATATTAAGAAAACACCAATTTATTAAATTTCTTGTCTAAAATTTAAAGAATAATACAGATTTATCAAATTTTCATAATTCAAAATGTCTGAAATATAAATAAACGCTTTTTAATTGACAAAATTTTTTTTTCTATTTAACAAAATTAATAAAAAAATATCTTTTAATGATTCGATTTCGTTTATTCCGAACAATGTTTGAGAAATTCTTTCTAAAAAACTATCCAATAATTGTAATTTTTTCAATATCAGCGGCAACTTTAGTGACATTTTTACATTTTGAACTTTTACATCATCAAAAAGATTGGATCAGTTGGAGCGAGGAAATTAGAGATCTATATATTGAATATGGATATCCTTTCGTTATTATTATTTCGGTTGTTTTTATAGTCAGAATTATATTAACACTTTTCCTGATTGGAATTAATGTTGGACCATTTGAAATAGGAGGTGATGTATCTAAATTAGAAATACAAAAACGTTATGCTGATTTTTTATTCAAACGGTTGGTTTCTGAAATTTCAAGCATTAAAGAAAAAGAACTGAGAAATAAAACCATATTATCGATGGCTAGTTTTATTCGAGCTCATGAACAAATCGAGGAAAAAATAGCGCAGTTTAGACGGGATGCTCGAAAACTTATACAACCAACTGAAATAGAGCTGTCATTACCACCTGAAGAAGTTTATGATGTCGATTCAGTATACGATATGGATCCAAAATACAATGCGCTTCGAATAGAAAAAAGAATGCTATGGGACTTGGTTAATCCATGAATTTTTTAAAAATCAAAAATTTATGTATATTTCATATTTTTATATTTGATAATTATTTAATAAATTTCTTCATGTGATTAATGCATTTCTTTTTCATAGTTAATAGTTAATGATTATTTTAGATCATTTGTATAAGATATTAATTAAATACTTTTTTTTACCCCAACAAGATTATTAGGCTTAAAAACAAAACTATGATTGGCAACTTTTAGTTGAGTAAAAATTTAATTTATCAATGCATATTATTCGAATAATGTCTGATTTTGAATTAATTTTTTTTTTATCTGGAAAGGAAATATAACGATTCTTACTTGGTTTCTTTTTGTTCGGAATGGAATTTGCAGCAAAGATCTAGGAAAAGAGAGAATTATGGATATATGATACATATTTACACATAATACCTAATGTTTTATAAAAAAATTGACTTATATTTCTGTAAGCAAAAAATTTTTTTATGATAAAAAAAAAGATTAAGAAATATACGAAATAATATAAATAAGGAATAAAATGTGTACATACATAACTTCCGCGAGATTTTGAGGTTCAAAAGCAAAAATCGTTCGTAAAATATTTCTATTGCGTATACCGTAATAGTTTATAATAATTTGTAATTTGTTAGGAGCCAAAAAAATTTAATGTATAAATTAACAAAATTAATTATTTATTAAATTATTTATTTTTAGACGAGTTTTCTACTTTGATTGATGCTATCAAATGCTTACAATGTCGTAATAAACAATTATCGGATTTTTTAACAGAATCGAAAATTAATGTTTCACCATTTAATTTACCAAAATTTTTACTTAAAAATCCACATTTAAATATTTTTAATATATCAAATAAAAATAACATTGAAATATCAAATGATCATGATGATTGAATTAAAAAAATAAAAAAGAGAAAACAAAATTCTCAAGATACAATTGAATGCAGTTAATGTAAAAAAAAACTAAATAAAGACGCTAATACGAAGAAAAGTTTTAAAGAAAATATTCCATCTATTGAATGTAAGTATAAAATTAGAACAACATCAAAGTACACCATTATTAGATCAACGAACAAAATCACAAACTGGATTTTCTGTTAGTCAATTGGTTCATCAAAATGATAATTTCCGAAATAATACAGATTCTGAAAATAAAAAAGCAATTGTAAATAATGTCGATGTGAAGAAAAACTACACGTTTCCAGAACAAAAATATCATAATTATTCAGCTGAATCTTTAATATCGAAGAAACAAGAGAAACAACATAAAAATTGTTCGAATAATTATTCTATCAATTCACATAATTCAGATTATATGCCCTACCCACAAAACTCTACTGTTATTGGACTTTCTGAAGAAAATTTTCCAAATAATAATTATTTTTATAATTATAATAATCAAGACGAATTTTATGGTGATTTTAATAAAAATATGAATAAAAAACAAAATTATCCTCATTCATCATATGAAAGTGGGAATTATTTTCCAATCTCATAATTATCTTTATTACGGTAATAATTATCATCATACATCGACTTCTGACTCAAATACTACAACAATGGGGAATTTAACCAATTTTAATTTAAGTTCTATTTGCCCCGAAATTAATGATAAAAACAATAATTTAACTAACAGTAATCAACAAAGTTGGTGATTAATATATTCTTTTTTAACTTTTCAATAATTGAAAAATATTGTCAAAATTACTTCAAAATAGATTTATGTTTTTATAGTCAATGATCGTCCAGATTAAAAAAAAATTAAGATGCCAAGATATAAAAATTGGTCACGTTTTAAATTTTGTATAAAGAAAATTTATTATTTTATCGTATAATTTTTTATGTAAACATTTGGGGACATTATTTCAAGATACTCTTAATTAATTTTTTTTAAACTAGGGAATAATTCATCCGCAAAAATCGGATTGATATTTTTGTTTAATGATTAACTACTTATTATCTAACTATACTAATAGTAATAACCAATATTATACCTAGTAAATAACTAAAATTGTATGTAAATTTGAAATTGCGTTTGTGAAAAAAAGCAATATTAGTTGTAGGTACACATTATATAGCACTAATCTTTAGTTATTGTATTTTATTTATAGGTTTCTCAAACTAACACTTTAAATAATAATGTAATTTGTGAGCTAAAATCTTAATTTTAAGTATTATATAAAGTTAAATTTATTAAATTAAATTTAAAATTTAATATCAGACGTTTTGTTATTAACTAATTTTAAACAGGTAATTCCAGACAATTTTTTAGTAATACATTTAATTTTTATCAATTTGTATCATTTTGTAGAAAATTGAAATCAGGATAATCTGGTTTTGAAATATTTTAAAATTAACTCACCTAAAACAAATCTGGTTTTCACACATAATTTGGATACAAAGAAACAAAGATATTGTTTTTTCTTGAATGGAAATGAATAATTTAACATTTTTTCAGAACAATCTCCGAATGAATGAATGAAGAATTTTTTTATTTACAAAAATTGTTTTTTTTTTTTTTTTTGAACAAATCATTATCTTTATCTTGTACAACTAGTCGCTGTTTAATTAATTTTCAACCTTACTTTAGTTTTAGCACCAATTCTAAAAAAATAAAAATTCTGAAATACCTAAATTATAGTTTTAGGTAACTTTTTCTATTTTTGAGGCCACAATTATTATAAACTCGTACACGAATTTGTCTGTCTGTATATTTCTTTTTTTACTATTTTTCGTCATCACAGCGAGCTGAAATTTGCCACACAGGTTCATGTCAAAATTTGAATTGGAAATTTCCATGGAAGGAAAACCTGGAAAATCGGGAAATATCATTTGAAAATTTGGTACAAATTTGATTAGTGATAATTAATTATTAGAGAATATTAAAGAGCTTAAATTCGATAATGACCACATAGCAAATATTGGGCAAAAAACAATTCACAGTAGTTCCGACAATTTTGAATATATGGCCAAAACTTTTGACGCTTTGAATACATCAATAACTGATAGCTTAGATTGTATAAATTCAATTAAAAAAACTCTCGCCTCAGTAGTTGAAAAAGTTATTGATGTTCAACTAAATAAACATTTATCCATCTTAACTAGTGGTCTTAACGATTTTATTGGAAAAGTTTTGGATGAAAAACTGAAACCGTACATGACAAAAATAACTGCATTTGATAAAGCGGCTACAAATGACACTGTGGTCATAGTCGATCGTTTGGACACAATTTACAATAAGCTAAAGGAAATGGTTAGAACTAGCCAAGAAGCTATTGCCACTGAAATGCACAACTTATCTACAACGTTCAACTCACAAG
>OZ023273.1:76211184-76548207 GCA_964007475.1 Hybos culiciformis | reverse complement strand
TATTAATTATTTTTTAATTAATTCCGATGATTGTTATTTTACTTAGGTATAGGTTTTAAACTATAAAAATAGACCAAGTTATCATCGATTGAATTATATAATTTATTAATTTATGGTTTTACATTTTATTATGATTTTTATTTGAATCTCAAGTAACTAATCATCTTTTTCTTTTAAACATTAATTTAATATGTAATAAAACATGATTACCTAAAACTAGTGTACAAAGAATTTGTACTTGAAAATATATCTATCAAATTTAGAAAGTTGAACTTGAAATAATTAGAAGATATTTTGATAAAGAAAATGATTACATAAAATATTTAGAAGCTGTTTTGATAATAACAAGATTACTTAAAACCAGTATACAAAGAATGTATATTTGAAAATATAAGAAGTTTATGTTGTTTTGATGTGGTTGATATAATTTCGTTTAGCCTTTTCCAAAAAATTTTAAACAGAACTTTGAGGAGAAATTAATTTTTCAAAAAGGGGTGGAAGGCGGGGCGGCGACTTTCTGATAAAAATTATTAAACATCCAGATTCGAAATGGTTAATCGGATCAATTTTGTATTAAATCTAATTTTTTTTATTTATAATCTAAACATACGTTAATACACTTATTATTTTTTACCTCATCATTATCGAATGGCGATTGGCAGTGTCTATCATTTCAAATACACCTTAAAAAATACATATTATATATTTATAAAAAATTATGTTCTAAGAAACAAAAATTTTTTTTTATATAAAAAAAGAAGCATTAACAGAAATATTCAAAATATAATGGTAATGGTGTTTTTATTCTTAAAAACCAAAGAAAAATATTTTCAATAAAAATAAGATTTTTTGCGATGCAAGTACGATTAATACAAACATAACTCTCCTCCTCGGGTAGTTTTCCCACCAAAATGAAATGTGGCATATCTATGTATAATTAACTAAAGTTGAAGAACAAAATAAAATTGCTATTATTTTATTTTGGTTGAATTATAGATAGAACTTAAGGTTCATGTTTTTGAATTTAGATTAGAATTAGAATTTTTAGGCATGTACTTACAGTAATTGTGCCTTCCTCTACATTACCTTACCCTATACATGAAAAAGTTCAGGGGTAGTACCTACCTACCTACTTATCTAAGTTCTCATAAAATTATTGATACTAACTTCGTTGCTGGTTGGTTATTGATACTAACTTCGCCGCTGACTGGGCGGGCGGTCAAAAATAGGGCAAATCGAAAAAAAAAAAAATGTCCATACAAAATGTATGAAAACTTTGGGGGGACCTATCTCCGAAACGGGGCTTTTGCCCCCAGAACTGATTTCAGTTTTTGGAGTTTGGGTTCCGCCTCTTTCCCCCTCCAAGTTTCAGCTGATTCTGAGTGGTTCAAGGAAACTGTAGTATCGCAAATATTTTTTGCAAAACGACATAAGGTCAATTGGCTTTATGTCCCTTTTGATCTTGACTTTATGTCATTTTCCAAATACATCATCATTCTCTGCATCAGACGAGTCAAAATTTTCTTCGTGTAAGCGCGGGGATGTGTATGCACGTCCCGTGCAATCCGGCGGCCCCCCGTGCCTGAATTATTCGGAAAAAGAAAAAAAAATTTAGGAAAGAGCAATATTTGAAGGCAAAAACCTTTTTCCAAAAAATTATATGTATTTCCGCACGTTTTAATTTTAAATTATTTTCGAAAGTAATTTATTTTTGTCGAAAAATTGACTTTATGTTTCTTTAGATCTTGACTTTATGTCACATTTTAAAAGAAGACATAAAATCAATTGACTTTATGTCGTTTTTAATGTAACTTAAAGTCAATTGACTTTATGTCACTTTAAATTTTTTTGCAAAGCGACATAAGGTCATTTGAGTTTAGGTCACTTTAAATCTTGACTTTATCTCACATAAAATCAATTGACTTTATGTCGTTGTGAAAGTGGCTTAAAGTCAATTGACTTTATGTCACTTGACTTTAAGGCACCCCCCCTATCTTAAAATCTTTAATTTTTTTTTATAGAGACATGTTTTCGTGTTCTGTTTGTAAATGCAGCTTAAGCACGGCGAAATTATTAATTTTCCATCTTAAAATTAAACATGGTTTTAACAATTATAGTACTTTTGTTTGTTGCGAAAAATTTTGCAATCAAAGATTTCAATCTATTGCTGCTTTTAAAAAACACATAATTAAATGTGAAATGAAATCCGTAGCAGGTAACCTAGAAAAGCCGTCAAATGCAATCGATACATCAGCAACTGAATTTAAAATACCTGAAGTTCCTGAAGTTTTAATAAATCAAGAACTCTCATTAGATTTTTATAATTCTTCACTCGCAATGCAATGCAATGATATCTGTAAAAAAACTTTAAGTTTTGAAGAATGGAAAAAAGAAATATTTGAGCAACTTCTTCAATTTACCTTAGCTTTGCACTCAAAAAACAATTTCACAAGAAAAGATGTAACTACAATACAAGAAAATATAACTAAATATTTTATAAAGCCAATGTTTGATTGCCTAAACTGCGTTAGCAATAATTTTTACAGTAATGATAAGAAAGAAGTTGAAATTTTTTTACAAATGTTTACTGATCCTTTTAAGGATATTGGAACAGAACACCAATTAATTAAAAATTTAATAAAACGTGATGAATTTGAAAGTCCAACTGAGTTCATAATTAATAGAGAAATTTCCATGTCCCATGTCAGAGGCACTGCTTGTTTAAAAAAAGCTATAGATAAAGGCATAATCTTGCCACTGGATTTTCAGTTTCGGAAGTTGTTTGAAAAGGAGTCAGTCCTAAATAATTGTATAGCACAAATGAACGAATTTAATCTTCGTGATTCGAAACTAGAAGATTTTGTTCAAGGCAAGCTATGGAAAGAAAAGTGTTGTCTTTATCCAAATAAAATATTAATACCTTATTTTTTATACGTGGATGACTTTGAAATTAATAATCCCCTTGGACCACATGCTGGTTCCCAATCCGTAACAGCAGTATATTATTCTTTCCCTACACTAGATGGATCCTCAAAACTTAATCAAATATTTTTGGCGGCAATTTTTAAAGCAAAAGTATGGAAACGCTGTTGTTTTAAACACGTTAATCACTAATATTATTTCTTTAGAAATCAATGGACTGAATATTAACGTCCCGAATAGCAGTTGCACCATAGTAAATTTTGTGCTAGGTATAGTTCTCGGTGATAATTTGGGATTGAATCAACTGTTAGATTTTTCAAAATCTTTTTCTTCAAATACGTACTGTAGATTTTGTAAGGAAATTAAGAAAAATGCTGCTAAACTAACACTTAAAAATCCTTTCAGTCTTAGAAACAACGAAGATATTACTCTTGAAGATGCTTCACTAACTGGCATTCACACAAATTCTCTGCTTAATGACATCCCATCATTTCATGTAACCAAAAATTTTGCTGTTGATATTATGATAATATAAAAATTTTTGGTGTCTACGATTTGAGGGCAAACATCGAGAACTTAAAATGTATGCTAAGAATATTTCAAGCAGACAAAATATTCCATTAACTTTAGCGACCAAATATCAACTCAAGTTTTCTAATTATCTAAATATGCCAACTACTTCAAAACTACTTGAAATAAATTAATCATACGCACTTACAAGTACAAATACTAATTTAGTGAATAAAGAACCAAATCTTTCAAAAAATTATTTTTTTTGTTATTCACAAATCATAAGAAATGGCATTTTGTATTAAGCCGGCTCCTTTCTAACGAAAACAATTGATAATGAAACAGAAATATATAGCATCATTGAAATTATAACATCAGCACAGAAAGATGAAATGTACGTGATTGCTAACAAAGTAAATTGCGATTTTAACGATCACTTTGCTTAATTTGAGGTACAACCTCTTACATATAATGATGTCATTTCAATTTATCCTGTAACTTTCTTTAATTCACCTCCCATGCAAGCACATAAATTGGCAAGTGGCCAGTCAATGATTAGAAACAAGCAATATTTTATTTAATGTTTTACACAGTAGCATGATGTTTTTTCAAACCATAAATAAAAAATCAACAAACTGCAGGTTCGCATTAAAAAAAAAGAAATTAAATCATTTAAAAAAAAATTGATATTAAATTAAATTTTAAAATTTTGTAATTACAAACTAGAAGAGAACTAAGCTTTTCTAATTCCAACTATTTTTGTAAAAATATTTTGGCTACAATTTGTATTAAGTTGATTTTTTTTTTTTTTTTTAATTCATAATCGGATACTGGATTTATAAACAGCAAAGATAAAATATTATTGATTGCTTAATTTTTTTAGTTACAAAGTATTTCAACGCAATACAACATGGATTTTAATATGGATGATGCAAAAGAAGGTTCTATGATATATTATGATAATATTGGACAAATATATACTTGTTTAAGTGATGTTTGTAACGACGAACCAAACATACAAGAAACCAAATTGGACGAAAATGCTATTGATAAAGAATTCAACAATTTTACTCAAAACGTAGATTTGGATAAACAATCTGAAATGTACGATCTTTTAAAGAGCTGGAATCTCCCTGCAGAAGTTTTCAATATATTTTTATGTATGTTCCGAATGCACTCAATACTTTTGCATTCATATAAATTCTTTATGTTTTTACAGCCAAAAATATATCCGTAGAAACAATGAAATACATGAAGGAAAGACACATAGATGAAATATTTCCATCAGATAAATTCGCTTTAAATGTTTTGTTTGAACATGAACTAACTAAGTGGCAAAAAAGTTTTGTAAGTTAAGATGCTTTTATATCATGTCCATAAATACAATTAAATTCTATTTTTTTAATTATTTTACAGGCTGGAGCAAGTACACTGCCAATGAATACCTCTATTTCTGATTGGATAACAAAACACGGCAATTGTTTCTCAACGTCAAATTCTCCATCTTCGAGTAAATCCTTAAGTACTACAACTTCTGCGAGCAGATTCATTGATACTTCACCATCTATAAATAATTCGGAATATCTAATATAGTTACCATGTTAATATCACGTTCTATATTTTTACTTTTAATTACTTAGATTTCCGTCGCAGATATTTTACAAAACAATCAACAAGAGAAAACCATATTAGAGTCGTATCAGAAAAGCAACAATTTGGGTCCAACTGAGCGCAAAATTATTGTTCATAAAATTGTTCAGTATTTCATAGAAAATAATATCAAACTGCCAGTTTTAAAAGCAAAATTTATTGCACAGGAGATAATACATCTTTTTCCAAATGAAAAAATGGTAAGTAAATAAAAAGCATGCTCAAATTCCATGTAATTTTCATTTACTTTTTATTAATATTGCAGAGCACTTACTTTATCAGTTAAGATCTCTTAAAAAATTTAATATGAAACCCACGACACTTAAACCCAGAGTTGAGGCAAGAAGAAAAATTCCAAGAAAGTTAGTGCAAAGTTTTACGTATACTTAACTCAGGTATATTGTGTGATTTTCTTTATTAATAATATACATTAACATACATTACTTTTAAAACTGATTCACAGATTTAAATAATGAGGATGAACTGAAGCATTTACGAAATTGGGAAGATGTCCTTGAGAAGTGGAAGATAACTGCTGCATTCCGCAGAAAAAAACTTGATGAAAACAATGATTACAATTTACACCAAATCCTAAAAGACTGGCCTCTTTATAAATATGCAAGTGCTCCAGAATTGGTAAATTGTACATAATAAATTATCAAAAACATTTTTTTTATAACATTACAATTCACAGGTTGATATCGATTTCAAGTTTGCTTATGCAGAAAATGATTGATTGTTCGTAAAATGGGACAAATTCATCCAAATGGCAGATAGTCTGTATGAAGAACGAATAAAAGACTGTTCATCTAAATCAATTTTGGCTGAACTTGTGAAAAGAAAAGATAATTTAACTTCTGGTATGTACGATGGCTGTTAAAGTAGATTTACGCAAATTATTTTTTATTTTTTTTTATTCAGATACCATCAATTTTCAATATATGCAGCTTCTGCACGCTTTACTTGCTCCATCTTCAAAAGTAATTAACAGAAAGAGAATTAAATACAGCATAAAAGATTCGCAAAATGCTTTTGCTATGATTGTCTCGCGAAGCTGTGATATAGATGACAGTCTAGCTGCAAAAATAAAAGTATGCTTGGAGTCCGGAACTTGCCTACAACCATTTATTATAGTTGTCGGGGACAACTTCAATTTAACTGAGTTTTATGTTGCTTTGGATAACATAAAATACAAATTTCCCACTTATTTGGCTGCACTGGAATACTGCTTTAAACTTTTTTATGTCCTCAATCTGCAATATGGACAAGAATGCTGTTTTGTTTGGAGTTTCATTCAACAGTTTTTCTTTGGAATTACCAGTGAGTCCCAGGAGCATCCCATTGTAGAAACTTTGATTGGAGATATAAATAAAATGTTAGAAGCTGGTATTTAAAATCACTAGAATTTCTTCTTATAAAATAAAATGATTATACCAGTTTTTTTACGTCAATGACCTTATACCTTATATTCATTTTAAATGTAGATTAAAAAAAAAATAAAAAAAGTTACGTTTTTATATTCAATATAATTTGATTGAATAATTTTATTTTCAAATGAACTTTAAAATAAAAAATAAAATAAGTATTCAATTACTTTATTTTAAAAAACAATGTAAAATAAGTTAACGTAATTGAAAGTTTAAGAAAAAGTAAAAAAAAGTTAATTTAATTGAAAAAAAGAAAATATTCTAATATAATGAAATATTTGTATGTTCAATATATTAGAATATATTTTTTTAAATTTATTTTAAAAATAAAGATGTATTCAATTTTATAGAAAAAAAAAGAAAATGTAACGTGGTGATCAATTAATTGTGTTTTTGGTGTAACAAATATTTGATCATCACGTTACATTTTCATTTTTTTTTTATTAAAGTTGAATACATCTTTATTTTTTATTTTTAAAATAAATTTAAAAAAAATTTATTCTATTTATTCTGAACATACAAGTATTTCATTATATTAGAATATTTTCTTTTTTTCAATTAAATTAATTTTTTTTTGCTTTTTCTTAAACTTTCATTGCGTTAACTTTTTTTACATTGTTTTTTAAAATAAAGTAATTAAATACATATTTTATTTTTTATTTTAAAGTTTATTTAAAAATAAAATTAGAAAAAAAAAGAAAATTTGAAAAAACTTAATATGTGATTAAACTTAATAATAATTATTTGTATAATTAAGTGATTATACTTTTCTTTGTACTATTATATTAAATAAAATACAACAAATATACTATAATATTAATGTATAAAATTTAAAAAGAGTTACGTTATATGAAAGTGTATTATTTATAACCCATGTTGTATTCTTCAAAGTCATTTATTGAATCATTATAATTCTTTTGTACATTTAATTCTTAATAATATAATATAAGTGAATCTTAACAATAACTTAAAGTATACATTTCATTTATAATAAACTCCATTTTACTATTACTACACCTTCCTTTTCAAGATAAAGTTATAACTATTTAATTATCTAAATTTAGTGAATATTATTTAAAATAACCTATTTACAATTATCTAAGTTCAAAATTGTATTATAAATATTTAATTCATTTTATTTCATTGAAATTCAAAAACCTACTAAAATTGTTAATTCATTTTGATTTTGATTGCAAATTTTGTTCGTAGTATTATTATAATTTGTTTTAACTATTTATTATTTTCTCCCCCTTAAAAAATATGAATTACGTCGAAGTGTTTTTCCATCCATATTAACCCAATATGATCTAGGAGTTGAATCCTTCTTTTCGATAATACCAGGTAACCAAATTTTCCCTTGCTTAACCCAAACCTTTTCTCTTTTTTCAAAATCTGGTTTTTGTTTCGTATTTTTGTCATAATAAAATTTATTCATTTCATTATTTTTTTTTAATATGGATTTAATATCTGAACAAAATTTTTCATTTTCAAAGAACAAATTCTTTCCTGGTACTAATGTTCTAGTTTGCCTTGACATCATCAATTGGGTAGGAGATATTTGTGAGTTTTTAATAGGTGTGTTACGATATTCTAAAAGGGCCATCCACAAGCTAATTTTAGATTCTTGAGATTTTACAACTAATTTTTTTCCTATGTCTACAAATTTTTCCGCGAAACCATTTGATCTTGCATAACCTGGACTACTAGTACGTATTTCAATATCAATGGTTTTTAAAAAATTTCTAAATTGATATGAATTAAAAGGCATGTTGTCTGCTATAATTCGTTTTGGTAAACCAAATATTGAAAATGATATTTCTAATTTTTTGATTATTTCAAATGCAGTTTTTCTTTTAATGGGAATAATTTCTAAAAATTTTGTGAAATAATCACCTATTATCAAATAATTTTTTCCCCCAGTTTCCATTATGTCCATTCCTAAAATTTGATATGGTCCATCCGGTACAACGTGGTTTATAAGAGGTTCTTTAATATTAGATGATCTATATTTTTGACATATAACACATTTCTGTACTAAGTTTTCTATGTCTTCATTTAGATTGGGCCAGTAAACTAACGTTTTGGCCCTTTTTTTCGTTTTTTCCATGCCTAGATGTGGCTGATGTAATGCTTCCAAAACGTTTTTTCTTAATTTTTTAGGAATGAATAATCTATCCCAATAAAATACTAAACCGTCTTCCCAAAATAAATCATTCCGAATTTTCCAAAAATATTTAACTTTATCATCAACTTTTGATTTATCTTTTGGCCACCCATTTTTTATGTAAACTTTTAATATTTTCAAAATTGCATCTTTTTCTGTCTCTTCACGATATTCTATTTTTCTCGAATCACTTATATTTACTGTGTGAACTAATTCATTCATTCCTTTAATTTCATAATTTTTCATTGTATCTTTACTAAAATTACGCGAAAGAAAATCGGCCACATATAAATATTTTCCTGGCACATACGTAAATTTTAAATTGTATTTTTCCAGTTTTAACTTCATTCTTTGAAGTTTAGGGGAGGGTATTTTATAATATTCTTTGGAAATTATTCCCAGTAATGATTTATGATCTGTCAATATTTCTATTTTTCTCCCATAAATCATAGAGTGCCATTTAGTACATGCATATACTACAGCTAGAAATTCTTTTTCTATCTGTGAATAATTTCTCTGTGCTTCTGTTAAGCTACAAGAAGCAAAGGAGACCGGTTTTCCTTTTTGCATAAGACAACAACCTATTCCGTTTTTTGACGCATCTGTTTGTATTGAAATATTTTCCCTAATATCAAAAGGCTGTAATGTTTTTGCATTAAATACCATTTCTTTAATTTTTGATAACACTTTTTCATGTTTTTCTGTCCATTGAAATGTTACATTTTTTCTCAATAATTCTCTAATAGGGTTGGTAATTTCCGACAAATTCGGTAAATAATCTCTTACATAGTTTATAAAACCTAATAGACTTTGTAAGTCTTTTTTGTTTTTAGGACTTTCTAGCTCTTGTATTGTTTTAATTCTTTCATCATCTAATGCTATCCCCTTTTCCGAAATTTTATGCCCCATAAATTTTATTTCTTTTTGTTTAAATTGAATTTTATTTTGATTAAACTTTATATTTTTTTCTTTAGCTGTTTTAATTAATAATTTAAGTATTTTATCGTGTTCCTCTTCAGTTTCCGTAGCAATCGCAATGTCATCTATAAAAATCGAAACATTGGGTATATGGCTAAAATTTTTTTCGTTAATTTTTTGAAAAGCTTGAGGCGCAATTTTAAGCCCAAATGGCAGCCTCTTAAAACAATAACAACCCAAGGGGGTACTTAAGCAACATAACTTTTTAGATGCTTCATCTAAAGATATTTGAAAAAATCCTTCGGACATATCAAACACTGAAAAAAATTTTTTGTTTAAAAAATTTATTTTTATTTCATCAAAAGTTGGAAGTTCATAAAATTGATCCATAATCGCTTCATTTAAAAATTTCGGGTCGAGACACATTCTTACTCGTTTATTCGGTTTTTCAACTATTACTATGTTTGATATCCATTCTGAATTCCCGTCCGCGGGTTCAATAATATTTAATCTCATTAATCTTTCGAGTTCAATTTTCAATGGTTCTTTTAATACCTGTGGTATTCGTCTAGCAGGTTTCGAAACAGGAATCATGTTATGTTTTAAATTAATATGAAAATTTTCGAAACAACATCCCAACCCCTCAAAAACAATTTTATTTTCTTCTACAAAACTTTCCTTTTCAATTTTTAGTTCATTTACCCGTTTTATAAGCCCTAATTCAATGCAACTAGATAACCCAAGAATTGGAACAGGATTTCCTTTAACAATATAAAAACTTTGTTCAGATATTTCATTTCTTGCAACACATTTAAAAATTGCTACACCTAAAACTTTTATTTCGGTGCCATTATAAGCCTCTAGCTTAGTAAAACTTTCTTCAATTTTAATATTTAACCCTGATATTAAATTATAAGGTAAAATATTAACTTGGGCTCCTGTGTCTAGCTTAAACTTAATTGTTTTTGTGTCTACTTTTATGTTTTCGAACCAAGAAGACGTATTTTCATTTTTAAATTCATTTCTAATTGTATCTATATAAAAACTTTCCTCAGAATTTTTATTATTAATTTCTTTAATATCACTTACATTTTTCTTTTTGCATGCTATTGCATAATGATTTTTCCCTCCGCAATTTTTACAAACTTTACCATAAGCCGGACATTTACCCTTCACGTGACTCTTACCACAAAATGTGCAATCAATTTTTTTAGTATTGTTTTCTGTATTATTTTTTTTTTCATTATTCTGAAAATTATTCTGAAATCTTTTATTTGAATTATTATTATTAAAATTTTGATTTTTATTTTTATTATTAAATTTATTATAGTTACTATTGTATCCTGTTTTACCACTACTTGATTTTTCAATTCCATCAACCTTTGACATGTTGTTTTCATTCATAATATTTAATTGTTTAGATGTAGCCTCTGTTGCTCTTGCCATTGATATTGCTTGGCTCAAGGTCAAATTTTCTTTTTCCATCATATTTTTTCGCAAACCATTATCATTTATTCCAAATACAATTCGATTTCTTAGCATCTTATCTTCTTCCGCAAAATTACACCTTTTGACTAGCTTGGTAATGTCCATTAAGAACAGATCAAAAGGTTCATTATTTGCTTGTTTCCTTGATTCAAACACAAAAGTATCATATAATTCATTAGTTTTACCTTTGCAAAAATTTTGAAATGCTTCTGTAACTTTTAAAAATTTTTTCCTGTCTGCTTCTTCTAGTTTAATTACAGAGTGAAATTTATCAGTAGCATCTTTACCCGCTGAGTTGAGGAAAATTGCTATTTGGACAGGCTCTGTTTTTGTGAATACCTTCCAGTTTTCCTCTAAGTTTCCAGATTCCAAGTCTAACGTATCAATTTTTCTTATATAATCCATAGCTTGATTTATGTAGACTACTCTTTTTTTTGGTGCTCTTCCTTTCTTTTTAAACATGCAAAATTTTTTTTTTTTTTACAGTTTTTTTTTTTTTTTACAGATGCTTGATTTTTTCTATTATTCAATTAAATTACCGACTGCGCCATGTATTATTTATAACCCATGTTGTATTCTTCAAAGTCATTTATTGAATCATTATAATTCTTTTGTACATTTAATTCTTAATAATATAATATAAGTGAATCTTAACAATAACTTAAAGTATACATTTCCTTTATAATAAACTCCATTTTACTATTACTACATTATTTACTATTCAATATAATTTTATTTTTATATTCAATATAAAATAATTTAATTGAATAATTTTATTTTCAAATGAACTTTAAAATAAAAAATAAAATAAGTATTCAATTACTTTATTTTAAAAAACAATGTAAAATAAGTTAACGTAATTGAAAGTTTAAGAAAAAGTAAAAAAAAGTTAATTTAATTCAAAAAAAGAAAATATTCTAATATAATGAAATATTTGTATGTTCAATATATTAGAATATATTTTTTTAAATTTATTTTAAAAATAAAGATGTATTCAATTTTATAGAAAAAAAAAGAAAATGTAACGTGGTGATCAATTAATTGTGTTTTTGGTGTAACAAATATTTGATCATCACGTTACATTTTCATTTTTTTTCTATAAAATTGAATACATCTTTATTTTTTATTTTTAAAATAAATTTAAAAAAAATTTATTCTATTTATTCTGAACATACAAGTATTTCGTTATATTAGAATATTTTCTTTTTTTCAATTAAATTAATTTTTTTTGCTTTTTCTTAAACTTTCATTGCGTTAACTTTTTTTACATTGTTTTTTAAAATAAAGTAATTAAATACATATTTTATTTTTTATTTTAAAGTTTATTTAAAAATAAAATTAGAAAAAAAAAGAAAATTTGAAAAAACTTAATACGTGATTAAACTTAATAATAATTATTTGTATAATTAAGTGATTATACTTTTCTTTGTTATATTGAATAAAATACAACAAATATACTATAATATTAATGTATAAAATTTAAAAAGAGTTACGTTATATGAAAGTTTATTTTTATATTCAATATAAAATAATTTAATTGAATAATTTTATTTTCAAATGAACTTTAAAATAAAAAATAAAATAAGTATTCAATTACTTTATTTTAAAAAACAATGTAAAATAAGTTAACGTAATTGAAAGTTTAAGAAAAAGTAAAAAAAAGTTAATTTAATTCAAAAAAAGAAAATATTCTAACATAATGAAATATTTGTATGTTCAATATATTAGAATATATTTTTTTAAATTTATTTTAAAAATAAAGATGTATTCAATTTTATAGAAAAAAAAGAAAATGTAACGTGGTGATCAATTAATTGTGTTTTTGGTGTAACAAATACTTCATCATCACGTTACATTTTCTTTTTTTTTTCTAATTTGTAATTTTAACTTTTAAAGAAGAAATATCCTAATATGTTTAATGAAATATTTTTATTTTATTTTATTTTTCAAGCAAATATTCTAGTAGGTATATTGAAATACTTTTTTTTTTTAAGAAATATTCTAGTATATTGAAAATATTTTATTTTCAATATAATATTTATTAGAATAATTTTTTTAAATATTACCTTTAAATTGAAAATAAAAAAAAAGATTTATTTAATTAATATAGATTTAAAAAAAAAAATAAAATTAAAAAACTTAATATGTGATCAACTTAATATGTGATAAAAGTTAATAATAGTTATTTTTAAAATTAAATGATTGTACTCGTTTTTTCTACGTACTATTATTTTAAATAAAATACAACACATTAATTTTTGTATTAATTAAATTTTCATTTTTTTTTAGAGAGGGCTATCCGATTAATTCGAGTCGAATTCCAGAAAATTATTCATAATTGGCTGAGTATGGATGGTCTAACCCGCCTCGTTACTTTGTAGAAAATGCATTGTTAATTTGTACAGTCCGCTTTACTAAAAGATCTTACATGGCTATGTATCAATAAACTAAGATACTTCGTTGTTTTGTACAAGTCCGCTTTGTTAAAGAATCATACATGGCTATGTATGAATTAACTAAGTTACTTCGTTGTTTTGCACAAGTCCGCTTTTTTAAAGAATCATACATGGCTATGTATGAATTAACTAAGTTACTTCGTTGTTTTGCACAAGTCCGCTTTGTTAAAAAATCATACATGGGTATGTATGAATTAACTAAGTTACTTCGTTGTTTTGCACAAGTCCGCTTTGTTAAAAAATCATACATGGCTATGTATGAATTAACTAAGTTACTTCGTTGTTTTGCACAAGTCCGCTTTGTTAAAAAATCATACATGGCTATGTATGAATTAACTAAGTTACTTCGTTGTTTTGCACAAGTCCGCCTTGTTACATGGCAATGTGTGAATTATCCAAGTAACTTCGATGATTTGTACAAAACTCTCTGTTAATTTATGCAGTCCGTTTTGTTAAAAAAACATACAAAATCATACAAAATCATGAATAAATTATATAAGTTACTACGATGTTTAGTACAAAATACTTTGTTAATTTGTACAGTCCGCTTAAATAAAAGATCATACGAGGCAACGTATATGAGCCATTTCGATAAATGAACATATTAAAAAGTATATTTTATAAAAAAAACTAAGTTGATTTAACAAAGCTTAATTTTGTTAAAACAACTTAAATTACTTGGTTATTGTATACAAGTACTTGGTAGGCTGAAAACTGCCGCAGCCTTGTGTATTTTTTACTAGGTTTTTCTGTAATTATACTATGGTTTTTTTCTCAGTGTAGAAAATAACATCGATTCTCGTAATATCATTAATATTACTGGGATTACCCAGAATTCCATTAAAAGTTTAGGAACACTTACTGTACACTTCTGTATTCAAAATAAAAATTTTGCATGCACACTTCATGTGGTACCCGATGAATTTAATATTCCATCCGACGGCATCATTGGTAAAGACTTTTTAAAATTTTACAAAAGTCAAATAGACTATAATTCTATGACATTAACCTTAAACTTAAATTCTCGTTTCTTTCGAATACCTATTCTAGAAAACCCTTCTGAAAATTCGATTGTACTCCCTGCTAGATGCGAGGTTATTCGAACATTTTTACTTTCTACAAATACCCATAGTGTTGTGATTGAACAAGAGATCGCACCTAACATTTTCGTACCCCGTACAATAGTAGCTTCAGATAAACCTTTAATAAAAGTTCTAAATTTATCTAATGTAATTCGAATTATCCCTAAAAATTTTTCATTAAAGATTGAGCCCCTTTCAAATTTTCAAATTATTAAACTTAATTCAAATAATAACACTAAGAGAACCGAAGATTTACTCAGAATAATTTCTAATAATACAAAACCAGAATATAAAGACAAACTTTTAGATTTATGTAAACAATTCCCAAATGTCTTTCATATACCAAATGACAAAATGTCCACAAATAATTTTTATTCACAAGATCTAAGAATCAATGATAACACACCAGTTTATATCAAAAACTATCGTTTGCTCTTTTCTCAAAAGCAAGAAATCGAAGATCAAGTTAATAAACTTTTAAAAAATGACTTGATAGAACCGAGTCATTCTAATTTCAACAGTCCTATTATCCTCGTACCAAAAAAAGGATCAGACAAAAAATGGAGACTCTGTTAGATTATCGTTTAGTTAACAAAAAACTGATACCAGATAAATACCATTTGCCAAGAATTGAAGATATTTTAGACAATTTAGGCAGATCAAAATTTTTTTCGGTACTCGACCTTTATTCAGGATTTCATCAGGTTCCTCTCAACGAAAATTCTCGAGACATAACTTCGTATAGTACAGATAAAGGATCATTTCGATGGAAAGTTCTCCGTTTTGGTTTAAACGTTTCACCAAATTCATTCACTAGAATGATGGCGTTAGCTTTTTCAGGATTAACACCTCTACAATGTTTTTTGTATATAGACGACATTATATGCATTGGTTGTTCAGTAGAACATCACTTGAAAAATCTAAAGTCAAAATTTGAAGTTTGTAACAAATATTACCTTAAGTTAAACCCAGAATTTTTTAAAACTGAAGTAACATATTTAGGTCATAAATGCACTGATAAAGGAATTTTTCCAGATAATAATAAAATTGATTCGATAAAAAATTACCCAGTACCTAATGATAAAGATGCAACTAGAATATTTATAGCTTTTATGAACTATTATAGAAAATTTATACCTCATTTTGCATCAATCGCTAAACCTTTAAATAATATCAATAGATTCAAAGTAAACTTTTCCTGGACACAGGAGTGTCAGGATTCTTTCGAAATGTTAAAAAATTGTTTAATTGACCCACCCATACTACATTACCCCGACTTCTCAAAACAGTTTATCATCACCGTAGACGCTTCTAATTTAGGAGTTGGTGCAACCCTTAGTCAGGAAATCAACGGCAATGATTTACCCATTTCATTTTCATCTAGAGTTTTACTAAAGGCGAAATGAACAAATCTACAATAGAAAAAGAACTCGCAGCAATTCATTTTGCAGTACTACACTATATAGACCTTATGTCTATGACACACAATTTAGAATTCGTTCAGATCACAAACCCTTAATATATTTATTTTCCTTAAAAAAACCCTCTTCAAAACTTACACGTATGAGATTAGACCTAGAAGAATACAATTTCACAATAGAATAAAGGAAAGTCTAATGTAGTAGCAGAAAGGAAAGTCTAATGTAGTAGCAGATGCTTTATCACGAATCACAATAAATGAGTTAAAATCAATACAAGATAATGAATATAGAGTTAATGTCATAACCAGAGGTATGTCAAAAAATTTAGATAATGATAGTAATTTCAGAAAAATAAATACGCGCGATAACGAAAATAGAATATTACAGGAAAACAAGAAAAAATAAAAGTTTAAGAGGATAATTACAATTACAAAATACCTCAATTAATATTTAATTCAGTAGACAACTGTAAAATATATATAAAAAAAAAATTAAGTTACACAAATGATATATCAAATATTTATTTGGCATTAGAGTCAAATGCAAAGAGAATTTTAAAAAAGGAAACAATATTAGAATTGTTTCTATCTCAAATTGAAAAAAGTTTAAAAAATAGTAAAATTACGAAAATTCAGATCAATACAAATGATGATATTTTTACATTATTTAATATTCAAGATTTTATTAAAATTTCAAATAAAGTTATGTACGAATTAGAAATCGCGATCGTTAAACGTCCAAAACCAATTAGGAACATGTCAGAAAAACAAGAATTACTTAAACGTTATCACGGCGACCCTATTTTCGGAGGTCATGCTGGACAAAAAAGATTATATGCTAAATTAAGATCTAATTACTTAATGGAAAGGAATTAAAAAAGACGTGGTGACATATGTTAGAAACTGTAACAAATGTCATTTGAATAAAGCCAAGATCAAAAACATTGCCGTGTTCTTAACGAATATTTAAGATCATATGTTAATAAGCATCATGATGATTGGGACGAATATCTTAAATACTTCACCTTTAATTACAACGTTACTCCAAACATCAATTTTAATCTCAAATACTCACCATATGAGCTTATTTTTGGTAAAGAACCAAATTCTCACGAATTTCTTCTCGATAATAATATGGATCCTATTTACAATTTCGATAGTTATGCAAAGAAAGTTAAATTTCATTTACAAAAATCAAATCAATTCGCTCATAATATGTTAAATTAACAGAAAATAATAAAAAAAAATAATTACGATAAAAAATCAACTAAAACTGAATTTAAAATTAATGATCAAATACTTCTCAGAGAAGAGAATAGAAACAAATTAGATTCAATGTATTCAGGACCATATCAAATTGTTCAAATAGATGGTCTAAATATAATATTTTTAAACAACAAAAATAAATTAGTTAAAGTTCATAAAAATAGAATTATAAAACTAAATCAATAAGTTAATTGTTCTTTAAATAAAATAGTATTAACTTTCTTTTAGAAAGAGCTCTGTTTAAAAAAAAAAAAAAAAAAAAAAATTATGTTAAAAAAAATCAGGTTAAGAAATCAGTAATATTACATTAAATCTTAATATAAGTACATTAAATCTTAGAAATAAAAATCTTTACAAATATAATAACCTGATACAGGCAAAAAGAATTAATAAAAAAAAGGAGGGTATATCCAAATTAAGTAATTATAAAATTTAAAATCTATTTTAGTACTTCCTTTCATAGACTGATTCTTTTTGACTAAATCAGTAAGTAAAATTAATTAAATAAAATTAAATTAATTTTAAAATTAAGAGAGGAGGTGTGGTGCTTCTATGTAGCACTACTCTCTCGCTACAAAATATTAGGTGAATAAGTTTTAAGAATATATAAATAGGCTGTAAGATTGTTAAGATAGATTAGTATTATTAGTTGAGTCTTATTATACATATTAAATAAAAGTAAAGTCATGAACACATAAACATCATCTTTTATTTTTAATGATCTCTTGCTCAGTTCACAACGCCAGGCATTATACCCTGACGGGAAAAAGGTATTATGCAGAAAATTCCAGTCGAAAATCCCGGCCGTGAAAACGTGAAAATATTTCCCGGCCGAGTAAAAAACCATTTTTCCGGCCGGAACCATTTTTCCGGCCGGGACCATTTTTCCCGGCCGGGACCATTTTTCCCGGCCGGGACCATTTTTCCCGGCCGGGTCCATTTTCCCGGCCTGAACCATTTTTCCCGGCCGTGACCATTTTTCCCGGCCGGGACCACTTTTCTGTGCACATATTCTACTCCGATATTTTCAGCATTTTCGATTCCAGGAATCAAAAATATAGCACAGTACCTCATAAATGAAGTATCGGTTTCAGAGTTTCGTTGGTAAGAATAAGGGGTAAAACATTTTTCTTATGCTCTTTCAATCAACATCTACTCAGATTCTAATTTTCATCATCATCCATTTTCAGCACCCAGTTCAAATCTTGGACACAATCGAAGTCAAGTGGTCCAGATTTCTTTCTCTAAAATTTCTGGACAATCAAAATGTCCAGATTTTTATTTTTGGAAATCTGAACCAGGCATCAGGAATCTAGGTTGTCCAGACAAAATCTGGACACCTGTGTTATGCTATAATCAGCAATGCGACAAGCAAACTTTTAAAATAAACACGTCCGTTCTTAATGACAGTTCAACATTTATTCTTCTCTCTTATTCCTAACATCTCATTTTTATAGACTTACAAACTATTTAAACTATTACTACACTAAAGCCTACTCTACTTAAATTGTAATAGTATATCGTATGACCTAAGATTAATATTCATAGGTGGCGCGTATAGCACAACACCGCCCTTCTTTTTAAAAAATAAATTCAATTTATGAATTAAGTAAAATTTTATGAATTTTTGAATTAAGTAAAATTTTATGAATCTTGAATTAATTAAAATTTTATGAATTTTTTAGTAATAAATTATTTAATTACATGATTTTTAATTTGTTCAAAATTTTATTCCTAAGTTGAATTTATTATCAATATTAAGTTTTAATAAAATGATTTCATGAATTTTTATGAATTCAATTTTAAGTTAATTTTAATTATATAAATATTTCTTTAACCAAATAATTTTATGAATTTCTTATGAATTATTTTTTTTTTTTTTTTTTTTTTTTTTTTTTTTTTTTTTTTTTTTAGTTCGATAGGTACAAGTTTCATTTTCATATTTTTTTTTGAACAATGTTTATATTATTTACATTCTTGATAATTTTTTTTTTTTTATAATTTTTATTTATTATTATTATTTTTTCTAACATTTTCGTTATTAAATTATACATAACTTTACCTAAGCTAAAATTCTAAATTACATTTTCAATTACTGAGTACATTTTATAATTCTATTTTTATGTACTGTATATTCTTCATTTTTGTTATTCATGACTATTACATTATTTTCTTTTATTTCTTTGATTACAAAAGGTCCTAAATACATAGGATCTAATTTATTCCGATTCTCTTTTCTTATTAAAATTTTTTCGTTTACTTTAAAATTAGTTACTTTACTTTTCTGATCGTAAAATTGTTTTGACTTTTCTTTAGCGATTTGTAAAAATTGTTGTGCCAACTTGTGATTAATTTGTAACCTAAATTTTATTTCTTTAATATAGTTATCAAAGTTATAAAGAGGATCGATTTTCTCATCTAAAAGGAATTCGTGAATATTTGGTTCCTTAGCGAATATGAGTTCATATGGGGTGTATTTTAAATTGAAATTTATATTAGGAGTAACATTATAGCAATATGTGAAATATTTTAAGTATTCATCCCAATTATCTTTATTCTCGTTTATATACGATCTCAAATACTCGTTCAAAACTCTGTGATTACGCTCAATTGTACCAACTGTTTCATGATGGTATGGGGTCGATTTCGAATGTTTTATATCTAACAGTTTGAAAAGTTCTGAAGTTATACTATTTATATATTCAGTACCGCAATCAGAAATTATTTTTCTCATTGGGCCGTATATTAGAACAAAGTGTTCGAATATTGAACGTGCAATAGTTTTTGCTTCTTTATTTCTTACTGGTATAGTTACTTAGTATTTAGTGAGGTTACACATTAACGTTACACCATATTGATTGCCTTGAGGTGAGGACCTATTGTATCTATAATAATAATGTCAAATGGTTTTTCAGGAGTTTTAGTTAAGGTTAAGGGTTCTACATTTTTTGCTTTTGCTTTATTTAATTGACATTTATCGCATTTTCTAATAAATTTCACTATATCTTTTCTCATGTTTTTCCAGTAGTATGTTGATCGCATTTTTGCGTACATTCTTTTTTGTCCGGTGTGTCCTCCGAATACGGGGTCGTTGTGATATTTTTCTAATAATTTCTCTTTATCTATTTTATTTAAAATCTCTTTAGGCTTGCCTACTATTATAATTTTTAATTTATCTAACTTTTCGTTTCCGATTTCTTTAAATTTTTCTATATTTATTTGCGCATATATGTTGTCATCATTAAATATCTGAACTTGATGTATGTTTTTCTGAATTAATTCGTTCTCTACTTCTTCTAAAAACAGTCCTAAGCTTGCTTTTGAATAATTATATTGATTTTGAACATTTGACTCTTGTGTCAAAGTCTTTAAATTTTCTTTACACTTTATTTTACTTTTGACTCTAATGTCAATAAGTCTTTTAATATCGGATTTGTTTATTTCTACAATTACTTTTCTGTTTTTGAATACTTGAACCCTGTCTAATTTGTCGAATTTTAATTGAGGCATTTTAAAATTGTTTTTACCGTCAATTATTTTAATATTTGAAACGATTGTTTTTTCTTGATTAACCTCTTGATTATTATAATTTTTATTATGATTTTTAAGCATTGATCTAGTAACTACTAATACGTTTTCACTGTTCTGTAATACTTTAAGTTCGTCGATTGTTATCCTTGAAAGCGCGTCCGCTACTACATTCGATTCACCTTTAATATATTCAGTAGTGAAGTGGTATTCTTCGAGATCAAGTCTCATGCGGGTTAATTTTGAAGATGGGTTTTTTAACGAAAAAAGATAAATTAGAGGCTTATGATCTGAACGGATTTTAAAATGGTTTCCGAAAATATATGGTCTATAGTGCTGCACTGCAAAATGAATAGCAGTCAGTTCTTTCTCAATAGTCGATTTATTTATTTCCCCTTTTGTCAGACTTTTTGAAGCATATGATATTGGAAAGTCTTTTCCATTATATTTTTGGCTAAGAACAGCGCCTACTGCGTATTTCGAAGCGTCTACTGTTAAGATAAATTCTTTGTTAAAATTGGGATAGTGTAAAATTGGTGGATTTATTAAGGATTTCTTTAATGTTTGGAATGAATTTTCGCATTCATCCGTCCAAATAAAGATTGATTTAAGTTTTGTTAGGTGATTTAAAGATTTAGCTAATTTTGCAAAATTGGGTATGAATTTTCTATAGTAGTTCATGAAAGCTACAAATCTTTTTGTGGAATCTTTATCGCAGGGTTTAGGATACTTTATTACACATTCTATTTTTGAATCGTCTGGGTAAATACCCTTATCTGTACATTTGTGCCCTAGATATGAAACTTCTGCTTTAAAAAATGAACATTTATCTGGATTTAATTTTAAATTATATATTTACTACAAATTGAAAAAACAGATTCTAAATTTTTAAGATGGTGTTCTACCGAACATCCTACTACAATAATATCATCTATGTATAAGAAACAACTAAGAGGAGTTAATCCTGAAAAGGCTAGTGCCATCATTCTAGAGAATGAGTTTGGTGAAATATTTAATCCGAAAGGTAAAACTTTCCAGCGAAATGAACCTTCATCTGTGCTAAAAGACGTAATATCACGAGAATCTTGATGTAACGATACCTGATGAAAACCAGAAAATAAATCTAGTACCGAAAAATATTTTGCTCTACCTAAATTGTCTAGGATATCTTCTATTCTAGGAAGAGGGTATTTGTCGGCAATTAATTTTTTATTCACTAATCTATAGTCAATACAAAGACGCCACTTTTTTTCTGAGCCTTTCTTCGGAACTAAAATAATTGGACTATTATAGTTCGATCGGCTTGGCTCGATAAGATCGTTGTCGATTAGTTTCGTCACTTGTCTACTAATTTCGGATTTTTGAGAATACGGTAGTCTATAATTTTTCACGTATACCGGTGTTGATTCGTTAATTCTAAGTTTTTGTTCGTAAAAATTATTCACACTCATTTTATCTCCTTCTACATGAAAAATGTTCGCGTATTTTTCGCACAGTTTAAGAAGTTTAGGTTTATGTTCAGATTTAGTATTTTTCAAAATTGAATCAAGTAAAATTTTTGTTCTAGTAGAATTACTGCTGTTTGGATTTACTTTATAGACTGAGTAGTTTGCTAAAGATTCTGTTTCAAGTTTAATATTTTTTGGAAATTTTTGTATATGGCTTGAGATATTCATAACACGAATTAAAGGATTAGTTGAAGAAACAATTGTTCTAGGAATGAAAACATTTGGGGCAATTTGTTGTTCTAAAACCAAGCATGCATCATTATTGGGTAATGTAAAGGATCTTATTACTTCACATCGGGGTGGTATTATAATATCATTTTCATTGGGGCTATCCAATATTGGTAACGAAATTAGATTAGAACCAGTGTTAATAGAAATTTTCATTGAATCGTAATTTATCCCACATCGATAATGTTTTAAAAAGTCTTTCCCAAGAATTCCGTCCGATGGTATGTTGAATTCATTAGGGACCACATGCAGGATGCAAGGAATTGCTAAATTACTAATAAAAAAATCTACGCGAATAGTTCCTATACTTTGTATTGAGTTTTGGGTAATTCCAGTAATGTTAATAACATTATTGGTGTTTAAATTACCATTTAAATTGAACTTAGGGTTTATAGAAGAAAATTTTATTAATGAAATATCAGCTTGAGTATCTAATAGGAAGTTTGAACCATTGTAATTTAGTTTAGATTTTAAAGTTATATAATCAGAAAAATTTGGGTTAATGTTGTATACATTCTTTGAAATAATATTATTATTACTTTTATTTAAATTTTTGAACTTATTTGCATCACTGTTAATTATTGCTCCGTGATTTCTTGATTTGTAGCCCCCAAGTCCCCTTGAGGGAAGTCCAAGTTTCCCATATACCGCACATTAGCTTGTCTATCATTGTAGGGCCGATTATTATGAAATTGATTATTATTATTGTTATTATTATACGATTGGTTATACGATCGATTAGAAGAATTTCGATTAGAATGTTGAAAGTTCCTACCTTGGTAATTATTTGAAAAATTGTTATTATTCCTATTGAAGTTGTTAGAATTATTAACATTTGACAATTGTCTATTATTAAATTGATTATTTCTTCTAGGATTTCTAAAATTTGACCGATTTGAAGTTGAAGCAGAATTTCTATTTTGAGCATATCTATTAGATCGAAAAGATAAAACTTGCTTTTCTTGAACTTGTGTGTCTATTTCTACCAAAAATTTAGCTACTACTTCCTTATGATTTTCGAATTTGGTGGAAGCAAGAACCGCTTTAGTTAGCTCAGTTCTGGAGTTGGTTCTACAAATTTCAATGGTTTTATCTATTGTCATTTCATTCGCTTTATTCGATGAAATGCCTTCTAATATTAAAGCTCGTTTAAATGCTTCAGCTAACTCATTTGTTTTGTCTGCGAACGTTTGCAGTGAATATCTTTCTGTTCTTAATGCTTTTATTTTCCCTTCTATAATTTTAGAGTTTTCGGGTTTTATAGAGTTTTGCAAGTCAGTTAAGATTAGATCAATATCGTTTACTGAAGTTGTTTTTATAGTTTCCCTAGCTGAACCTTCTAATTTAGTTAATGTGAAAGATGTAAGTAAAGTTTTAAGATCTGCTGTAGTTGCTAAATTGTTTAGTAATTTTATAGAATCTATAAATGATTGTAGCGTTAATGGATCCCCTCCATAATTTCTATGGATCTGACAACCAGCTAGTTTTAGAAAATCGACGTTCGAAATAGTTGTCATTTTTGCGTTTTCAAAATCAGAGTTCGAACTTGTATCTGAATTTTCACTAGATTGGGAATTTGATGAACTCGAGTCGAGAATAACGACAGTTGGAGATGTTACTGAAGTATTTTGAGAACTAGAGTTGGTTGAGTTGTATTTTGATTCAGATGAATTGTAATCTGAATTTTCAGGATCGATTAGTTTTAGAGTTTCTTTTGGAATTAAGTGTTGGGTGCCTGTAGCTATGAAGCTCTGTGTTAATTTTCTGTAACAGTATGAACTATGTTTTTCGATGATGTTTTTATCTATTGGATTATCTTCTGAATTAATATCTAATAAAAAATTTATGTAGTCGTTATACGAGTATATTATATCTGTTACTATTAACTTAATTGTTTCAGGATTTGTTGGCTTGATTTCCTTTAGTATTCTTTTTGTAGCCCTCAAAAAGTTTTTCTGAATATTTGTCACTTCCTTAGAGAATAGTTCATCCATGAACTGTTAAAAAGTTGAATCTGTATTCATATTTATTAAATATTTCACGAAGGAAAATTTTTAAATTTTTATTTTCAATTTACTTGAATCATAAATAATTAATAACCAAACATTCGGAATTCCAATCGTCGATGAAATTAAATTATGTAATTCATTATCGAAAAAATAAAAATTTTGCTTTACTTAATAATTAATTATTTAAGATCCTTTTGTATCAATTTGCAATTTGAAATTTGTAATTTGTAAAATAATATACAAGTTGTAATTAAAAACATTAAATCATTAAAAAATTTCAAAATTTTCTATAAATTTTTTTTTTTTTTTTTTCTTATTCCATATTTTTTGCGTAAAATTTATAAAATGCTATTGTTGTACCATATTAATTTGTTAATATATATATGTGTACATACTAAAGTATTTGATATTCAAAATTTAATTTCATTTAAATTTAAAAAAAAAAATTTGTTTATTTATTTATTTTTTTTTTTTTTTTTTTATAAATATTTAATAAGTATCTATCTGACCTTGATGCAGCTTGCGATGATTTACTTGAATGATGTATATAATTGATGATGATCGTTGTTGTATTTCATTACGATTGCTGTTGTTGTATTTTATTACGATCACTGTTGTTGTTACTGTTGCTATAATATTTATGTTGCATGTTGTTTAATATTGACAAGATGATAGTGAATTTGTCAATGATGATCACTGTTGTTGTATTTAATTTTGGTATAATTGTTGTTGGTGTTACTGTCATGTTTGTATTTTTCAATATTGTCGTTGCTTGCCGCTGTTAAATTATTATTGTTGTTCAAATCTAAAATTTTAAGAAAAATAAAAATTAGCATTAGTATTTTGTATGTGAAATGCTATGTAAAATTTTTTTTTTTAAATTTTTTTTTTTTTCATAGTTTTTTATTTTTCACTTATTTTTTCATTTTGTTTTATTTTAAGAGGTAGAAAAAATCAAATAAAAAGAAAGTCTCTTTTTTATTTTTTTATTTTTTTGTATTTTTTTTTTGAATTTAGAAAAAACTGTTAATTAATTTTTCTTTCAATTTAACTTTTAGTTGACCTTTAATTTTAATCATTGTATTTTTTTTTTTTTGACTTTTAATTAGTTTTTATGCAACTGTAAATTATTTTCCTTTTTTTTTTTCAATTTAACTTTTAGTTGACCTTAGATTTTTAATAATTTTAATTTTTAAAACTTTTGTTTTTTTTTGATGATTTGTATGGAGTTTTCAATGGCATTAATTAGGCCTTTATCACTTTTTGTATTTTTTTTTTTTTTTTTTTTTTTTTAGATTTGCGCCAAAAAAAAATTTTTTTCTTCTTTTAATTTGCGCCAAAAATTTTTCTTTTCATTCAAACATTTTTAAATTAATTTTTGTTTTCAGGTTTCTTAAATTCACATTTTCCACATAATTTAATTTTTTAATTTTATTTACAGGTATGTAAGTATTTTTATTTTTCCACTAAGAATTTTTATATTTTTGTAATTAATTAATTTTTTTTTTTCTTTTGTTTTTTAAATCTTTTTTTTTTTTTTTGAAAATTTTTTTTCTTTTTGTTTTTTTTTTTTTTTTCTCTCAAATTTTCTTTTGTTAAGAATTTTCAAAAAAAAATGGTTTCTTTTTAGTTCTTTTCAACAGGTTTCTTTTTTTTTCACTTTTTTTTTTTTCTCCGTTTAATTTTTTCCCTTTAAATTTTTATTCATTAATTTATTTAATTTAAAAAAAAATTTTTTTTTTTGATTATTTTTATTTTATTTTATTTTTTTTTTTTTTCATCGATATTTTAATTTTCAATACAGCCATACTTTTTAGATTTTTTCTTTTTTTTCAGTTTTTCATAAAATGGCTCTTATTTTTCTAATTTTATTCCAAAAACATTTTTATTTTTTTTTTTTTTTCTCAGTTTTCGGCTTAATTTATTTGTAATAATTATTTTTTCACTACTTTTCTTTTTTTTTTTTTTTTTTTTTCAAATTAAATTTTAATTTTTCTAAATTGTTTTATTAAAAATTTTTTTTTTTTTTTTGTATTTTTCTTCTTTTTATTTTATTTTATTTTTCACGGTCGCCATGTTATGCTATAATCAGCAATGCGACAAGCAAACTTTTAAAATAAACACGTCCGTTCTTAATGACAGTTCAACATTTATTCTTCTCTCTTATTCCTAACATCTCATTTTTATAGACTTACAAACTATTTAAACTATTACTACACTAAAGCCTACTCTACTTAAATTGTAATAGTATATCGTATGACCTAAGATTAATATTCATAGGTGGCGCGTATAGCACAACACCTGGCAACCCTAGGCCGTATCCTTGGAAACAGTAAAAGTCTAAGCATTTTTAAGATTCCTTCCGAATATTTGGACGACATTGGTTTTCAACTACTTCATCGTATTATTTAAGGTTGTCTGGCATATTCACGATAATGTTTCTTATTTGTACACAAAATAGACCAATAGAAAATAATGACTTCATTCCAAAAGTTTCAAAAAAAAAAACTTTGTTCATAACAATCAACAATTTATTTTCTCCCAATACAAATTATTATTTTAATACAATCATGAACTTTTTTCAATAACAAATTTCCTATAAGCTTTGTTATTTTCATGATTGCTTTCAAGATCATTGTATTTATTTTTTGATCGTGAATTTAGCTTAGTAAACTGGAGGACTACAGCTTGGAAGAATTATTCTAAAATAATATTTGATATTCATTCACACATTTCACACATTTCCATTTAAGGTCTTATTTATTATTTATTAATAATAATAATAATAATAATAAAAATTGTTATAATATTTATTATAACAATTTTTAAATGTAATAATTTTTTTCAATAACAAATTTCCTATAAGCTTTGTTATTTTCATGATTGTTAAACTCTTATAATCACCCCTTATATTTTTGGTATATTCAAGTAAGTATATAGCGCGTCAATTTTTTGATAAGTCGAAATATTTGGAACACATGCAATTTCCAGTAGGGTAAAACAGGATAAGTTTAGCAATAACATTTAAAAGTATCCGAAAATAATTTTTGTTGTTATTGTTATTTTGATTTGGCAAAAAGAAAATAAAGTTTTTTGTGGGGAAAGTAAACGTGAATATTAGCCCGTGACAGTGACAACGTAAGTTTTCTTAAGTGTCAAACAATTTTTCTTTTTAGAAAATAGTGTTTGGTTTATAAATAAAAGTGAAAAAAATAAATATAGGTACTAAATGAAAAAAAAGTTGTTTATAAAAAAATAAAAAGAATAAGAAGAAAGAAAAAAAAATTATTATTTTACAACTTTGAAAAAAAAAATTGGGTTAAAAACATAAAGATAACATCCATACTTTATTGTAAGAAGTGGCCATTATCCCCTACAATATGCAGGTGTTTTATTTATTTTTGTTTTGTTTTATTTCATTGTGTACTAAATTACAGTTAATAAAAATTACGGTTAATCATAGACCAAAAAAACTTTAGCGATAGATGACGTGTTTTGTTTTCGTGGCAGTAAAAATTAATCTTTAATTACAAATAAATTTTTAGATTTTTTCTTAAAAAAGTTTTAAAAAAAATTTCAAACGCCATCTTTCAATTTGGCGTTCGTTTAATAAAAATTAAAAAAAATAATAATAACTGGCCCAAGCCAAGCCAGTTGAAACCGAAAAATTATATCTTCCACATTGTGGACAAAAGTTTCAGGTAAGTTTTATTTTAAGTCCGTTTTCCCATTTTAGACTGCTTTTCGGAAAAAAGAAAAACCTATTTTATATTTTCATTAAAAAATATAAAAAAGGGGGGCCAGTATAGAGGCGGTGACCAAACGTCCCGTCTCGGAGATATGTCCCTTTAAAGTCTTCATATGTTCTTCATATTAATTTCTAACAAGCAATTTTTTATGAATAGAAGGCAAGAAAAAAAAAAAAAATATACAAAATACATATGCCACTTATTTGTTATTTCGGTGATAACAGACATAGGTACCTGACCTACCCACCTATTAAATATTTTACTGCACATTTTCAGTAAAAAATATTAAAAAAAGAAAACATAATGTAGGTAGGTATCTATATTCTTAAGCTCATCAACCATAATTTTTACTAATAGTGTATTTTGTAATAGTTAAAATGTATTTCTACGATAAATAGAAGTACCTTAATACCCATTAAATATTTTACTGCACAATTTTACTGCACAAAAATATAAATCATTGTAGGCTCATCAATCGAAATAAAACAAAAAAATATATCATTTAAATATTTCAAGTGACATTCATATCGAAGGTGGTGGATCCAATAAATTAAAGTTTGAAGTAAGCCATTTAATTTTTTATTTGAGCTCTGTATCTCATTTACCACTTTTAACTATTTTCCGAGCCAGAAATTAAAAAACTTAAGCTCTTTACGAGACGGAAGTTCTGTACTTAATTTTTAAGGTACAGATTAGGTATTTCTATTTTTGAGTATTGGTTTAAAAATATTTACAATAATTTTCCTTTTTTTTTAGGATCACAAGAAAATTATTTTCCATTTTCGTTTTTATATTATAATTACAAGTAATATAATTTTTTGTTAAATATTAAATAACCATGTTTAATTGCTTTGAATGCCATAAATTTTTTTCGATAATTGACGAATTTATGAAACATTTTAAACGTGATCATGGTTTATCAAAGTATTCAGCATATCGCTGTTCGAGCTGTAAACATATCTATTCGAATTCTTCTGTTTTCAAGAGTCATTTTAAGTCTTGCATCTTAAAATTAGTTGACATTCCAAATAGGGTAAGCAAAAAAATTAAATATTCAGAAGATTCTGAAAAATCAAATATAATAAGCTTGGACACCGAAGAATTAAATTCCATCCCTTGTGATTTAAACTCATATTTCAAGGTTGATCAAGACAATGCTTCCAATAAATTTTCAACTCAACGTCCCCTTACTGAAATAGCACGATTGTTTGAAACCGCTGCACTTAAATTTTCCTTGCGTTTACATAATGTTAATAATTTCAATAGAAAAGACGTTTTATCTATTCAAGATTGTGTAACAGATGATATTTTAAAACCAATTTTTTCTATTATCCGTGAAATATTTTTAAATTTAGATTCGAATGAAAAGTCATTAGATTATAAAACTCAAGTTATTGCTATGGCGTCTACCCCTTTTGACAGCATACAATCTGAGCACTTATTTTTGAAAACATTATTTTCTCTAAATTCCAAAATTTAGTAGAAATAACTATTAATAATAAAATTGTTGAATGTCACAAAAAAGGCGTGTTAACTTTTGAAGATAAAGCAACAAAAGGAGTATTTTCTCCTCTTGAATTTCAATTTCAAACATTTTTTTCTAGAAACAATAACCTTACTGCTACTCTTAATAACATACAAAGTATTTTACAATCAGGTCAAGAAAATATTTCAAGTTATATACAAGGTGAGACCTATGAAAAAAAATTAGTTGAAATTGGTATACCTGATACATCTTCTGTAATAGTATATTTTCTTTATATAGATGACTTGCAGTTAAATAATGCGCTCGGACCTCACACTTTTTCCATTTCAGCATTGTACATTTACTTTCCTAACCTGCCCGACCCTACAAAATTAAGAAACATTTTACTTTACGGTTTTTTTTTGATTCCAAGACAATGAAACAATTCGGAAGCACCTGCTGCCTATGTCAACTAGTAAAACAGATAAATAAATTGGCCACTTAATGGGAAAATTGCAAATATACGGTTTATTCTGGGCCTTATTTTAGGAGACAACCTTGATGTCAATACAATCTTGGATATGCAAAAATCGTTTAATGCTAATTATTATTGCCGATTCTGTCGAATGAAAAATAAAGTTTGTCAAATCAGTACTGTTCAAGACAATTCACTGCTAAGAAATAGAGAAAATTATGCCGAAGATATCACGAAAGATAAACCGGAAGAGACTGGATATGTTGGAAAATCTATTTTAAACGATATTAAAGGCTTTCACATTGTTGAAAATTTCCAAAATGATTATATGCACGATCTTCATGAGGGGGTTATTCAATATGGCTTATGTAAATTTCTTGTTCAATGCATTGAAACTTTCAAATGGTTCGACATAAAGAAATTAAATAAAAGGAAAAATCGTTTCGATTATGGGGTACTTGATTGAAATAGGAAATAAAGTCGTCGATATTTCACTTGATTGATTGAGAGCTAATAATTTAAAAATGAAAGCGCGCGAAATTTGTTCGTTTGCAAATGTTTTGTCATTCATGATCTTTGACTTATCGAATAGGTATCTAATTCAAAAGAATAGGTATCTAATTCAAAAGAATGGAAATATTTTTGCGTTATGTTGAAAATGATGGATTTGATAGTTTCTCCTAGTTTTAGTGAAGAAAATATTGAACAACTTGCCTTAGTAATAAAACAGCATAATTCGGAATATATATCGTGCTTTAATGATACCCTCAAACCCAAACATCATATTCTTACCCATTACCCTATGATAATAAGAAAATCAGGCCTTCCAAGAACTTATCATACTTATAGATTAGACACAGAGAGTTTAAAATTTACGCAAATAGTACATCTTGTAGAAAAAACATTATATTCTCATTATCTTTAAAAAACCAGTTGAAATATGCTTTTACTTTACTAAATAATGAAGACGAGAAATTTATTGAAGTTGAAAGCATTCATGAAATTGAATGTAAATTTACTGATGAAATCAACAAAAACTCCCAGTTGACATCAGTTGATTGGAGAGCTTACCATAAAATTAGGTATAAGGGTACATTCTATCAAACAGGATTTTTTGTGACTAACAAAGATAAGCTTAAAACTTCTTTATTTGAAATTTTAGAACTAATTGTTGTTTCGGAGAAACAAATAGTTTTTGTGGTAACAAAAACAACATATAAATGCCGATACAGAAAAGGTTTTGAAGGATTTAGTTTACATGCCTTCCCATCTTCCATTAATATTCATCCTATTTAGAGAGTACTTTCCCGGGAATTCCCGCCCGGGAATTCCCGGGAAATTTTGAATAATTTATTTCCTGTTTCCCGGGAATACCGATCGGGAATTCCCGGGAAAAAAATAATTGTTCGAAAAGGATAATATTGTGTTCATTTTGGTTCTATTCTCTTTTAAATCAAAACGAAACGAAAGAAAAATATTATTGAACGAAATTTTGTTTCCAAAGCACCAAAAAAATATCAAATTTAAGTGATTGTTGCCTGAACTGTGCCTTTCGTTTTTAAAAACTTATTTTTTAAACTCAAATTAAAATTTTATAATATAATTACATGAGCCGTTTATTTTGAAAGTGGTTTAAGTCTATTTTTCAAAAAAAAATAGTTAATGATAACAATAAGCACGTATATATTCTTTTTGTTTATAAACAATTTGAGTCTAGTATCATTAAAACCGCTTTGATTTTGACACTTGAAAATTAGCTTATGGAAATATTAATATGTATTTTTAAATCAATTCAAACACAAAACTTTAAATATCTCAATACAACAACAAATGGACTTAAAGCATTTTCAAAATAAACGGCTCACATAATAAAATAGTTTTTTATGTTTATTTCCGATTAATCTTATTTTATGAATTAAATTTGTTTTTTTCAATTGTGGTGTTCATATATTTTTAACACTTTTACAGATTTCACCCTTAATCTTTTTAGTTACTTTCCCGGACGAATTTAAAATTTCCCGTTTCCCGGGAACAAAAATAATCCGGGAAACGTGACTCTCTAATCCTATTTCATTTTTCTCTGGCGCTCCAATTCATTTATATAACTTACCAGATGGGTTCAAAGCAATTAGACCAAAAAATATATTTATAAGTCATTAGGAGTTTAGGGCTGAATAAATTAAGATTTTAAATCTTTATATATAAAACCGAAGTTGTCTCTTTGTCTCTTTGAACATACAACCGAATAGGCTCCTAAGCCGCTCAACCGATCGTTTTCAAACTTATACCATGTCTTTGTGTCAGGTCGGAGGTCGTTATTGGCTATTTTAAAATTTGATTGGCCTTCTACCCAGGGACCTCCCCGGGGCGGACTCCAAAAATTCGTCCGATTTCATCCAAATTTGGTATGTATAAAGAAGAACTGATTACACACAAATTTCGTAACTAAAAATTTGTTGACCTACTACCCAGGGACATCCTACCCAGGGGCCTCCTCTGGGGGCGGACTTTAAAAGTAAGTACGATTTCATTCAAATTTGGTAAGTAAAAAGAAGAACTGATTATACAAATTTCGTAACAAAAAATTTGTTGACCTCCTACCCCAGGGACCTCCTACCAAGAGAGCCTCTGGGGCGGACTTCAAAAGTTCGCCCGATTTCATTCAAATTTGACACGTAAAAAGAGGAAATGATTACACATAACTTTCGTAACAAAAAATTGATTGACGTCCTATCCAGGGACCTCCCTGGGGCGGACTTTAAAAGTTCGTCCGATTGCATTTAAATTTAGTACGTAAGAGGAAATAATTACGCACAATTTCGTAACAAAAAATTTGTTGACCTCCTACTCAGCGACCTCCCCCCGGGGGCGGACTTCAAAAGTTCGTCCGATTTCATTCAAATTTGACACGTAAAAAAAGGAAATGATTACACATAAATTTCGTAACAAAAAATTTATTGACCTCCTACCCTAGGCGAGGGTTTCAAAAGTTTGTCCGATTTGATTTAAATTTGGTACATAAAATTGATTAAACACACGAATTTCGTAACAAAAAATTTGGCGCCTTCTTTTTAGGGGGTCTCTTCGAATATATAGAAATCAATTTCTTTATTACTATAACTACAAAATATTAAAAAATAAACCACTCAACCGATCGTTTCGAAATTTACACCGTCTCTTTGTCTCGGGGTTATAGGCTATTTTAAAATTTGAATCGCACCCTACCCAGAAATCCCTCTCGGGGAGGACTGCAAAAGTTCTTCCGATTTCATTCAAATTTAATTCATAAAAAGAGGAAATGGATAAAAACACAAATTTGGTTTGGTTTGGAAACCTGTTTATGGGACGGATTACATACAATTTAAGTGTTGAATAAGTAGAAATGATAAATATTAATTCTTAGATATTTACCTAAATTTATAAAATAACTAGCCCCTATAATTGTTCATAAATCTGACAACAAAAATTTGATTTAAAACGTGTGTTTCACAACAACGTATGTGCGGGTACAGATGGGTGTGTGGCAGTGGGTGGGTGAGCGCGGTGGCCGGGACAGTAGGAGAGGGGGGCACGGTGGGTCACTCGTAGAGGCGGGCGCGGTGGGTCGGCGGTGGTTCGGCGATGGTTCGGCGGTGGGTCAGTGGGATTTGCCATTTTCCTTTTTTGGTAATAACATGCTAGTTATATTGCGAATTGGTAGTATAAACTGCATGTGAAATCTTTGGAAGTCGATATCTCTGAAACGGGGCTCAGAATCAAAAGATATCTGGGGAACCGCCTCTCCAAATCTGCATTAAAAAAAAAGAATTCAATATTGCCAGATATATGAAAACTTTGAGGGGCCATATCTCTGAAACGAGGCCTCACCCCCAAAAAAGGGCAAGTACCTGAGGGTTTTGAGCACCGCTCGAATTTTCAGCCAAATCGGTGCGCACACGTCATTTCAAGTTATGTCTAATTTTGTCTTCTTATTTTACTTGTATTTTTTCTTCACGATGACCTTCCTTTATGCTAAAATTTTTATAATAAACTTATGTCGTTGGTTGAACTACATTAGAGTCTAAATACCATTTTTAAATTTCTATTTTTTTTTTAATTAATTGAATTGTATTGTCTACGAAACGTTTTCAATAAGTTTCTGGTATAAATGTAAAAAAATCAGTGAAAGAATCTAAATATTCTATGAAACATTTTAAAATTTATAAAATTTAAGTAGGTACACAAAAATACAGTTATTCATTTTCATTAATTGGTTTCCACAGTATTTTCAACATTAACTTTCGCCATCGACACATCGTTATATGTAGGTACTTATTATTTCATTTGGCATTATGTATATTTTAAAAACTATTGTAAATTTATAATTAATACTAGAGATATGGTGAACGTAATTCACGCACGTGTACGCACGTAAAAAATCAAATTGTATGAAAATGTATGAGAGATGTTATAAGCAACGACGTAAAACGTAGCTTACACACATAAAAGTTCAAATATTTTAACTTTCCCAGTATTTACGCCGTAGATTGTCAAAACATTTGTATCGTTATTGTTTATTTCGTTGTTATGGGAAAAAAATATTATTTTGAATCTTACTTGCGATTTACACAGGATGTTTTCGAAGATTAAAATCAAGATTTTTTGACTGTGTGTATAAAATTTGTATAAAACGAAAAAATCTTGATTTTAGTCTGGACTAAAAATCTTTCTTAAAATAAAGATATTTTGTGTCAAAAAAATGAGCAAAATGAGTTTCGAAAAAGAGCGGAAATGTCAAAAAAAAAAGAAAGTAAATAATATAAATATAAAAAAAAAAAAATTGATTTTTGGTTTGATATTATTTTTCTTTTTTAATTTAAATTTTAATAAAAAATTAAACGAATAACAAACTAATTAAATTAATTATAATAAATTAAATTTATTGAAAAAATAAAAGGTAGGTGCAATTGAAAAAATAAAAATGTTGATTAAATTTTTAATTAGGTATTTAAAGAAAAAAATATCTAATTAGTTTTATTTTTATTTATTATTTTAATTTTTATTATTGCAGAAGGTCCAATTTCCAGAATGCCAGAGAAATTAACAAAAAGTGATACTATTAAAATAATACTTTTGAACAATTGAGTAAAGAACTTCAAATTTCTGAAGATCAAGTTGAACCATTTATTATTGAAATTTTGAAAACAAAATTGGTGCGAGCACGTTTAGATCAAGCGAATCGAAAAGTAGACATATCTATTACAATGCATCGTACATTTGGCAAGCAACAATGGGTTCAGTTAAGAGATTTATTACAATCATGGAAAGAAAACATTGCACTGGTGCAAGATGGATTAAAAACTGTTTCAACTGCTCAAATTGATATTGCCAGGAAGGAAAAGTTAATGTATTAAATTCGATTTATTTAAATTAAGAAAGTAATATTAAAGCAAAGAGTACTAAAAAAGGTTTTTTTTAAAGTTACTGCAATTTGTAATACTGATCTGAAAATTAATTGATTAAGAGTGATTATACATTTCTTATTTGTATGAAAATAAATAAATTATTTTTCTTTCTGGAGAAAAAAAAAAGGATTTTGTTATTTTATGATTAACTTCCAGGCCCCTGTAATGTTCGAGTTGTAATGGTAAGGTTTCAACTTTACATTATAGTAGTAGATAGTTTAGGGGGATCCTGCACCAAATTGTGGAGCCATATTATGTGGAGCCGGTGGAGCCGTATTATAGGGGGATCCTGGACCAAATTGTGGAGCCATATTATGTGGAGCCGGTGGAGCCGTATTATAGGGGGATCCTGGACCAAATTGTGGAGCCATATTATGTGGAGCCGGTGGAGCCGTATTATAGGGGGATCCTGGACCATATTATGTGGAGCCGGTGGAGCCGTATTATAGGGGGGTCCTAGACCAAATTGTGGAGCCATATTATGTGGAGCCGGTGGAGCCGTATTATATGGGGATCCTGAACCAAATTGTGGAGCCATATTATGTGGAGCATGTGGAGCCTGTGGAGCCGGTGGAGCTTGTGGAGCCATATGATGTGGAGCCGTATTATAGGAAGACCCTAAATCAAATTGCGGATCGTATTATAGGGTATTCTGAATATTTAAGCTATTCTACAGAAATTCTGAATATTTAAGCGGATTCGTTTTTTGCTGACAAATACAATATGTAGTGCTGTAGTACAAAGAATATATTTGATAAAGTGTGTGTGTGTGTGTGTGTGTATATGTTTGAAAATTATGCATTTCATTCAATTGTGAGATTGATTTTTTATTAAATTATTGATTATTTCTATATGTGTAAAGGAATTTGTACACCTGACAATATTGTAATTTGAGACGTTTGCTTTATTAAATTATAAAAAATAATTATAGAGATAAAAATTAATTTTTCGAAATGAAATTCGATATTAATTAAGTGCAAATGATTTTTTATTAAATTATTAGAAAACGATTATTTCTGTGTTAATAATAATTTGTTGATTTTCTAAAAATGCTGACTTATTTTTAATTAAGTGCAAATGACTTTTTATTAAAATATTAGAAAACGATTATTTCTGTGTTAATAATAATTTGTTGATTTTCTAAAAATGCTGACTTATTTTCCCACGTATTCCAAAACGCATATTATTATTAACACAGAAATAATAAATTGAGCCGCGATTTTGTGTCTGTGATAAGAACGAAAATTTAGTATTTAAGGAAGCAAGTTTTAATTTTTTGATCAAATTCAAATTTAAATCAAACAGTTTAAATTCTCTGATCTAAAATCAATTTAATTAATAAGTATATACTAAATTTTAAAAATTATTATTTGAAAATTAAAAATTAAAAAGTGAGAAAACTTAAAATTAGATATTTAATTAAAAGAAAACTTAAATTCAAATTTAAAAATTATATATTTGAAATTAATAATTTTGAAAATAATTTTGAAAAAAAAAAAATAAAATAAAATAAACTTGAAAATACTTTTGAAAATAATAATTTAAAAAAAAAAATAAAATTAAATAAATTGAAAATAGAAAATACAAATTTGAAAATTATAAATTTGAAAATAATAATTTAAAAAAACAAAAAAAAAAATTTTTTTTAAATCGAAAATACAAAATTCAAGTTTAAAATATTTTCAACTAGGCATTCAGAGAAAAATTTCAAATAACAAATTAAAAAACGTGAGTAAAATAATTTTTTTTTTTTTTGTTCAAGATAAAAATATTTAAATAAAACTTGATTTCAGATAAAATATTTTAAAATGGCTTTTTCTTGTCAAATCTGTGGTCAACAATTCACAATGAATAAAAATCTTCTTCGACATACGAGAACTAAACATGTACAACAAAATGGAGAATCGGATTTAGTGAATTTAACTTGCCAAATTTGTGATGCAGAATTTTCAAGATCTGATGCGCTATGGCGTCACATTAATTCAAGACATGGTCAACCATCTAAATCAAGATCTGATGCGCTACGGCGTCACATTAATTCAAGATATGGTCAACCATCTAAAAAAGCAAAATATCAGATTGGAGGAGGTTGTGATTTAGTTATTGCTGATAATGATTGTGAAAGTGATAATGACTCTGGAGAAGCCGAAAATTTGAATAATGTTGATGTTAATAATCAGCCTAGCACATCTAACGACCATATTTCATCGGCTAATGGTACGACAAGTAAGCAGTTAGATTTAAAAAAAAATTATTGTAATATTTGTAAAGTAAGTTATGTAAGTTGGACATCGCATATTAGGAAAACTTCCCACAAAAATTTATCGTGTACTGGCATGGAAAATATTGAGAATTTGTCGAAAATTTCGCATTGCTTCAAATCCCGAATCAGTTCTTTTTGTTATAAAAATTCAGATGAATCATTATTGTTACCAACTGAGTTTCTTCAAAAATCCAAAAATATAATATCTAACCTTCTCGCTGATCACTTGGTAATTCATAATTTCGTTAAATTTAATTTAGAAATTTTTATTTGGTATGTTAAGCTAGACATTAGTAGAATGAAAGTCTTAAATCTTTTCAAACAAAAATGAACATTCTGTTGAGGATTGATGAGTTCGATTCAATTTTTGAGTCAATGGTTTCTGATCTAAATGCAAAAACTGACGAGTTTCAGGAAAAAAATTCAGGTTGGGCGCTGACAAAAATTGAGCATGTAGAGATAAATATTAATAAATACGATCCAATAAGAGGTGGATCTTTCATTGAACTCCCTAAAAATATTTCTAATAAAAAAGCCTGTACTAATATTCAAAATAGTGATAACTACTGTTTCAAGTGGTGTATAATTGCCGCCCTAAAAAATTCTGTAACAAATCATAAAGATCGACCTATATCATATGAAATTAATAATATTTCTTCCAATAAAATTCATATTTCTGATTTTGGCTACGTAAATTTTGAAAAACTTAAGTTTCCTTTGATGCAAGAAGACATTAAGATATTCCAGCAAAATAATGAGAATATAAGTATCAATGTTTTTGAGCTCTGTGAGAAGAATGTTTCCATTGTTGGGCCTACATATAAAACAAAGGAGTTAAAACAAAATCATATTAATTTGCTTTGGATTGAAAATGATACAAATTTCCATTATGTTTTAATAAACGATTTGTCTAAATTGGTGGGCTCTCAACTCTCAAATCATAAAGTGAAAAAGTATATATGTAATTTTTGTTTAATTTATTTTCACTCTGAGGAATCTCTACGAAATCACGGCTCCGAATGTAATAAAATTGTTACCAAGATGCCTGATGAAAGTCATGCTATTCTTAAATTTGAAAATTTTGATAGATGCTTTGAGTTACCATTCGTTATATATGCAGATTTTGAGTCCGTTCTAGAAAAAAATCTTATTGCTGCACAAGATCCTTCAAAGTCTTCATCAGTAGTAGTACATAATCATAAACCTTGTGCTTATGGATTCTACGTAAAATGTAATTACGATGATAATCTTTCATTTTATAAATCGTATGTAGGTGAAGACTATGCGTCCCATTTCGTGAAAACATTATTTAAAGAGGTGAGGGACTTGTATCATCTGCACACAAGTGAAAATAAGCCAATGAAAAATTTAACATCAGCCCAAATTTCGCGTCAGGAAACAGAGGAAAAATGTCATATTTGCTGTAAAAAAATGGGGGGCGATAGAGTGAGAGATCATTGTCACTTTACCGGGGAGTACAGAGGTCCGGCACATAGAAAATGCAATATTGAATTTAAAGTCCCTAAATTTTTCCCTGTGGTTTTCCACAACCTTTCGCGATATGACGCCCATCTTTTTATGAGAGAACTAAGCTCAGAAAATGGTCCTATTAATGTTTTGAGTCTCACCAAAGAAAATTACATATCATTTTCCAAGAAAATTAGTATAAACGAAAGCGAATCCGCTGATCTAGATAATGAAAATGATGAGGATATTAATAAAAAACATATCTCAACATTAGAAATAAGATTTTTAGATTCATTTAGGTTTATGCCTAGTAGTCTCGCAAATATAGCAGATAGCCTTAATGAATCGGATTTTAAAACAATGAATAAAGAATTTCCAGAAGCTGCGTTTCATGACTTACATATTAAAAAAGGTGTTTTTCCATATGAATATTTAGAAAACATCTCCCTTTTAAAAGATAAATGCCTTCCTCCGAAAATTGAGTTTAATAGTAAATTAACTAATAGTACGTGTTCTGATAAAGACTATGAATATGCTTGTAAGGTATGGGAAAATTTGAATTGCACCACTTTAGAAGATTATCTTCTTGTTTATTTAAAAACTGATGTTTTACTTTTAGCTGATGTTTTTGAGAACTTTCGTAAAATCTGCCAAAAAAATTTCAAGTTAGACCCGTGTCACTATTACACTGCCCCTGGAATGGGTTGGGATGCAATGCTTAAAATCACTAATATAGAATTGGAGTTATTAACGGATATAGACATGTTTAACTTTATTAAATCGGGGATCAGAGGAGGGATATCACAGTGTTCTATTAGGCATATAATTGCAAATAATAAATATTTACCGAATTTCGACCCAACAAAAAGAACAGTATTTGGAAGTTATATGGATGCTAATAACTTATACGGATTTGCCATGAACGCATATTTGCCTTATAGAAATTTCAAGTGGGTAGAAGATATTAATGAGTGGACTGTCGATAAGATTTTATCAATACCTGAAAATTCTGATCAGGGCTACTTTTTCGAGGTTGATTTGGGGTATCCGATCGAAATTCATGATGCTCATAACGATCTCCCTTTCTGCCCAGAGCTCGAAACACCCCCAGGTTCTAAAACATCTAAATTATTAATAACTTTGAATGATAAGGTAAAATATAAAATACATTATATGAATTTACAACTAGCATTGAAAAATGGTCTGAAACTTAAAAAAATTCATAGAATTTTGTCTTTTGATCAAAAACCTTGGCTCAAAAAATACATTGATTTGAATACAGAATGCAGAAAAAGGGCGAATACTGACTTTGAGAAAAATCAGTACAAGCTTTTCAATAATATTGTCTTTGGGAAAACAATGGAGAATGTTGATAAGCGAAAAGATGTGAAGATTGTTACAGATTGGGAAAATTATAAAAAAAAAAAAACACACACACTTAATTCAAGTGAGACAAATTTTGAAAAATGACACAAATTCCAGTCCGAGGTGGGAATCGAACCCACGACCGAACACGCCGTAGGATAATGGCAATACCACTACACCATGACGGCCGACCATGACGAAAGACAATATGGATGTAGATCTCTTGTAGCTAAATCAAACTTTCATAGTATTTCTATATTCAATAACGATATGGCAGCTATTCAAATGAGTAGAGTAAAATGTTATTATAATAAACCAATTTATTTAGGATTTACTGTTTTAGAAATCTCAAAGCATAGAATGTATGACTTTCATTATAACATCATGAACCCTCATTTTCGCGATAACATAAAGATAGCTTATATGGATACTGATTCTTTTTTTTATAAAATAACTAATGTCGACTTTTATAAAGAAATTAGACATATGATAAACGATCATTTTGACACTTCCGGTTATGATGCAAATAATCAATTCGGTTATCCTCTAGTCAACAAAAAAGTAGTAGGGTTATTTTCAGATGAATTGAATGGTAAAATTTTAACAGAGTTTGTAGGGCTGAGATCAAAAATGTATTCCTTCACCGTTCACGAGGAAAAACCTACTTTTAAAGCCAAGGGAATTCAGAGTTGTGTTGTTAAAAACTTTAATTTTAATATGTACAAAGATTGCTTGTTTTACAACAAAATTTTTTATAATGTAATGTATAATATTAGATCTAGGCTTCATAATTTGTATACTGAGAGAATGAATAAAAAATCACTTGATAGATCAGATGATAAGCGAAAAATTTGCGAAGATGGAGTTAATACTTATGCGTAAAGCCATTATATATTAGACCTAGAGAATGAAGATAATTTAGAAATTGATATGTTATAACTTAAATTTAATCATAAGTTAATTTTTTATATTTGAAGTAAAAAATAATTTAGATATTCTGTAATTAAATTTTAAGTTGAAATAATTTTAAGAAAATTAATTTTTTATTTAAATTCTTTATTAGTCATAAGTTTTTGTGAATAAAAATTATAATCTTAAATATTGAAATTAAAATTTTTTATTTAAACGACAGCTTTTTTATTTATCCAGGAATTGTGTGCATTATCAAACCCTAACCATTTTACCAATACCATTTCACCTTTTTTCTGAATAACTTTTTCCACTAGATAAATGTTTGGGTGCTTGGCTTTCTGCAGCTCTTCATCATAAAAACTTCCCAATATTTCTTTATTTTGATAATCTTTCAAAACATAGGTAATAGGATTAGTAACTTTTATTTTGGATATTTTAAAAATTTCATTTGACCAATTTGGTATATAACCTTTACTGAAAATGCCTTTGGATTTGCTTATTCTCACTTTATCTCCAATTTTAAAGCGTCCTGGTCTAAAAGTTTTCAGTCTATTGTAAACTGTTTTCAATAACTTTTTTTCATCGGATTTTTTGACATCTTTCGGCTTCATCTTAATTACACTATGTTTAGTATTATTGTATTTTTCCACCAAATCATTAACTAAAAGTATCCATTTATAATTTCCTTGCAAACTGAATTGTTTCCACATTAAATTTTTCAATGTTCTATTAAATCTTTCAACAATTGAAGCTTTGAGCTTGGAGTAAGTATTATAATGATTTATTTTGTACTTCTTCATAAGTTTGGAAAAATTTTGATTAAAAAACTCTTTTCCTTCATCTGTATGCAGGTTCTTAGGGTATCCATTTTCAAAAATTTTCTCCATAGCTTGCATGATATCAATAGCACTTTTGGATTTAACAGGTTGAACATATGCGAATTTGGAAAAAATATCGATAACTGTCAATAAATATTTAAACCCCTTATTGAATTTGGAATATGGAAGCATTTCTACCAAATCTGCTTGCCAAGTGTCGTTTAAACCTTTTTGAATAACTCTGCGTCGGATATAGTTTTTTCGAGCTGGTTTGTGTAGCTCATTCACAAGTGCTTCTTTACTCATCTTTAGAGAAGTGAGGAGAAATTATTTGAATACTTCTTATTTATAATAATTTATTACATAAAAGCATTAAACAAATCTTCTTCACTTTTATTCTTATTTTGGACACGTAAAAGAAATGTTTTATCAATTTTTGCATCCGTTCTCGATGATTATAAGTGGACCATCAGGTTGTGGAAAAACTACTTTTCTTACTAACTTGATTGAAAATAAAAATTGGATGATAAACAGAAACTTCAAGAAAATAATTTGGTGTTATGCATAAGAAGCATCAGTGCCCGATATTAACGACGTTAGTTTTCATAAAGGTGTTCCAGACTTTTTGGACAATTTAGAGCGGGATCCTGTATTACTTATATTAGACGATTTGATGATGGAAACATCTAATAAAAACATATGTGAAATTTTTACTAAAGGGTCGCATCATCGAAATATTTCAATCATTTTAGTAACACAAAATTTGTTCCATAAGGGGTCGCATACTCGAGATATATCGCTGAATGCCAAATACTTTATTATATTTAAAAATCCTAGAGATAAACAGCAATTTCTTTTTTAGCCCGCCAGGTGTATCCAGAAAATTCTACTGAGTTGTTCAGGGTATATAAAGAGGTAACACAGATACCTCATAATTATTTAGTTATTGATCTTACACAAGGTGTAAATGACGTCTTGAGATTTCGAACAAGTATTTTTGATAAAGAATTTTGCATTTGTTTTTGTAATTTAAACGAAAATGAAGTCGAAATTGAAAAGATTAAGGGTGAACAAGCATATGTTGTACACACTCCAAATGGCGAAACCGAGACTTAGAAAAGCTATTCTAAAAAATTGTGACAACGAGATAATCAAGACTATAAGTGAAATTGCTTACAACACACAGCATGGAAACAACCCCATTAGCAACAAAACTATAAATGGATTAAAAAGATATAAAAATTCGATACGCTGCCTCAGTTGTCCAAAACGTTCTTTAAACTCAAAGAGGAAACTTCTATTGCAGAAAGGAGGATTTTTACCAACATTATTAGCAACAGTTTTATCAGGAGTAATTGGGAAAATTATTGAAAATGTCTAATAAATTAAAAAAAATGATTCTAATGTATCCTACCGCTTATAATAAAATAAAACATGATGAAACTTATTAGTTATTTATTAATCGGACTCGTTTTTTATTAAAAACTAGAAAAAAGCCTGCACAGAAAAAATAGTGCAGGCCTAGCCTAGTAACTATGCGTTGATTTTTGTCATTTCGAAAAGAATGCTTTTATTTTTTTATTGATAAAGTACGCCTTGATTTTTTTTGTTTATATTTTAAAGTTTTTATCAAAGTACGCCTTGCATTCAGTGTTGCATAGTCATTCGGTTATTTTATTTATTATTTACGTTTAAAAAAATAAATTGAGGAAAGTGCCAACACTGTCAAGGTCGTTTAAGAGGTGAGTTCACCTTTTATTATATTAGATTATCTTTTACAAATTTTAAATAATGTAAATCTTCAAGATGTTCAGAAGTGGTACGAAATACGCCAACAGCTTCTTAAATATGCAGAAATTAAAAGATCAAATACTAAAAATGAAATAGCAAAATCTTACTCTGACAACTTTACTCAGACACCTTTTGCAATCAAAAAAGAAAAGACAACACAAATTACACCTGAATTGAAAGAAGAAGGCGTTCAAGCTAATTTTTTGCCAATGGAAGAAATTTTTGAGATTGAAAAAGATGATATTCATGAACCCAAAATTTAGTCAGCAAACAAAGCTGCAAAAGTTTTAAAGCGACAGAGTGATAATAACTTTTCTTTTTATAATGATGAGGAGGGATTTTCCTTAGTTCCGGAAAATAAACGACCAAAAAATGATCTCAAAGTTATTGAAAAAAATGGTGAAGTTTATACAATATTGGAAGACGGTATTGCAGAAGCTGGAAACGAAAAAGTTGATTCTATTTTAAAAAGAAGAAGAAGACGAAGGCGAAAGAAAAAATTGAACCTGTAAAAAGAAATTTAAGATCTGCACCAAATCAAACGGGAACAAGTATCATACGATGGCGTCCGCTGTAATAGTTGTATAAAATATTATCTTGTATTAAATTTAAGTCAGTTGTTAAATAAAAGTGAGAAAGAAAGGATGTCAGACTTTTATATTACGTTACTAAGTAATAATTCAACAGAAGCCTACTCTAATAATACTTTATCTTCATTCTCAAACTTGATGAGAAATAGTGTGATCTTAAACGAAAATTGGGTAGTCGGTCTGACTGAAATATTCTTTAATAATTCAGAAAACGCTTTAAAGAGAAAAAAGCGTGAATTGTATGAAAATGTTGATCAGAAAAAAGTTTTTGCTTCTATTGATACTTCTAAAAAGAAAAAAGATAATATTGATACCTCTAAATCAGCAATTAACAAAGAGAAAAAGCAGAAGCAATCGGAAAATAAAAAAATTTTGATCGAAAATGGAGACAGTTCAAAAACTCGAACTACGGATGAAGAATTAGTTGGAAATTTGCCTCCTATTTTTACTTATCAGCTTTTAGATGCATTTCATAATTTGATAGAGGGGAAAAACGAGTCACAGGAAATTACGGATTTGATATACGTATATACCGACATAATTCATCCAAGGCGTGTTGGGGATCATCTGACAAGATCTCTACGTGTTATTCCAACTCGGAGTAAACAAAGTTTCATAAAATTCGATAACATTGAATATTATCAGGTGCAGTCAAACATTGTTACGAGTATTTCAATATCACAAACGCTCAAGCAGAAAAAATTAATTTCAAACCTAGTATAATACCAACAATGTGTACTCTCCACTTTAAAAAACTATAAATGATCTCAATATTACAATTTTTAATCAGAATAAAGTAAGTTATGGACCAGGCATATACAAATTATTATTTATCCCAATCGGGAGCTGGCTTAAGTGATATTGGTGTTTTATACAACAATCCAAGAATAATTCAAAGTGGTCGGGGAGGAGTCGGTGCATTTTCCTCAGGAATTTACAAATACTTCAAACCTCTATTAACATCGGGGTTTGAGGCAATTAAAAAACAATCAATCAAGACTGGTGCTAACGTTCTTCAGGAATTATCTACTGAGAAACCCTTCAAAGAAATTATAAAAGAGCAAAGCAAATTAGCAGCTGGAGAGTTAACTCAAAAGGGAATAAAAAAGCTTAAAGCACTACAAGATGGGAGTGGAATCAGAAAAAATATAAAAAAGAGGAAATAATCTTTGAATAATCAGTCATCACTGGCAGCTAAAAGAAAGAAAACATCTCATAAGAAGAAATCAGATATTTTTTCAAATTAAGATGGAATGCATGAAGTCAGAATTAGATTTATTCGAATCAAGACCTATACAGACAAATGTATTAAGATCTGAAGAAGTTGCATACAACCCAATTTCATCATTAGATAATGCCACCACTATTGAATTTATATCGCTTGGCAATGGAGAGACCTATAGAGATTTATCATCAATATATTTACGACTAATTGTACAACTTAAAGGGAAAGGAGGTGCTGATTTAACAGATAACGCTGTTGGAGTAGTGAATAACTTAATGCATTCTTTATTTCGCAACTGTATAGTTTATTTGAATAACACACCTATTTCTCAATCTGATAATAATTATCATTATCGGTCATATATTGAAAAGTTATTAAATTATGGAAACGATGCTGCATCTACTCACTTAGAGACAACTGGCTGGTTTTTGGACTCTGGAACTATGGACTCTATAGAAGCAAAAGCAAATCCTGGTCTGGATAAGAGGAAATTACTACTTCAAAAAAGTCAAAGTATTGAATTAATTGGGAAACTTCATTCGGACATGTTTAATCAGCCAAAATTTTTACTTAATAATGTGGATCTCAAAATCACTCTTCATCTTGAAAAACTTCCATTTTATATTATGGATAATGAATCTGGAGAATCATTTGTTAAGATGTACATTAACCACGTTACAATTAATCCTGCAGTCTTACTAGCTCATCACAGAATTTTACAAACAAAAAATGCTGTTTATCCATACAGACGCGTTGAAATTAAATCGTTCACATTGTATCCAGGAAATCACTCTTTATTATTGGATAATGTTGTAATAGGACAGCTCCCGAACATTTTGGTATTTGCTATGGTATCAAATGAAGCTTATAGCGGTTCACGTACAAAAAATCCATTCAACTTTCAGCATTTTAATTTACAAAGATTTAATTTATGTGTAAATGGAATTCAAGTACCTAGCCAGCCAATTGAGTTTATTTTCAATAAAGACAAGGGCATAATCAGTACAAGAGCATACAATACATTATTTAGGGGAACTGGAATTCATCATTACGATAAAGGCCACCAAATCACAAAAGAATTATTTGACAAAGGCTACTTTTTATTAGCATTTGATTTGACAGCAGATCTTTCTTATAACTCAGCCTGTGGAAATTTATTGAATCAGGGGACAATACGTATTGAAGGAAAATTTGGTGAAGCACTCCCTGAAGCTATAACTTGCCTTGTTTATTGCGAATTCGATTCAGTCATTCAGATTGATAAAAACAGAAACATTTTGCAACAGATGTAAATGGATTCATCACAGCTAAGATCATTTTTAAATTGCAATAAATCAACTAAAAAATATTTTATTGGAGTTTTTCCTTGTGATAAACTTCCTACAAAAATTGAGAAAAAGCCAGCAATGTTAATTGCAAACACCGATCCATCTAAAAAAAGAGGTCAACATTGGGTAGCATTTTATTTTTCGGAAAATAATCAGGCGGAATACTTTGATTCATTTGGGATGTATCCAACAAATCCATATTTTTTAAGGTTACTAAGAGAAAACTGTACATCATTTGAAAGCAATAATAAAATTATTCAAAATTTTTCATCAACTTTTTGTGGACAGTATTGTTCTATATTTTTATATTATAAGTCTAAAGGGAAATCTATGAAATATATTTGTAATTTATTTAACAAACATAATTATAAGAATGATATCAAAATTGTATATTTATTTAAAAAAATATTTTGTCTAAAAAGTAGGGTTAAGAAAACGAAATGTAACCAAATCTGTAAAGTTTTGTTTGAATAAAAAAAAAAAAAAATTTTAATTAATTAAAAATATATTTTATTATCTTTTTATTGTTTTACAAGATCTATAATTGCCATATTTTTTCGAGAATTATCTCGGCCTTTAAAAATTAGACTAAATTTTTCACTGTTCAATTTTTCCAATTGTTTTTTGGTCGTCACACATTTTCCCAATCTTTCTGGTAAAAATACTGCAAATCTTTCTTCACCATCTTGGAGATTAGCCACCAATTGGGTACCATATCTCGTCACTTGATGTACAAAATCATCAACATTATATGAATGATCCACAACCAAATCATCAAGATTTTTATAAGATGTTTTTCCACTTGCAACAGCTTGAATATGATCGAAGAAACTCTATTAAAAAGAAATAATTAGTAAAAATAAAATTTAGACTTTTTAAAAAAAAACTTACCATTTTGAATATTTTTGTTTAAAAGTTGAAATTATAATTCTAACAATGAATAAAGTGCCAACTCTTTTATACCTAATTTTTAACACATACAAGTATATTTGGATAATACAAAAAAAAAAAAAAGTTAAAATCAGCATTTTTCACTTATGTACTGTCGAATTTTATTTCCGCTCGGGGGGAGGTGTACAAATTCCTTTACACATATAGAAATAATCAATAATTTAATAAAAAATCAATCTCACAATTGAATGAAATGCATAATTTTCAAACATATACACACACACACACACACTTTATCAAATATATTCTTTGTACTACAGCACTACATATTGTATTTGTCAGCAAAAAACGAATCCGCTTAAATATTCAAAATTTCTGAATAGCTTAAATATTCAGAATACCCTATAATACGATCCGCAATTTGATTTAGGGTCTTCCTATAATACGGCTCCACATCATATGGCTCCACAAGCTCCACCGGCTCCACAGGCTCCACAGGCTCCACATGCTCCACATAATATGCCTCCACAATTTGGTTCAGGATCCCCATATAATACGGCTCCACCGGCTCCACATAATATGGCTCCACAATTTGGTCTAGGATCCCCCTATAATACGGCTCCACCGGCTCCACATAATATGGTCCAGGATCCCCCTATAATACGGCTCCACCGGCTCCACATAATATGGCATAATTTGGTCCAGGATCCCCCTATAATACGGCTCCACCGGCTCCACATAATATGGCTCCACAATTTGGTCCAGGATCCCCCTATAATACGGCTCCACCGGCTCCACATAATATGGCTCCACAATTTGGTCCAGGATCCCCCTAAACTATCTACTTATAGTTGATGATGATTTTAAGTCGTTGGCATAAGAACTTTTTGGAAAACGCTTCCTTGGTCGGAAAAACTCCGGAAAAGCGTTTTACATGAATTTTCATCGATTTGTCGGAGAGAAAGTAATGACGCCAGTTGATAGGGAACTTGATCCTGCATAATGTAGAAAGCTTTTGTACCGGAAAAGTCAGGAAATTCCCGAAAATTTTTTTGGAAAAATCGGAAAACTTTGCATTTTTCATGGAACGGATTTATTACTAATCAAATTTGTACCAAATTTTCAAATGATTTTCCCCGATTATCCTGGTTTTCCGTGGAAATTTCTGGTTCAAATTTTTATAGATTCAATTGTCACGCGACATGAACCTGTGTGCCAAATTTCAGCTCACTGTGATGACGAAAAGTGGGTCTACGAGAGTGTCGAAAATAGTAAAGAAATATATAAATAAACAGACAAATTCGTGTACGAGTTAATAATAATTGTGGCCTCAAAAACAGGAAATAATTAAACACACAAATTTCGTAACAAAAAATTTATTTGCCTCCTACCCAGCGACCTTCCCTTGAGGAGGACTTCAAAAGTTCGTCCGATCTCATTCAAATTTGGTACATTAAAAGAGGATATAATTATTTTTTTTTATTTTGGTAAAATAGGTATAAGGCGCTTATCTGCTGAAAAAGATAATAAAATTATGTTTACTACCGGCCAACCAGATTTTCCTTCCATTTTATCGATTTCGTATCCATAACTTTATTTTATTTATTTAAAAAATTAAAATATTTAAGTCCGAACTAAAATCTAGATTTTAAGCTGGACAGTGAAAATTATTTCGAAGATTTTTACGAAAATACATTAAAAAAAAATCTTGATTTTAATTTTCGAAAACAGCCTGTATAAATGGGGGGTTAAAAAAAAAAATAAAAATAAAAAAGTGGATAAAATTTAAATTTTGTGAAATATAATTCAATAAAAAAAAAATAAAAATAATATTTATTACAAATTACTAAAAAGTTTATTCTTTTAAAAATTAATTTATAAGTTTATTAATTTATAAGTTTATTTGTTTCTATTAATAAGTTAATTAAATTTCAATAAGTTTATTTTATTCTTTTAAAAAGTTAATTACCTATTTTTTTAATAAAAATATTCTTTTTGTAAAGTAATTAAAATTAACTAACTAATTTAATTAAAAAAACAACAATTAAAATAAAAAATGGATCAATTTAATTTAAATGAATCGGATTTGGTAATTTTGTCGACATTGGCCATTTGTTGTGTGGCCCTAAATTATCTTATCAACAAATACAGAGCCCGAAGACATCTCAAAATTCGAAAGAGAAGATATTGCATTCGCCCGGATAATTTAGATCGCCACAGTTTTAGTTTTTATGTCGTTGCGTTTGCAGGAATAAAAAACAACCCAGAAGAGTTCTTTAAATATATAAGAACCACTGTCCCCCTTTTTGAACTTTTGCTGACACTGCTATATGAAAGGCTGCAGAGAAGGAAAACCATTTACACCATCAGTCCAGAAGCAAGACTGGCAATAACTTTATCGTAAGATTCTTAAATCAATTTTGTTTTTATTTTTATTTTATATCTACTTTTTAGTTATTTATCGCAAGGAGTAAGCCACCAATTTCTTGGGTGGAGTTTCAAAATTGGAAGATCTACTGCTCGTAGCATTATCCTAGATACATGTGCAGCAATATGGGATGTGCTTGCACCAATTTACGTCAGTAAATGCAAAAAAAAATGATTATGTACAAATATCGAAAGAATTTTTAAACAAGTGGAATCTACCAAATTGTGTTGGAGCTATTGATGGAAAACATATTTCAATAACTAACCCAAACCATAGTGGAACAAATTTTTATAATTATAAAAATTTCTATAGTATTGTTTTATTAGCTGCTTGTGATGTTAATTACCAGAGACCGGAAGTTCATGCAAATACATGTTTTTTTCTGATAACTTTAAACTAAAATGAAGTAAATATCTGTGCGAATCAAAAATTTTTAAGAAAAATGGCATCGATTTTGTTACCGTGAAGGTTGCATTGGGGTTTAAAAATTGTCAATTAATTTTAATTCGTGCAAAAAAAAAAATATATATATATATGCACTTGACAAAATTTTAATACAAAAATGCATAATTGACATTTTTAATTCTAATGCAATTCTACACCGAAAACAAAAGTTCATTTGGCAGTATGAAATTGTTTTTGTAAATTCTGATTTCAAAAACGTATATAAACGGTGCAATTTCGAATGCAGTTTCATATCGTCAAAATTATTTGACCAAATAGGTAAGTGCTTACCTATATGCCTGGAGCTAACCAGCTTTGGTGTAGTGAATCACTCCCAAGCTAACCAGCTCCAGCTGTCTTTTTCCTTCTTGCTGGAAGTGACCAGCCTGGGTTAAAGTGGTGTCCACTGACCTAGACTGGCTACTCCAGCAAGAAGTCTCTCTCTTTTTCTTCTTTCTCTTTAGGTGCTGGAGCTACCAGCCGAAACCAGTGGAGTTTACTTCACTGACTTGGGCTGATAGCTCCGGCGATGGTTGGTATTGGAAGCGATACCAACCATCGCTCCAATAGGCAACCTAACCCATCGTGTCCTGGTGGAGGATTCTTGGGCCTATCCAAGAATCCGAAGCTTGGACTCGCTGTCCGCCACCTGGTCCCTTCTGCTTCTGGAGTGGATCTTCAGGTCAAGGCTCTGCCATGACTAGGGGATTCACTGTAGAGGTAGAAGATACCAAGATAGGCTGTCGCGATGTACCCTGAGTCTCCGTGTCCGGGAGCGGTTGCCCGGTTGGACCAAGACGAGTATACACGTGATCAGGAACCACCACCTTGGACAGGCATATGTACTTATGTGCATATATGTGTGTGTATGTAACCATAGGCACAAGCATCTGAATGCTTGTCCATATGCACATATATGTGTACATACGTACATATATAATTATTAGATATTTTTTTGTTCTAAACGCCACTTGCTATTTTTCTTTTTTTTTCAACTTCAAATTCAAAATTTTCCTTTTAAATTTTTTTTATACATTTTTTTAATAATTTTTTTTTCTCTTTTTAAATTTTTTTATGATATCGTCAAAATTATTTGACCAAATAGACTCGATAGATCCCTTCAAACATTTAATTGATATTGAAGCATATCAACAAAACATCATACATCGAATTCAAAAATCATCAAGCAAACAAAAAAAAAAAAGAACTCATCAACATACAGACAAATTTTAAACTAGCAATAATACTTATAAAACAAAAAGAATGTACAAAAGAAAACCTACTTAAATGTATTAATTACCTTCAAAAAAAAAAACTGTATACAAAAATTTTTTTATACTTATGCTAATTAAAAACCACAAAAAAAACAAAAAGAAAACAAAAGGAATTTTAGAAAAATGTTGAACTAAAAACTAAAAGTTAACATTAAAAATAATAGATATAAATAAATTTTATATAAAGAAAAAAAAAATCAAAAAAAAAAAAAAAAGAAAGAAAAGAGTTATGAATGACAAATAATTCTTAAGAAACTAAATCAAAAAAAAAAAAAAAAAATAATAAGAAATTTTTTTAAATATATATTGTTACAACCAAGATAATGATAGCCAAATATTAGTATATAGACTTTATTTTGTTAAATAAAAATTTTTGTTAAAATTACAAATATGAGTTATTTCTAAAAAAAAAAATTCGCACAGGTCCTTAAATAAAAAGATATGCCGGTGTTAGTCCCGACTTTAGGTGGCAGAGGCCATGAGTCGAAGCTAAAACATTAATTTTAACATATATTTTCCCTGTAATTGAGGAGTTGGGGTTACAACATATATATTCCTCTTCTGTAAGTAGACAGGTAAAAATGGTGGTAATTAAGAGAAAATTACCAGCATTTTTACCTTCCCAAATCTTTGATTTTTCTCTTTTTTTTTTTTGACATCCGATAATATTTGTTATGAACCTCTGGTGTTCACTATCACGAACCTACCCACTCGGCGAGCTTAGACCAGGCCATTGAAAATGGATGTCAGACAGTGGACTGGGCACCAGATAAAATTCGGCTGGTAGAGCACCTTCTTTTGCCTCTACCTTAGCCACTCACTTTTTATCATAAAAATTTTATGATAAAATTCTCCTGAGTTCAATTTGAACTCTCACTCTTAGTATTTTTATACCACCCCCCGTTTTCCTCATTAAATAAATCATAACAAAATGGAGCCCAGCGTGGTGGGACTATGAGTCCTACCCTAAAATTTTATACTTTGTAAGGTAAACACCTTACACGACCCTAACTTTCTAAGTAGAAAAAAGTTGAGTTAAGTAAATTTTATTGATTTTACCCTTACATATTTTGTAACCCCAATTACAATTTAAAAAGCTCTATAAAAATTCCTCGTTAATATTCGGAGAAAATTTTCACCCTGCAGTGCGAGTGCAGTTTAAAATGTAGGCCCGGTCTACACTGGTACGCACTGGGGTGAACATTTTCAGAACAATATTATTTCCTTTCTTCTATAAAACTATTCTTTCTTTAAAATCTTATACTATACATACATTCCTCCTGATATTTTTCCTTACAGTGTGAGTGCAGTTTAAAATGTGGGCACGGTCCACACTGGTACGTGCTGAGGAACAATTTCAGGAGAAATATAAAAATCTATTTCTAAAAAAAAAATAAAATAAAAATTCAAAATCGTACAGTGTGAGTACAGTTTAAAATGTGGACGCGGTCCACACTAGTACATGCTGCGATTTTGAATTTAATAATGTACATGCAATCATGAAAATTGCAAGTACAAGTTTCATGCAGGTTTCCTTCCTTACAGTGTGAGTGCAGTTTAAAATGTAGGCACGGTCTACACTGGTACATGCTGGGGAAGGAAACGCAATTGAAACAATTTTCTTTTCTATCTATAAATCCCACTAACAAATAATAAATCATTTTTTTTCTTACCCTAAATTTTCCTATCTATCATCAAACTACACCAGGCAAAACAATTTTTTTATTAAAGGACCTACAAAAAAAAAATAAATAAAAAAAATAAATAAAATCTTATAAAAACTTTCAAAAATTTGTTTTGAAATAATAAAACAAAATACTTCTATTTAAATAAATAAAAACTTAAAAGTAAAGTTATCATATAAAAATTTTTTTTTATATACAAATACAATGTCGAAAAACGTATATCATATAGTCCCAGAACATCTGGAAGTCGTAGAATTAAATTATGAATATGATAGGCGTCAGATTTCCTATACAGACCCAAACGCTATGTCCGATTTAACAGAACACCTAATCCGTGAAGCGCATGACCCACAATCTCGTTTACGCTGGAACTCGCGAGGAAATACCCCTCGTTCCTCAACTATTATTAATTCCGCTGTAAGCGAAGCAAAGAAAATTATAGAAACAACAATAAAAAGCTTGAAACTACCTTCAGTAGTGAAGTTATCAATACTAAGAAGCAGGTTATTACACCACAAAAATAGAATATTAGATATAGCAGAATCAGGTGAATCAGGTGAATCTAGTAAATAAAATTGACACCTATCTAGGTCTAATAGATTCTGAACTGAACAAGTTAGGAAAAGATAAAGCTACCTGTTTTGAAGAAGACCTAACAAAAACTCAAAACCCAATAATAGGGGAAAGACAAGAACTTCCTTCAGTCCAAGAAGTTCTAGAAATTAGTCCGGAAAAGACTCCAATTAATGAAAAAACTACCACAAAAAATAAAGAACTTACCCCACCCAAACAAACACATCAAATAACAGAAATCATAGGAGGAAACGAATTTCCAATCTTCTCCAGACAAAATCAAGTAGAAAGCACAATTTTAAATTGGCCTCAACTAGCTCGTCCAAACCCAAATAGAGTGAAAACAAATCTCTATAATAAATACGATTTCCCACCAAAAAACCAAAATGTAGAAAAAACGAACTTAAATGAAATGAAAGAAATGAAAAAATCAATAGAAAATATAAGTAAAGCAATTTTACCATTAGTAAAAGAACACTTAGCTAAACAACCAACCCACCTGAGTGGAGAAGACCTCCACCAACTTTTAATAGATCTAGCATCCCAGAACCTGATTACGCAAGTTCCCAGTCTTCAATAATAAGTCAAAGAACAAGATTCTCAAACCCTGAAATCCGAAGACAAACTCCTGAAAACTCCGTTCCCAGAAATACAGCTGAACGGCAAGCCAGACATTACGAACCTCGACTATCCAAAGAAATAGATCTGAAAAAGAGATTCGGCTTATTTTTCAATGGGGACGAAGTTGAAAACTTCGTAAAAGATGTAGACAACCAGCGAATAGACCATAATATTTCGGATAGAGTCCTTATAAATAACTTCCATCAATTACTCGATCCTACTGTAAAAAAATGGTACTTTGTCTACTTTAGGACCCATAATAAACTAAACACAACTTGGAGAGCACTTAGCGCAGCTCTCATAAATGAATATGCAGATGCCTTGGACGAAGATCTGAAATTTACAGAACTAATAAATAGAAAACAAAAATTAGGAGAAACATGGCGAGAATTCATTCAAGCCATGATTTCACTTAATCAGAAATTAGAAGCTCCATTAAGCGAACAGAGATTAAGTAATAGATTACGATTAAATACAAGACGCGAATATCGTGAGCCCTTGCAAACAGTCGATATACCTAATCTGAACACTCTCAGAGCCAAACTTAGAATGATAGACTCAAATCGTGAATCTAGACCAACTTATAAGACTTTCTACGACGAAAATCAGTACAGTAAGCCATTCAACGACCGGAATAGACATCGCGTCCAAGAAATTCATTACGAAGATGAATACTACTACGATGAAGATCTTGATAATGAATTTTATGAAGTAGACGAGCTACAAAATCGCAATCCCATCCTTTAAACCCAACCAACAAACCAACTTCAAAAAGAGGTATGAAGAGCCCTCAAGACCCAAAACATATCCAAATCCAAGGCCAGCTACTCCAGAAAACAAATTACAATGCTGGAATTGCGAAATGGCAGGCCATGGATACATGGACTGCCCAGCCAACTTTAGGCGGATATTCTGCTATAAATGCGGAATGGCTAATGAGATCTCCCCTACTTGTAAAAATTGTAATAAAACAGTTAGATTCCAGGGAAACTAACTCAGAATCTGTAGACAGGCCAACTACAGATTACAACCCAGGCCAAATAAATTTATTCCCTATAGAAAATAATAGAAATAATTTTAATATAATAAATAATAATCCTAATACTATTAATAATGAAGTTGAAGGTACCCCTATAAAAATTTTAGAAAGACCTAAAAATATAGAAATAGAAACCAAACCAAAAAAGCATTGGCCTCCATACCACATAAGAAAAAAAGTCTACGACAAAAAACGGGCGGAAATAGTAACCTATAAAAATATTAGCGAGGTTAGATATAATATAAATAAAATAATGAGATCAAAAAAGAAAAAAAAGAGTTCTTTACGAAAGAAAAACTTTTATAAACAAGTAAAAATCGATAAAAACAGAATATTATCTTCAGTTATTAAAATCCCACACGATAACCGACCTTATGTTAGAATTCAATTAGGGAAAGCAACCCTTGAGGGATTATTAGACTCAGGTGCTTCTATATCTTGCCTAGGAAAAACCACGAGATGGATATCAGAAAATACAAATTATAAAGTACATAAAATTTCTGACTCTGTTATAACAGCGGCCGGTAATAAAACCGAAATTATAGTTTACATGCTAGTACCCATCACTTTCAATAATATTACAAGAACTCTAAAAATTCACATAGTACCAAATTTATCTCAAGATCTTTATCTTAGGGTAAATTTTTGGACACAATTTCAATTAGCTCCCCAAATTTTTAATTTAGTTTCCGAAATATCACAAACCGATCCCAAAGTTCATGATTTAAACAATAAAGAACAATTAGAGCGAGATCGTATCAAAATCATGTTTCCCTCATATGCTGTAGAAGGATTAGGGTGTACCCATTTTGAAGAACATATAATAGACACAGGGGAAAATGTACCAGTAAAACAAAAGCATTACCCAATCTCCCCTGCAATCCAAAAATTAATGTATTCCGAAGTAGACCGAATGTTAGAAATGGGTGTTATAGAGGAAAGTAACAGTGCTTGGACTTCTCCAGTAGTACTTGTAAGAAAACCTGGAAAAAACCGTCTTTGCCTAGATTCAAGAAAAGTTAATGAATTGACCAAAAAAGACGCGTACCCCTTACCAAATATCCAGGGTCTTCTCGCAAGAATAGACAAAACGAAGTATATTAGTAGTATAGATCTAAAAGATGCTTTCTGGCAAATACCCTTAGAAAAATGTTCGCGTGAAAAGACCACTTTTGCAATACTCGGAAGACCTCTCTATCAGTATACTAGAATGCCGTTCGGACTTTGCAACGCCGCGCAAAGAATGTGTCGACTTATGGATAAGGTTATTCCCCAACATCTAAAAGAAGAAGTTAAAGTCTATTTAGATGATTTAATGATCGCTACGGAAACCAAGGAGCGACATTTCCAACTTCTGAAAGAAGTAGCCTCCGCTTTAAGAAAAGCGAATCTTACCATTAATGTCGAGAAATCCAAGTTTTTCATGAAAGAAATTAAATACTTGGGATACTTAATAGGCGCGGATGGCACAAAACCTGACCCAGGGAAAATAACAGCAATATCCGAATACCCTGAACCAAAAACACCAAAACAGACTAGACGTTTTCTTGGAATGACGGGATGGTTTCAACGTCTCATTAAAAATTATTCTACAATAGTCTCTCCCATAACCGATTGTCTTAAAACCAAAAACAACAATATTAATAAATTCGTTTTTACAAATCAAGCAAGAGAAGCTTTTAAAAAAATTAAAGAGATACTTGTTTCAGAACCAGTTTTAGCTCCCCCAGATTACAAAAAACAATTCTTTATACAAACTGATGCCAGCAAATCCGGTATCGGGGCTGTGCTCTTTCAATATGACTCCGAGGAAAATGAACACCCTGTAGCTTTTATGTCAAAAAAATTCAATGACACCCAAAGCCGGTGGGCAGCCACAGAGCAAGAGTGCTACGCAGTGGTTGAAGCAATAAAAAAATTTAGAATGTACGTGGAGGGAACTAAATTTACGGTCCTAACAGATTGCGCATCCCTTCAGTGGTTAAGAACATGTAAAGACCACCACGGTAAGCTATTCAGATGGTCTCTAAAACTCCAAGCCTTTGAGTTCGACGTACAACACCGATCAGGCAAAAAGAACGTTGTAGCCGATACTCTTTCGCGTTCATTTGGCTTAGAAGAAATATCAGTACGGTGTCCAGATTTAAATTTTAATTCTGAATCATTTGAGTCTGAAAGCTACAAGGAGATTCGAGAAGCTATCGAAGATAACATTGATAGACTTCCTGATCTCAAAGTAGTAGATAATAAGGTTTTAAAAAGAGTTGATTTTAGACAAAAAGAAACCACTTCAGAATTCAACCTCTGGCGACTTTGGATTCCGGATGAACTTGTAAACGAAGTAATAAAGAGCAATCACGACCCTCCCCATTCAGCTCACGGCGGGTTAGGAAAAACTCTTTACAAATTAAGAACAAAATATTTCTGACCCCGCATGTTCACAGATGTAAAAAAATACATATCCAACTGTACGATTTGCAAAGAAACTAAACCCTCAAATCAGATACTGAGACCACCCATGGGAAACAAACCCATCCCCGAAAGACCCTTTCAAAATTTATATATAGACTTTTTGAGCCCTTATCCAAAATCCAAGTCCGGAAACACTTTTATCTTCATAATATTAGATTCATTCTCAAAATATGTAATTATAAGACCGTTTTTTTTTTTATTTGGTTGTCCTGAACAAATCTTAAGTGATAATGGTACCCAACTTACTTCTAAAGAATTTAAATCCTACTTAAAGAATTATGGAATCGAACACAAACTAACGGCTTTCTATTCCCCGCAAGCAAACGCGAGCGAGCGAGTTAATGGCTCAATTCTTAACGCGATACGAGCTTACGTCGATGATCAGCAAACCAACTGGGACGGTGATCTTGAAAGCATAAGTACAGCCCTCCGTGCCACAGTACATGGAGCCACTGGCATGTCTCCGTACTATATCCTTTTTGGTCAACATATGATAACTCACGGTAGCTCCTTCAAATTACTAAAAAAATTACATATGTTAGAGGGAGAAGACGTAGAAATATTACCTCCCCCAGGTTCGTTTCAAATAATTAAGGAAATCGTAAAGCGTAATCTAGAAAAAGCTAAAGAAAAAGGAAGAAGGCTTTACAATAGGAAATGTAAGAATATCAAGTATAAGATAGGACAAACAGTATATAGGCGAACCTTTGCTCAGAGCGACTTTGGCAAACATTTCAACGCTAAATTAGGAAAAAAATTCATTCCTTGTACAGTACTTAAAATAATCGGTAACAGTATTTATGAAGTAAAAGATCTAATAGGCAAAAATACAATAGGACGCTATCACGCGAAAGACATCAAAACATAATAGGAATTCTGAAGTTTATCATACGTTTAAACCTTGTGACTATTTTTAAAAATTAAAGTATTTTTTTTATGATAACTTGAACTTTCGAGAAAGTAATATCCGTTTAATTAATTTTTGAATTTTTTTATTATTTCAGTAATTCTGAACCTACAAAAAAAAAAGCACAATTAAAGAAATAAACAAATAAACATTGTAAAAAAAAAGAAAAAAAAAAGTAAGTTCCAAAACATTGGAAAAGCAATTTTATTAAAATGAGTTACAATTATCGTTCTAGATTCAGTGTGGGCCACAGAATTATATGTAATTTCCACACCAGATCAGTACGAGAATACGCTAACGAAATGCTAAAACTTTTAGATGAATTCAATACAATAATTGAAAATGAGCAAATTGAAACCAACCTAGAAAAAATGAGAAAAAGCACAGAACTTCTAGTCTTGCAAACTTTCCAATACAATTTGAAAAAGAAAATTTCAAAATTAGTAATCGCCAAAAATCCTGAAACACTCATGGAAGCCATAAACTTAGCTTTAGAATTTGAAGAAGAACCATTTTAATAGAAATGCTTTACCAACAAAAAAATATAAATAAAAAAAAAAAAAAAAATTTTTTTTGGAAAACATATATAGATGTATACCTATATTAAAAAAAAAAAAAATTAAAAATGTACAATTTAGTAATCTTTTATTCTTTTTATTTCTTTCAGAAAATTGTAACAAAATCAAAAAAAAAAAAATTAATAAAAATAAAATAAAATAAAATTTTATATTAGTTAGATATTATTGTAATTAGAAACTAAACTTAGAACATATAAAATTGGAACTTATTATAAAAGAATAAATACGTTTTTGTTAAAAATATAAAAAAAAAAAAAAAAAAAAAAAACCTTTTGTTAAAAATTTCAAAAAATACAAAATAATAAAAATAATAAATAACACATACTTAGACATACACACATACACACATCTTAACACTACATAAACAATTTTTTTTCTTCTTTATATTATGTGTAAAGACTTCTTAAGCTGCATCGGGATATCTATGTCCTGGATGACCCAGCCAATAACTTTCTTTTTATATTTAACGGGATCTATAATTGCACTTTTCCTTCTTTTATTTTTACTTCTTGCTTTCTGTCAAATAAGAAATTACTGTATATTTAGGCGAGTGTTGTTATTGTCCGCTCTGACTCAAAATGTACAGTCTAGCGTTGTAATTATTCAAAATATATACAGACCTGTTTATAACCAAACTGAACTAAACATTTACCCATTATACGAGAAAAAGATAGAAGATTACGCGACAAAAATGTTAAACTATAGTGATACTTACCCCATATTTGGCAAACCCCTCACAGACATTAACTTAATCCACAATTGCAAAGATGGTATCTTAGTCCCTCCAATCCTGACAGCTAATGTCACCACTATTCCAATTAATAATGACAAAATCAACCCCCTAAGTTTAATCTCTCCTTTAGTAAGCATAAAAATATGCGTAAAGAAATATGAGATAAAACTCACCCCCAATGAAAAATTAAATATTAAAATGCTTGAGTCTATCTATCCGGAAACCAAACAATGGTCTATTCAGCCAATTCTTTCTAAAGAAATGAATTTAGAATGGTTTTGCGAAGAGCCAAAAATTGAAATTTTGATAGAAAACTTCAAAATAATTGAAAAATTTGAAAACCTACCACTAATAGGTATGGTCAATTCTGTAGAATTTAAAGAAAAAATTTAAAAATTGCGAAACCTCTCTGTGTGAAGTTGGACTGAAAAATCTTCTAGACCCTTACAAAAATTTAAGACGACGTCCTCGCAAATTTAAACGAGAAGCCCAAGAGCCAAGTAGTTGCACTTCTTTTAGTATTTTGGGAAAATGGGGAATCAACTTCAACAATTGCAACATTAATTTAGATTTGTTTAAAAATGACTTAGAGAATACTAGACACGAACTAAATTACTACGAAACAATTTTGAAAAATCAAACTGAAATAACAAACGAATTATTTCAAAACACGGAAAAAATAATAATTAGACTAAGCTACCAACAAGAACAATTAGAAAAACATCTCCATAGTCAATACCTATCAACTCAACATACAATCTAAGTTATAAAACTAATTGCCGATATTAAAACTTGGAAGTTAGATCAGAAAAGTCAGGTCAGAAACATTATTTCCCTGCCAATCTGACATTTGCCCACGGACATTTGACAATCTTACATTTGACAATCTGACATTTGACAATCTGACATTTGACAATCTGACATTTGACAATCTGACATTTGACAATCAGACATTTGACAATCTGACATTTGACAATCTGACATTTGACAATCTGACATTTGACAATATGACATTTGACAATCTGACATTTGACAATCTGACATTTGACAATCTGACATTTGACAATATGACATTTGACAATCTGACATTTGACAATTGACAATCTGACATTTGACAATCTGACATTTGACAATCTGACATTTGACAATCTGACATTTGACAATGTGACATTTGACAATCTTACATTTGACAATATGACATTTGACAATCTGACATTTGACAATATGACATTTGACAATCTGACATTTGACAATCTTACATTTGACAATCTGACATTTGCCAACGGACATTTGCCAACGGACATTTGCCAAACGGACATTTGACAATCCGACATTAGCCAACGGACATTTGCCAATTCTACATTTGCCAACGGACATTTGCCAATTCTACATTTGCCAACGGACATTTGCCAATCCTACATTTGCCAACGGACATTTGCCAATCGGACATTTGCCAACGGACATTTGACAATATGAAATTTGACAACGGACATTTGACAATGTGACATTTGACAATCTGACATTTGACAATCCGACATTTGACCAGTTTTTTCGTTTTACAAAACTTGCTTTTTTATGAAAAAATTTACTTTTTTTTTTGAAAAAATTTAGTAACTTTTCGTTAGAATATTGCAGAAAAATCCTAGAATGTTGGAAATAAACCCCAGAACACGCAATTCGCAGTGTATTTATTCACTGTGATTTATAAATATACTAGCTACGACTCTGACTGTTTTACTTTTGCAAGTGGAATTTTTGTTTTCAGGTTTATAGAGAATTTTAAAAGCCAGTTAATTTATAAATTTGGAGAAAACTAAAAATGAACAGGTTTCCAAACTAGGGATTGCAAAAAAAGCAAAAAAAACGAATACCGGTATTTCGGTATTGAGCTTTACTAATACCGGGATCCCGGTTTTAATACCGGTATTCCAAAAAATAATATTTCTTGAAATAAAAAATACCTATAATAATTATTATAAAAATAAAACAAAAATTATTAAATTAAAAAAAGTAATTCATTTACATTATAATTCAGAAAAACTAAAAGAAAAATTTGAAATTATTATTTTATTTTTTGGTCTTATGTGCCCGCAGAAAAGTCAATTCATCAACACTTTTGTCGCCTAATCGCGATCTAATCTTGGTGCACAATATAAATTTTTAGTTTCATTTATTTTTATTCTTTTTGAAATTTCCATTTCGAGCTTGTCTTTCAATGTAAGTATATTTTCTTCCTCTTGCTCAGAATCTGAAGATATGATTTCACTATCGTCACTTTCATTGATTGAAATTTCAGCTGGTTCTGCTTCTGTTTGTTGAAGCCGTTCCAATAAGTTGACAATTATTTTTATGAGTCCACTTTTAGATATTTCATTATGCATCATATCGGTGTTTTCTTTATCTACTGTGCTATTACAATTATGTAGGTATTGAAGAACGCTAGTCAATTCAGTTTGCCTTTCAAGTATACGAATCTTAAGGAAGTAGACCTGAAATAACTGTTGACAATAATGAAAATTCGTTTTCAGAAAACCAAAATTCAGAACTCATATCAATAAGTGCCTTCTGGATACAACTCCGTACTTTGTGGAAACGTTCCAGCATATTAAGCAGGCTATTCTACCGCGTTTTGGAGTCTAAAATCAACGCTAATTCCTTACCAAATTCTTCTATTACATATTTTTGTAATATTTTATCATTTTTAGTCGGTGAGCGACGAAATATGCATACAACTTTTCGTATTTTACCAATTAATGGGCCTATATGCTCATGTGTTATCATATAATCATTTGGACTCTCGCATTCATCAGGATTAATTATTGTTAGGCCATTTTCATTATCCAAATCTTCATCTGTGCTCATCTATGATGGATAAGTTTTCTTCGTCAAATTCGTCTGCAGTAGGCCCGTCGTTTGAATCTTCTTCATATTCAATTTCTAAATTTTGTTGGCTTCTAAATTTTTACATTTATAAAGTATTTTTATCACGGCTAATTGCATGCCATGTGCAAAACAAAGTTGCTGCCTTGCATTGATTAATCTTCCTACTTTAGTCATCACAGATGCACCATCTGTCGTTACACAAACAATGTTTTTATTTAAAGAAAGGCCATTATCTACTAGTTTTTTATTTAAAAGTTCAACGCACTTTTCAGCTGGTAGTGGGCCGTATATACGAGCCAGTCCAAGGTTCCAAAATTTTTTGCAAGTAGAATGAACATTTATATTTAAATACCTTCGATTTTTTATGGACGTCCATTCATCAAATGTTAAGCTGAAGCTTTTACCACGAAGTATTCTACAAGAAAATTCCTTAATCATCTGGCTGCGAATTCCTTTGCTGTACTCCATAACAATTTTTTTTATAGAGTTACTTGATCGTGGTATATTTGAAAACCCTCTTGCAATTAAACCTTTTCTAATGTCTTCAGAAGTAATAAATACATTAAAAGGCAATCCATCGCTTGCTGTCATACGAGCTAAGACTACAGACAAAGTTTCGTTGTTATTAACAAAAAAGTTAGTTATTTTGCCGATAGTTGTTGCTGGTGTACTTATTTGAGAACAACTAGCTGCTACGTTTTGACTGTTTTCAGTATTAAGAACTCTGGAGCCAGATATGTCTCTTTTAGACAAATTAATTTTATGAATTGTCTTTAGATGAGTACGTAACCCACTTGTACTTCCTCCTTGAGTTTTAATTATATTTTTACATTGCTTACATTTTCCCATTTGGCCCTTTTTTTCACGCAGGAAATAAAACCATACAGAGTTTCTTTCACTGCTCTTTTCTTCAAAAACCAGATTTTTTGAACTGTAAAAAATGTAATACTAAATATCAAGAAAAATGCAAAATTTGTAATAAAAAACATACTCACTGCTAATTGCAACCTCCAGTAATTTTAAAAAATACTTTCACACTAAATCAGCAGGATTGTTAAAATATTTAAGTAGATACAAATGCAACTATACACAACAAACTATTAAAACTATTATTTTTTTTAGCTACCGCACTTGTTTGTAATTATAAAAAACCACCTACTTTGATCAAAAATATCAAAAAATATTGAATAATAAATCGTTAGAAAAAAATTTAAAAACCGAAATACCGGTTTTGACAAATATAATACCGGTATTGATTTTCAGTGGTTTTTTTCCGAAATACCGGGATCCCGGTATCCCGGGATCCCGGTATTGCGATCCCTATTCCAAACCAAACCAGATTTGTGTTTTTGATCATTTCCTCTTTTTATGTACAAAACTTTAATGAAATCGGACTCCAATCAGGTTTTAAAATAGCCTGTAATAACCCACGACCCGAGGTAAAGACATGGTGTAAGTTTGATCGATTGAGCGGTAACATATAAGCAGACAGACAAACATACTTTAAGTTTTATATATATAAAAGAAGATAGAAGATATTTATAGTAAAAAAAATATGTAAATGTGTGTATATAAAACCATAAAGTTAGTACTCTTTATAAGATTTTACTAGATGAATTAATCTAAAAATGTAGGTTAATTATTGACAATGCAGAATTACAAATTTTTTTAAAGGTTTTTAAAAAATAAATATCATTTCGCAACGATTTTAAAGAGTCAAATTCTTTAAATTTAGGAATATTCGGCGTTGTTGTTGAAATTTAGTAAATTTATAAGTTTAGTGTTGCGAATTTACACAAATTTTTGATTTAGTTTTAACACATGTATATAAATTAAATTCTTAATTTGAGTAATATTTATTTTAAGATGGTAAATCTTAAACGACATAATGAGTAACTTTACGCGGCTGCTAACCAGAACGCAACGCCCTTTATTTTCGTTTGAATGTACAGTAGGTTGAGCCAATTATTAAGTAAATTTAAATTGGATCAAGTCTTCTGTAGCTTCAAACAAAAATAAAAGGCATTGGCGTTCTGGTTAGCAGCCGCGTAAAAGTTATTCATTATGTTACCATATTTAAGAATTACCATCTTAAAACAAATATTATTCGAATTGAGAAAATAATTTATAAACAATAAGCAATTTTTAAAATATCTTACATTTTTCAATGAAATTGGCAACACTGAAATTAGCTTAGGACTAAATTACTAAATTTGATTAATAACGCTCAACATTTCAATATTATCTGAACTTGGACCTTAAAACTGACCTTAGAGCGGAACTGACCTGTATACTGACCTGTGAACAGGCCTAACTCATACAAAAAAAAGGAAAAAAAATAACTAACCTTTGCGTAAAAGGCCACTTGCAGACAAAAAAGTTAGTTTGCAGACAAAAAATGTCAGTTTGCCAACTTTTATGCTTTTTCCTTGCTTTTTTCTACCTTTTTTCTATAAATTTGAAAATAAATAAGATGGAAAGAGTTTGTTTACACATCTTTTTTTTTAAGTGTCAAAAAATAGAGTGTGTACGGGTTTCGTTAAGGTGGCCTTAGCAATAAACCTTTGCAGACAAGTGCAGAAACGGTATTAGGCTCTTTTAAATTGTGTATTAATTTTTCTTTCTACGGGTTGTTTTGTTTTTCGCAAACCATTTTCTGCTCTTTTTATCGACTCCATGAATTCTGACCGCATGAATTATGACCACGACTGGCGGTCAAAATTAATTTTCAAAATGAATTGACAATTTGACCGCGCCTCAATTTAGAAAAAAAAAATTAATTTTGACCACGGCAAAATGTGCGGACAAAATTCATTTTCAAAATGAATTTTGGCCGCGACTCTATTTAGAAAAAAAATGAATTTTGACCGCGACAAAATTTGCGGCTGTATTATGCAGAAATAGTTTCATCAAAAATATTACTTAACAAGTATTGAAAATAAAAACAGCTTTTTCATACATTTTGTACGGCCAATTTTCTTTTTTAAAGAAGCGAATGGGACGTAGTAGGGGGCTGTCCTTTCACGATGACGTTATCATCAAGAGGTACTATCGGCCATGGGGACTCAGGATATATATGTCATTGAAAAACGTAACTGAAATGTTTTTGAAAAAACGGTTTTTTGCAATTTTCTCGGTAAAGCCGGGATGTCGTTAAAACAGAATTTAGCAACAGAAACAGAATCCCGTACATTTGAACAAAATTTATTCTGCGACAGAATTTTACAACAGAATTTAGCGACAGAAAAATTCATTCTGTCCACAGAATTTGAATAACCTCAAACGAGGTTATTTTCTGTTTCTGTTGCCAGAATGTCAATTGAATTTAATTTAATTTTTTTTTGTATTTGTTTATTTACGTTTTTTCTAGTTTTATTTTGTCGGAAAATGGGGGAAACAATTAAATAATAATAATAAAATAATTTTTAAAATCGTAATGACAAGTAAATCGTTCTGTTTCTGTTTTAAAGGCAGCAATCTCATGAGATTCTGACTAGAATTTCAGTAGCAGAATAAATTTTTCTGTCGCTGATTCTGTTCTGTTGCTAAATTCTGTTTTAACGACACCCGGGCTTAACGGTACATTCTAGAATTATAATTTAATAAAATTACTTATGTTTTAAAAAAAAAAATCCAAAAATCTCCAAAAACTTCGGAGTAAATTGCATTTATAACTTTTTCACGCATTTGAACTTTTTATCTTATATTTTTGAAACGGCAAATGAAATCAACCCAATTCTTTGATTTTTCTAGAGGTGACAGTTGTACGAAACTTTTAAAAAAAAGTTATTTGAACAACATCTTTTTGAAAAAGGCCTAAAATCCACAGGCGGTTCTAACGGGAGTCGCACACGGCGCTCGCGATATAAAATTGTAGCTTCTATTCTATTCACAATGCCATGAAAACGTGAATTTTACAAAATGTTTCCTATACTGCAGTCATAGTGGAAAACACAGTATCTACTAAAATCTGAAAAATTTAAGTATTGATGGCATTTGATAGTAAAAATCACAAATTTTTGAATACAAAAAATTTGCTAAATTATTTTGGAAAATCGATTCAAAATTTCAAAAAAGTTTTTTGATTGTAAAATGTTTTGTATATTTTGTTAAAATTATAAAATTTGGCGGCATGTATTTTTAATAATGAAAAAATGTAACATAACTATACGGAAATACCGTACTATAAAATATACTGAATGAAGAATATTAAAAAAAAGAATAATACGACTAATAACTTTAAACCTATTATTCTCATATTCAGTTTTTATGTAAATACTGTTTTTTTCCCCTATGACTGCGTTCGACGTTCATCAAAATATAAAGCGAAAATCTTATAGTCTCAAATCATGTTACCGATTTTGGTGTAATATACCAATTGATAAATGTAGAGGTCAATCCAACAATGCTGCAAATATCGCGTAAATATTAGGGTCTGCAAGCGCATATAAAAAGCAACATAGTCCAACGCGCTTTACTAACCATGTATGAGCCATTCTTTAAATTTTGTAATTTAATTATTTTTTGATAATTTAGTTTATAGAAATAATATTTAAATGAAATTGATTTTGTTTGAGGTTTTTCATTAAATTTTAATTAATATTGTTTTATTTTATTTTAATTTAGAGAGTAGAGGCCCAATTTTTTTTTCAGCGCCAGGGGCCCCGACACCATTAAAACCGCCTCTGCTAAAATCGCCCCGAACCGCCAAGGACACATTTTTTTATTATTTTTTTTCTTGACGGGCTTCGCGCGAACGAATGGGACGCGGTATGAAGTAATTTAAAATGAATAGTATCTTCTCCATAACTTTTCTGCATAATACTCACGTTCCCGGCAGCAACTCAATTAAAAACAATGAATTTTGACCGCGGCAAAATATGCGGACAAAATTCATTTTCAAAATGAATTTTGGCCACGACTCAATTTATAAAAAAAATGAATTTTGACCGCGGGAAAATGTGCGGGCAAAATTCATTTTCAAAATGAATTTTGACCGCGCCTTAATTTATAACAAAAATGAAATTTGACCGCGCGGTCAACAGACATTTTGTCCGCGCCTCAATTTATAAAAAAAAATGTAATTTGACCGCGCGGTCAACAGACATTTTGTTGCTCGGAAAAATGAATTTTGCCCGCTCATACAAAATTTTTACGAGTTCATAATTCATGCGGTCATAATTCAGTGCTCCCTTTTTATCAGCTAATGTTAATGGATGAGCTCCAAGAGGACTCATAAAAAAAGCGGAAAATGATTTGCTAAATCCAAAACAACCCGTAAAAAGAAAAATAAATATATGGCTATTTCCAATATTTTAAAGAGTGAAATCCTTTAATTCTAATATAAAAATGTTCGGCGTTGTTGGTTAAATTTAGTTAATATATAAGTTTAGTGTTGTTAATTTAGAAAACTTTTTGATTTTATTAAAAAATATAAGATATTTTAAAAATTGTTTTAATACAATATATTTAACTTATTTTCTTAATTCGAATAAAATTTATCTTAAAATGATAATTCTTAATTATGGTAAATCTTGAATAACATAATGAGTAACTTTTACGCGGCTGCTAACCAGAAGCCAATGAAGATGTACAAAAAGGAAATCCTTAAGATGTCTTGCGTTATTGAAGGAAAAATATGACGTCGTTATAGAAGTGAGAAATGAACATAACCATGCTCCGGATTTGACCAAATCCAAGAAAAGATTGGCAGCAAATAAAATGAAAGAAGCAGCTTCTAGTTCAATAAGAGGGAGCACCAGTAAAATTTATCAGAGCATTCTTTCCAAAGAAGGAAAAAGCCAAGAAGAAATAGATAATTTGGCTCTAATTCTGCCAGAAAAGGAAACTTGTTTGACTCTTATAAGGAGAAATTATAGAATAGTTATAACACAAAAGGAGCCGCAAGAAATACCCGAAGAAGTGAAAAAGCCTAAAAAAGAGGACAAGTCTTAAGCCCATATATCTTTGAAGGGCGATCAAAGGAGTATAAGTCAATTTTTTACAAGAACGAAATACATACATTATTTCTTTGAAGGGCGATCATAGGAAAATAAGTCAATTTTTTACAAAAACCAAATATATACATTATTAAATATACCAATCTATCGCCCTTCAAAGATATAATATGCGATTTTGACCATACAACAATGAAAGCCATATGGAACATGGACGCTACCTTCATCTACCTTCATCTAGCAAAAAATATATATGGCAAAGTTAAAAAAGAAGGACTCCGAATTGCATATATTATATTTATTATACATTATATATTATATTATATATACATACGCATGTTATATTATATATGTTCTGCGCTCATCATTTCAAAATTTGGGTCTTTTTTAAATTATTTCATCTAGCAAAAATTTTTTTTTGGCAAAGTTAGAAAGGAAGGACTCCAAATTACGTTTATTAACGATATGGAATTTCAGAAAGCAATCCGAATGCTGGTGGCCCTGTCATTTTTGAAACCTGATGACATTTCCGATTTGTTCATGAAAATTTGAGAATGCTATCCGGGAAAGAGTTTAAGAAATATATATATATGTATTTTGAAAATACACATATAAAACAATCGATCTTTTCCCTCCAACGACATGGACAAACCTTTAAAAAAATTTGTAATTCTGCATTTTCAACGATTTACCTACATTTTTAGATTAATTCATCTCGTAAAATATTATAAAGACTACTAACTTTATGGTTTTATGTATGGTACGGTGAATGTACGAATTCCGGGGAATGTGAGTTTAAAACCAGTAATTTTAATATTACATTACATTTACCGGCCCGATTGGCTCCATTTTTGTGTAGGGCGTATAGGGTTTACCGTTATCCAAAATAGGGGGGTGCGGGGTGGCGGACGGGCGAACTGGTGGTCGGTCAGTTGAATTTGCGGCGCGCGCCGTAAAATCCACTGGCCGACCACCAGTTCGCCCGCCCGCCACCCCGCACCGCCCTATTTGGATAAGGGGTAAACCCCCTACGCCCTACGGGCCGGTAAATGTACTGTAATATTAACATTTACCAAAAGTAAACTCACATTCCCTGGAATTCGTACATTCACCGTAACATATACACACATTTACATATTTTTTTTACTATAAATATCTTCTTTCTTCTTAAAATATATAAAACTTAAAGTATGTTTGTCTATCTGCTTATATGTTACCGCTCAATCGATCAAACTTACACCATGTCTTTACCTCGGGTCGTTGGTTATTACAGGCTATTTTAAAACCTGGTTGGAGTCCGATTTCATTCAAGTTTTGTACATAAAAAGAGGAAATGATCAAAAACACAAATCTGGTTTGGTTTGGAAACCTGTTCATTCCATGAATAAGTAAAAATGATAAATCTTAATTCCCCGTAGATAGTTTTCTCCAAATTTATAAAATAACTGGCTTTTAAAATTCTCTATAAACCTGATAACAAAAATTCCACTTGCAAAAGTAAAACAGTCAGAGTCGTAGCTAGTATATTTATAAATCACAGTGAATAAATACACTTCGAATTGCGTGTTCTGGGGTTTATTTCTAACATTCTAGGATTTTTCTGCAATATTCTAACGAAAACTTACTAAATTTTTTCAAAAAAAAAAGTAAATTTTTTCATAAAAAAGTGAGTTTTGTAAAACGAAAAAACTGGTCAAATGTCGGATTGTCAAATGTGAGATTGTCAAATGTCACATTGTCAAATGTCCGTTGTCAAATGTCATATTGTCAAATGTCCGTTGGCAAATGTCCGATTGGCAAATGTCCGTTGGCAAATGTAGGATTGGCAAATGTCCGTTGGCAAATGTAGAATTGGCAAATGTCCGTTGGCAAATGTCGGATTGTCAAATGTCCGATTTTCATGGGCAAATGTCCTGTGGCAAATGTCCGTTGGCAAATGTCAGATTGTCAAATGTAAGATTGTCAAATGTCAGATTGTCAAATGTCATATTGTCAAATGTCAGATTGTCAAATGTCATATTGTCAAATGTAAGATTGTCAAATGTCACATTGTCAAATGTCAGATTGTCAAATGTCAGATTGTCAAATGTCAGATTGTCAAATGTCAGATTGTCAAATGTCATATTGTCAAATGTCAGATTGTCAAATGTCAGATTGTCAAATGTCAGATTGTCAAATGTCAGATTGTCAAATGTCGGATTGTCAAATGTCATATTGTCAAATGTCAGATTGTCAAATGTCAGATTGTCAAATGTCAGATTGTCAAATGTCAGATTCTCAAATGTCAGATTGTCAAATGTCAGATTGTCAAATGTCAGATTGTCAAATGTCAGATTGTCAAATGTCAGATTGTCAAATGTCCGTGGGCAAATGTCAGATTGGCAAATGTCTTTTGGGTAACTGTCTGCCCTCCAATTACAGATAGTATATTCTGTCAAAAAATTGGAACAATTGAGTCAGACCAAATCCTAACTCAATATCATTCTCAAGACATTCCTAGTATATTTTCGTTTCAAAACCATTCACTCGATATGTTGATTAATTACAGCATAAATGGAAAATTTAAATTTTTGCAAAATAATGTCACATATCATAAGCTAGTCAGCTCCCTAACTAACAAAGCAACCCAATTAAGTGACCTTTCTCAAAACTTCAAACCTCACATCATAGCAGTACATAATACAAATATGTTTCTCAACACATTCAATTTGTTATTACTGACATCCTTTATTGTCACCCAAATATTGACCCTCAATTGGGAAAAGATAAAGAATAAAATAAGACCTAGACAAGTCCCCCAACAAACTTCAGACACAATACAATATTCCCAAAACAACACAAAAAAAGGCTATCTTCTAATTTTCCAAGGTAGAGAAGACAATACCGACAAAACAAAACTGTACAAAATTAATAGTCAGAGTGGAAATAATTACCTCCTCCAAAACAATGTCCTTATAATTCAGAACGAAACCAATAAGTCACTTCGACGATTTTCACAAGTGACAAACTTCAATAAAGTGGATGCTTAGAAAAAAATTTTTTTTTTTAGCTTACAATCTAATTTCTCAAATATAAATTATCCTGTAGATAAAATTTTCATAACTATGGTGCTATTTTCTATCTTTTCTAACTTTTGCATGGGGTACAAATTTTCAAAATAAAGCAACAATAATAACGCTATTCATTTCAATTTTACAGATGGAACAGTTAGGACGTAAAACTTTCACGAAAGAGGACTGTGAAGAAATGTTGGCGGCGTATGCTTTTCACGATCCCAACTATACTCAGCCTGATTTGCGGTGGTACACTGAAGATCAAGGTCCCAAACCGTTAAAAATAGAACGTTTTCTAAAAAGACAACCATTTAGGGAACCAGAAATTCCCAAAATGATTGAGAAGCCAAAATTAGATCCGCTAGTTCCTCCATCGATACCGCGTGTACCCGATGAGGAAGGGCTAAATCCTCCCGCCACTCTAAAGGCGATATTCGAAGGAGTTGAAGTAGAGCCCACGCGGAAGCATTATAAGATCAGGGTGAGGAAGCAGGGTCCGATGTCGGTCCTGCAAGCCACTATCACCAGAAAAAAGGCTACACTAACGTGTGAGCAGACAGGGGCCGTTAAGAAAATTAATTTCGAGACAAACGTGGTTCAAATTTTTCCAGGTACCACCGAAAAACAGCTGAGTAACCCGAAAAGGAAGAGATATGATTAGCGGTAAGTTATGAGACTCTTATCTCAGGATCGGCTTCGAGCCCCTTTTTCCTTCTTATTCTACTTTCACCTCCTCCCTTTTTTTTAGAACCTTCCCTTTTTTCTAGTTTCTATGAGCTCGATTGAACCTATTTTGTTACCGTGAAGGTTGCATTGGGGTTTAAAAATTGTCAATTAATTTTAATTCGTGCAAAAAAAAATATATATATATGCACTTGACAAAATTTTAATACAAAAATGCATAATTGACATTTTTAATTCTAATGCAATTCTACACCGAAAACAAAAATTCTTTTGGCAGTATGAAATTGTTTTTGTTAATTCTGATTTCAAAAACGTATATAAACGGTGCAATTTCGAATGCAGTTTCATATCGTCAAAATTATTTGACCAAATAGGTAAGTGCTTACCTATATGCCTGGAGCTAACCAGCTTTGGTGGAGTGAATCACTCCCAAGCTAAGCAGCTCCAGCTGTCTTTTTCCTTCTTGCTGGAAGTGACCAGCCTGGGTTAAAGTGGTATCCACTGACCTAGACTGGCTACTCCAGCAAGAAGTCTCTCTATTCTTCTTCTTTCTCTTTAGGTGGTGGAGCTACCAGCCGAAACCAGTGGAGTTTACTTCACTGACTTGGGCTGATAGCTCCGGCGATGGTTGGTATTGGAAGCGAGTCTGTTTTGCAAACCGCTCCAATAGGCAACCTAACCCATCCTGTCCTGGTGGAGGATTCTTGGGCCTATCCAAGAATCCGAAGCTTGGACTCGCTGTCCGCCACCTGGTCCCTTCTGCTTCTGGAGTGGATCTTCAGGTCAAGGCTCTGCCATGACTAGGGGATTCACTGTAGAGGTAGAAGATACCAAGATAGGCTGTCTCGATGTACCCTGAGTCTCCGTGTCCGGGAGCGGCTCCGAGCCAACGCCACGGCGTAGCTCTGGGTCTCACCATGGACATAGATGACTCTGGATGCATTGTGGCAGAGAATCTGGTTCCTCCTGCTCGGGAGTGAATCCTGGAACCACGAGTTATGTTGGTTTTGGGATTTACCTTGGACATGGATGACACTAGGTCACCTGGTGGTAATGCGTCTGGTCGCTCCCACTGTACGAGTGGATGCAAAACTAACTAATGGCATGGTTTTGTAATTCATCGTGGAGTGGGTGAAACCAGACTGCATTGTGGAATGGCCCCGATCACTTGTCCTTGGTTCCAACCCATTCGTGCGGTTGCCCGGTTGGACCAAGACGAGTATACACGTGATCAGGAACCACCACCTTGGACAGGCATATGTACTTATGTGCATATATGTGTGTGTATGTAACCATAGGCACAAGCATCTGAATGCTTGTCCATATGCACATATATGTGTACATACGTACATATATAATTATTAGATATTTTTTTGTTCTAAACGCCACTTGCTATTTTTCTTTTCTTTTCAACTTCAAATTCAAAATTTTCCTTTTAAATTTTTTTTATACATTTTTTTAATAATTTTTTTTTCTCTTTTCAAATTTTTTTATGATATCGTCAAAATTATTTGACCAAATAGACTCGATAGATCCCTTCAAACATTTACTTGATATTGAAGCATATCAACAAAACATCATACATCGAATTCAAAAATCATCAAGCAAACAAAAAAAAAAAAGAACTCATCAACATACAGACAAATTTTAAACTAGCAATAATACTTATAAAACAAAAAGTATATACAAAAGAAAACCTACTTAAATGTCCCAAGAAACAAAATAGCTTTGTAAGGGATTTCGAAGTCATTACTAGAATGATTATTCATTCTAATAGATTACTTGTTAATGTTGCAAAAGCACTTACAAACCCAAAAAAGGCGAAAATTACTAGACTAAATTGGATGAATAAGAAGGTAGAAATGGTAATGTAAGGGGTTCTTAAGAGACTCATAAGGCTTTACTAAGCCTAATTGTCGCTGGTATAACAGATTTTTTTTCTGTATACTATGTTTTCGTATGTGGTGGTACATGTTTAACACCGATAATAAAATAATATAGAATTAAATGTATGCGTATATAATGTATATAAAATGTGTATAAAGCAAACAGAATAATAATAATAAAACGTTTATGTGTGTTAATATTTGCAAATAATTTTATCATGTGTTTTTGCATAATACGGCAAATACATTTTTTTAGAATAACAATAATTATTGTAATATAATAATAAATATTACAATATTATAAAAAACGTAAAATGAATTTTCCTTTGTAAAACTAGGATCATCGTATTTGTGCCTAAAGTGCAGTACAAAATTAATGAGCGCTTCTAAAAAAATTTTAAATAAAAAATATTTTCCTGACAAAATATTAAATTTTCATACAAAACTTTATCATTTAAATGGAGGACATAGGAATAATTTTATTGAAAAATTTAGTTCCCGAAGATAATTTTTTTTTGTCCTGTATTCTTTTGATTTAAAAATAGTCATCGTACAATGCTGTAAAATGATAAATAAAAAAAAATGTAAAATCAAAGAAAAGGGGGATGGACATTTTTCCGAGGGACATTTTTTAATGCGCGGCTAAATTACCTTTTGCAAAATGGTATTTGTACGCGATTCTTTCGGGAAGGGGATTTTTCCGTCTACTGTTCCCCCTAGAGTACTAGTTCTTTGGAGTTTTCATGTTATCAATCGCGGACGAAGAACTCGTGCCCTGAGGTAGGGGGTTTCTCCTTAACATTAGGAGGGCGCAGTAGAAGGAAAAATGCCGTGATGCACGTGTTCTTTGGAGTTTTTATGTTATAAATCGCAAAATGTTACTTGTCCGTGCACAAAAAAATCGGGGACAAATATCATTTTGCAAAATGTTGTTAATCCGCCCACAAAAAATCGCGGACAAATTTCCATGTTCCAACATTTGCTCAGTTATTTGAAATATTTCAACATCTAGTAACTAGTTTTATGAAATTTGTATTGTGCAATAAATTGTTTATTATAAAAGTTTTAAATTTTTTATGTTACATTTAATATTAAAATTAAAACTATTCTACGAAGCTTGCTATTTTCTACTACTGCAGTAAGCCACAAAAGAATCCATGTAAACATGCGCACACTTTTTTTGTTTTGTGGTGTGATACATGCGTATTGTTCTAATAGTACCCTTTTTCGAACCTTTAACAAAGCAACAGATTCTTATGTAACAAACCAATACAAACATAAAAACACATCCCGGCTCACAAGCCAACATATACTAGTAATATCCTAAAATTATGCATTTAATAATCCAAATACATACATATAGTATTAATAGTGTTCTTTTTCAAACCTCTAACAAAGCTAAATGTTATAATTTATTAAACCAACACAAACAAACAAACACATCCCAGCTCACAAACCAACACATATACTAGTAATATTCTAAATTTATGATTTTAATAATCCAAGTTGATGTTTAATGCCGGCTTCGGATACAATATAGTTTAATATTTTTTTTTTCATGATTTTGTTATACGTTCTTATAACATCATTAATTTCGACATTTAATAAGCAAAACTTGTTTGATAAAAATTCTAGTAAGGATCTAATAGTGGCAGAAAAAGATCCTTATTTGGCCGAATCCACTATTATTCCATTATAAAGTTATTTAGAACGTATAACAAAAAAAACTGAGACTAAAATGTTACTTGGGGTATTAATTACCTTCAAAAAAAAAACTGTATACAAAAATTTTTTTATACTTATGCTAATTAAAAACCACAAAAAAAACAAAAAGAAAACAAAAGGAATTTTAGAAAAATGTTAAACTAAAAACTAAAAGTTAACATTAAAAATAATAGATATAAATAAATTTTATATAAAGAAAAAAAAAATCAAAAAAAAAAAAAAAAGAAAGAAAAGAGTTATGAATGACAAATAATTCTTAAGAAACTAAATCAAAAAAAAAAAAAAAAATAATAAGAAATTTTTTTAAATATATATTGTTACAACCAAGATAATGATAGCCAAATATTAGTATATAGACTTTATTTTGTTAAATAAAAATTTTTGTTAAAATTACAAATATGAGTTATTTCTAAAAAAAAAAATTCCCACAGGTCCTTAAATAAAAAGATATGCCGGTGTTAGTCCCGACTTTAGGTGGCAGAGGCCATGAGTCGAAGCTAAAACATTAATTTTAACATATTTTCCCTGTAATTGAGGAGTTGGGGTTACAACATATATATTCCTCTTCTGTAAGTAGACAGGTAAAAATGGTGGTAATTAAGAGAAAATTACCAGCATTTTTACCTTCCCAAATCTTTGATTTTCTATTTTTTTTTTTTACATCCGATAATATTTGTTATGAACCTCTGGTGTTCACTGTCACGAACCTACCCACTCGGCGACCTTAGACCAGGCCATTGAAAATGGATGTCAGACAGTGGACTCGGCACCAGATAAAATTCGGCTGGTAGAGCACCTTCTTTTGCCTCTACCTTAGCCACTCACTTTTTATCATAAAAATTTTATGATAAAATTCTCCTGAGTTCAGTTTCAACTCTCACTCTTAGTATTTTTATACCACCCCCCGTTTTCCTCATTAAATAAATCATAACAATTTGTTAGAGCATATATTTGCATATTTTGCCAATAAATGCATATAATTGCATATTTGCCTTATAAATGCATGTATTTGCATTTTTTTCGACAATTTTCAAAAAAAAAAAATAAAAAAATTGAGGATTTCTTCATGTCAACATTTTTCAAAAGTGTGTGGCATTGATTGGTTAGAGCATATATTTACATATTTCTCCAATAAATGCATATAATTGCATATTTACCTTATAAATGCATGTATTTGCATTTTTTGTACAATTAAAATAAAAATAAAAATTGAGGATTTCTTCATGTTAAAATTTTTTTAAAAGAATGTTTACCTACACCTTTTTCTAATAGATGCTTTTACAAATTTTCACTGATCAGAGAATGAATTTCAAAGAAGAAAATATATAATTGTTTCTAAGTGCAATTTATCAGATAAATAATGTATTATAGTGCATATTTAAGAGCATATTTGTTAAATTTTAAGAGCATATTTGTTAGGTTTTAAGAGCATAAGAGCATGTTAATTCATAGTTTAAATCTTAAGTATAAACTTCTGTAGGCAGTTCTATGACTGCTTCGTGTTTTTCGTATATTTTGCGTCGGCACGACCTAACCGTACCTCCCTGCCCAAAAATTTTTCGGCTGGTAATCTTAATTTCACCGGAGCTACCTATTTAAAAAAAAAAAAAATTTCGTATATTTTGCTCCGGCACTACCTAACCGTAGCTCCCCACCCAAAATTTTTTTTTCAGATAATCTTAATTTCACCGGAGCTACCTATTTAAAAAAAAATTTTTTTTTATATATTTTGCTCCGGCACGACCTAACCGTTGCTCCCTAACCAAACATTTTTTTTCAGGTAATATTAATTTCACCGGAGCTACCTATTTTGAAAATAAAAAATTTCGTATATTTTGCTCCGGCAAGACCTAACCGTAGCTCCCCACCCAAAAATTTTTTTTCAGTTAATATTAATTTCACCGGAGTTACCTATTTTGAAAAAAAAAAAATTTCGTATATTTTGCTCCCCACCCACCGTAGCTCCCCACCCAAAAAATTTTTTTCAGTTAATATTAATTTCACCGGAGCTACCTATTTTGAAAAAAAATTTTTTTTCGTATATTTTGCTCCGGCACGACCTAATCGTAGCTCCCCACCCACAATTTTTTTTTCAGATAATCTTAATTTCACCGGAGCTACCTATTTAAAAAAAATTTTTTTTTTATATATTTTGCTCCGGCACGACCTAACCGTTGCTCCCCACCCAAAACATTTTTTTCAGTTAATATTAATTTCACCGGAGCTACCTATTTTGAAAAACAAAATTTTTCGTATATTTTGCTCCGACACGACCTAACCGTAGCTCCCCACCCAAAAATTTTTTGTCAGGTAATATTAATTTCACCGGAGCTACCTATTTTGAAAAAAAAAATTTTTCGTATATTTTGCTCCGGCACGACCTAATCGTAGCTCCCCACCCAAAATTATTTTTTCAGGTAATCTTAATTTCACCGGAGCTACCTATTTAAAAAAAAAAATTTTTTCGTATATTCTGCTCCGGCACGACCTACCGTAGCTCCCCACCCAAAAATTTTTTTCAGTTAATATGAATTTCACCGGAGCTACCTATTTTGAAAAAAAATAATTTTTCGTATATTTTGCTCCGGCACGACCTAACCGTAGCTCCCCACCCAAAAATTTTTTTTCAGGTAATATTAATTTCACCGGAGCTACCTATTTAGAAAAAAAAAATTTTTTTCGTATATTTTGCTCCGGCACGACCTAACTCTAGCTCCCCACCCAAAAAATTTTTTTCAGGTAATATTAATTTCACCGGAGCTACCTATTTTGAAAAAAAAAAATTAGTTTTAAATAATTTGTAAACGAAAGATTTTTAAAATTAATTTGAATTTAAATTTTTCTCGCCAAATTATTTTGTTTTTATTTATTTTGAGTATTTTTTTTTTTCTTATTTTTCTAAAAAAAAATCTCATGCGTTTTAGACACTCGAATCGATACTCGAATTGAAACATGATTTTTACCCTCTACCAAAACCTCACAACCTCACTTCAAAAAATTAAATAATTAGGTTAAAGAATAATGTATTCATAGTCAGTCAACTTTTCTTATTTTATTATCCATTTGTTTTCTAGATTATAATAATTAAAGCAAATATTAATGGTTTCTATTTGATGGACATTTTATCTTAAATTTTTTAGAATGAAAATAAGTTTTATGTTTTTTTTTAAATAATTAAATTAGTTAATATAACTATTATTGTTTCGAGTAGAAAATTTGAAATATTTCGGTATTTCTACACTATGACATTTATTTCTTTAATTTAATTGTTTTTAGTTCTACAAAGAAAGTAGGGCTAAAGTCGTAATTGCCTTTAATTGATTCAAAAAAATTTTCAAATTTTTCTATCTGTTGTTTCAAGCATAATTTTGTGCATTTTATATTAATTTGTTTGTTCTTTTTAAAAATTTTGCAACTAATTTGAAATTATGCCATTTATTTTCTGTTTTCTGTAAAAAAAATATTCCAATAAATTTTAACATCTTAATGAATGAAAAAATTATTATTATGGACATTTTTTGTTCAAAATAAAAATAAAAAAAGAAAAGGTTGAAAATTAAATTAATTCTTTTTACACTAATTTTTGTTACCTTAAATATAATTTTTTTAAAATCAGAATCTGTGGGACAGCTTTTTTCATGAAATGAATATAAACTTTGTATTAATAACAATTTTTTTTCTGCAATAAAAAATATTTTGTGCAGATATTTACGTAATATATTAAGACTTGCAAAAATTTTAATTTTCAAAAATTTGAATTGGATAAAAAATCAAGCTCAATCCAATTTTAAATATATAGAATAAAATTATAAATTTCAAAAATTTACAACTAGTATTTTATTTAAGGAGAATATAATAAACAATATGTACATATTATTTATAGAAAAATTTAAAACTATTGAAAATTTTTGGTAAACATAAAATAATTATGCAATCTATTAATATGTGAGAATTAAATATATATATTCCATATTCGTATCAATATTAGTGAAAGATAAACAGTAAATTTTCTGATTAATAAAGTTATTGAGGTAGAATTTTAGCAGCTTTATTTCAAAAAAAAAAGATTGAAATTGTTTATAAATTACAAGTTTAGTTAAAATAAGTAAATTCCTGGGGTTTTTACTCATTTAGAGATCAAAATATTATATATTCTCAGTCTATCTAGGTATGTTACGACCTCAGAAATTCTTTTTGATTTACTAGTACGGAATATATAAGGCTGAGAAATGGTTTTTTGCATTCATTACTTTAGAGCAACCATTATTATTTGTGCTTTAAGAAAAAAAAAAAATTAGTTCTATTGGGCCAATTTATTTATTTATTTATTTGTTTATCATTTACATGAAAAGAATTAACAATATTCAACGCAATTAATAATGTACTCAATGCCAAAGCTTCACTAACTCTTATTTAAAAAATATATATCTACACTATCTTATTATACCGGTGTTCCACTTAAAAATAGTCCCCAAATAATATGATAATAATCCCGAGGATTAAACATAGCGTTCACACTATATGAAAAAAGGAAATGTTTGAGTTTCTGGAAGGTTCCAGCTCATTTTTTTATTATTACATTTTTTTTTCATATTTTCTTCCATTCAATTTAATAATATTTTTCTATTTAAAAAATTTGAAAAATATAAATAAAAATTTTCAATATTTAAATTTGAAAAGGAATGACATTTTTTTTTTATTTGTTTTGAATTTAATTTTTTTTTATCTTTTTCGTTTACTTTTATTCGTAAACATAACAAAACAACATACACTTCACACACTTTTGTTGTTTTTCCCCAATTTTTACGATAAGGTTATAATGCTCGAGACAATTGAATGTAAAGATGTTGTGAATCCCCCTGAGGGTACCCCTAAATTATTTAGGGATTAACTAATTCTTAAATAGTTCTTAATATTATTTTTATATGTATACTCCTCAAATAGTACAACAACTATCCCAGAACTAAATTTAGTCCCTAAATAATCTCCAAGTGGAACACCGGTATTACATATATCTTTCTCTATTTTAAAGAATGTCATTAGAAAAAAATAAGCAAAAAACGAGTTTTCAAAAAACTCATGCCAGGCCGCATGAAAAAGTAGAAAATAACTTTTTCTTCACACACATAGGTGGACTCAGATTTTTTGATTGGGACGTAAGTGATTTGATTCATGAAGAGAAAGAATATTCAAGAGAATTGTCCCAATCTAAAAATTTGAATCCACCTCTGTGTGTGATGAAAAGGTTATTTTCTACTTTTTCATGCGGGCCTGGCTTCAGTTTTTTTGAAAACTCGTTTTTTACTTATTTTTATTTTCTGCCTTTTTCACGTTAGCTAAATTGTTATGACGAAAGGTGGGTCTACGAGAGTGTCGAAAATAGTAAAGAAATATATAAAAAGACAAATTCCTGTACGAGTTAATAAGAATTGTGTCCTCAAAAAATAATTATTATGAATTATAAAATTTTAATTAATACGTTGTTTATTACCAATGTTGGATTTCCAAATGGATTTCTTTAATAAACTGAAAAATGTATTAAGTACTACGGTTTTGCTAAATGATATCTAATTTAATAATGATTTTAAGTTAAATAAATTTTTGTTTCTGACTTCGAAATTAAGAAATTTGCAGTTGATTTTTCTCAATTTCGAAGTCACAACCAAAAATTTATTTAACTTAAAATCATTATAATGTTAAAATAGATATCAGTTAGAAAAACAGTGGTACTTAATACATTTTTTAGTTTATTAAAGAAATCTATTTGGAAATCCAACATTGGTAATAAATAGGCTTGTGAATTTTAGTTCCTTAAAAACCTTGTTTAGACACCTAAAAAGTTCCTAAAAAAACAAAAAAAAGTCGCTAAAAAAGACACTAAAAAAGTCGCTAAAAAAATAGTTAAAAAAAATTTCCGAAAAATTTACAGAAATTTAGATTTTGATACAAAAATTTCAAATCTACGAATGATAAAAAAGATAATAATTTTGGATTTTCATATTATTTATTGTGCGAATATATTAATATAGCAATTTCATTTAAAAGTTAAAAAAAAATATAAATTTCATTGCACAAAAAACTTAAAAAATGAACATGGATTTTGAAATAAAAAAGTAAAAACGAGTTTATTAATTATTGATTGATTTATTGCAATAAATTACAAAATGCTTTCGTAAATTTTCGAATTCAAATTTTTGTCGGTTAGATCTGAAAAAATTTTTATGTATAGAAAATGATCTTTCAACTTCTGTCGAAGTAATAGGGCCATACTTAAAGGGAATTATTTCCTGAACGTTATATTGCTCGCAAATATCATTCTTCTGCCAGATATTATGTTTGAAATTTTTTTCAAAATTGAAAAATCCATGTTTTTCATTATGACGGCCTTTAATGTAAGAACAAAATTGGTAAAATAGTTCCTAAAAAAGTCAAAAATGTTTAAAAAAGTCAGTAAAAGTCAAAAAAGTCGAAATAGTCGCTAAAACATGAAATAGGTAGAAAAAGTCGCTAACATATTGGGCTCAAATTACAGCAAATTTTTCGAAACGTGGAGATATTTTAATAAAAATCTGTTATTACGCACGACTGAAAAAAGGTAATTACCTAAAAATCACAACCCTAGTAATAAACAACGTATGAATAATAACAATAATTCATATTGATAATAATAATAGAAATTTTTTTTATAATAAATTTTGAAAGAATTGAAAAAAAGTGTTTTTAAAAATTAAACTATGAATCTATAAATACATCATCAACATCACCATAATTTAAATCCATTAACTGACAATGGCATAAATATTGAATTATTTTTTTTTCAGCTTTATTTCTGTTGTCTGCTCTCAAACCTCCAAGAAGACTTTCAGTTCTTTGAATAAAAAATGAACTGCTGGAACTAACTTTTGGGTCAAAATATTTTTGTAAACACCCCATAGTGTCTATTAATTTAGTTCCAATCTCATTTTCAGTGTCTATTTTTTTTCTTTCTTTGGATGTTGGTCTTGTTGCTGATGTTGATGTTGATGTTGAATGTTGAGATGGTGATGCTGATGTTGAAGGTCTTGATGATGCAAATGGTGATATTGGTGACACATTGATTTCTAAATTTTCGTCCCATGAACCTGAGAGCTCGAACAAATCTTCTGAGTCCATTATTACCTTACTAGTTGTCGTGAAATTTCCAACAGTGCTAAAAAAAATTTTTTTTGAGTCTTTGGCTATAAATTCTTGAATAATGTACTTACGTTCTTGGTTGAATGTAACTATGTAAAAAACTCATGTTACTAAATAGCTCCCATTCTGGTTTTAATTTAGATACACTTCCTGAAGGTGTATTCTGCTTAGCTTTTAATTCTCGAACATGTTTGTCTCTCAAGCCACTTTGCCATAACTTCACGTACTAAAAAAATTATAGAAATTTTTTATTTATTGAAAATCTAGGTACAGTTTTTGAAAATAGAAAGAAAAAAAGTTTAAATAGCTACACACAGGACAGAACTCAGGTTACCTATTTTATACCTAACCATTTTTATAATTTGTTGCCCTTTTAAAACTGGGTTAAAAATGAAAAAGCACCAATAAGAAAATAAACAGCTTTTATAATTTACTTTGCATACTATTTTTAATAAAATACTCACCGCTTTTTTCTAAAGTTGAAGCTATTTTTTCCCATTTTTGCGCTTTTAACGCTGAATTTTTATATGATCGACTACCTTTATTATAAATTAAATCATTTTCTTTTATAATTTCGATTAGTTTTTCTTCGAAGTCCAGGTTGATCTTATTCATTTTTTTTCAGAATTAATTTTATTTTTTATTATTATTTAAAAATATTCCTTTTTTTTCAAAATTTAATAATTTTAATTATTATATTATTGAATAATTAGTTAATTTTCTTTTAATTTTTTTTTTTTTAACAACAAATATTTCAAATTTGATTTTTTTTTTGTATTTATTTTTCGTTAAATGACAATAATGACATTTTTCTCTTTTGTTTTTCGCAAGTGAACGGCGTTGAACATAACAGGTTAAAAAGACCAGTTTTTTTACGTGCGTAAATGCGCGTGTACGCGCGTGAATTACGTCGACCATATCTCTACTATAAGTCATAAAAAAAAAATGTTTATGCTAAAGATACAGTCGACGTAATTCACGCGCGTATGCGCACGTAAAAAATCAAATTGTATGAAAATGTATGAGACTGGTTATACGCAACGACGTAAAACGTAGCTTACGCGCGTAAAAGTTGAAATATTTTAACTTTCCCAGTATTTTACGCCGTAGATTGTCAAAATAATTTGTTATTGTGTTGTTTATTTTGTTGTTATAAAAAAAATTATAAACTACAAATAATTATTTTCTAAAAAAAAGGTCATAAATATAATTTAAATTAAAATTATATTCAAAAATAATATTTAAATAAATATTTATTGCAAATTTATAAAATTTTTTTATGTTTTATAAAAATATTCTGTTTGTAAAATAATTAAAAACTAAAATTAATTAATTATTTAAAAAAAAGTTTTAAAGAAAAAATAATAATGGATCAATTTAATTTCAATGAAACAGATTTTATAATTATGTGGACATTGGCAGTTTGTTTTGTGGCATTAAATTTTTGTGGCATTAAGTTATCAACAAATCCAGAGCCCGAAAAGATATAAAAATTGAGAGAGAAGATATGGCATTCGCCCGGATAATTTAGATCGCCAGATTTTCAATTTTTATGTCGTTGCGTTTGCAGGAATCAAAAAAAACCCAGAAGAGTTCTTTAAATATACCAGAACCACTGTCCCCCTTTTTGATGTTTTGCTGACGCTGCTATATGAAAGGCTGCAGCGAAGGAAAACCATTTACACCATCAGTCCAGAAGCAAGACTAGCAATAACATTATCGTGTTACACGATTATTGCACTAGAGGGAAAATCCCGCTCTCTAAAATCATTGTAGTATTATTTATTTTATATAAAACTATCCCTCCTTCTAAGCTTCAATAAAGAAAATCATAATTCTTTTGTGGTGTGTGTATTGCAGCTGAGAAAGAGAGAGGGGCTAACAACTGTGGAATATTAGGATGTTTCATAATTGAGTATTCTTCTCTAATACTTCATCGGGCGCAGTTGTTAGTTTCCGCGTCAATTTGTGTTACAGTTTTTCAGAAGGGGGATAGGAAAAAAATTATTTTTGAATTTTAAATTTTAACAGTCAAGTGGAAAAAAAAATTTATTTCTTTATATTATTGTGAAATTCAAAAAGGAAAAAAAAACTAATTTGAAAATTATTATTTTGGATTGAATTTATTTAAAAAAAATAAGAATAAAAACTAATTTGACTAAAATATATTTAATATATTTAAAATATATTGAAAAAATATTTAAAAAATATTTTAAAAAAAATGAGGTTAAATCGAATAACGCGTAATAAAAACGGGAATAATTCGCGGTCGATAATACAAGCTTCTACCAGTTCAGATGGTACTTATCTTCAAGCAGAGATTTTAAGATTGCGTGAGGAAAATGAGTTTTTACGTCCACATAATCAGCATAACGAACATATTGATAACCAGCATAGACGAACATCATGTACTATTACATCCGAAGGATCTGGAAACAATGTAATGGGAAGTGTGGCTGGATCGGACGGAATGATTCGAATGAATTTGATGGAAGCACGTACACTTATTCCTAATTTCGAACCAGGTAAGAGTGCAATAACTCCTGAGGAATGGGTACGAACTATTGATAATCTACAAGAAATTTATAAATGGGATAGTTTAGCTACCATGTTTTATGCTGGAAATCAGTTGAAAGATGCGGCAATTGAATGGTATGAGGTAAATGGTAAATATATCAAGGAATTGGGTGAGTTTAAAGCAAAATTTTAATTGGGATTTCCCACAATAAAGAATAAGTCAGAAATTTTGGAAAAACTTTTTAAGAGACAAAGAATGATGAATGAGCCTATTGAGTCCTATTTTTATAGTGTTGTTGGTTTGGGACAAAAATTAGATTTAACAACATCTGAAACAATTCGATATATTATTTCGGGTTTGAATGATACAAATTTGAGTAACTTAATTGAGGCTTCTAAGCCCACCACTTTTCCTGAGACATTAAGGGAAATAAAAATTTTAGAAGCAACTATTGCTCATTGTGCGAGGAGGTGGTGGCACAATCGGTTAGGGCGAAAAAATACTTACCAATCCATAGGACGCCAGTTCAAATCCCCAAAGCAGCATCATATTTCGCACATGGTACATTTGTTAATTTCACATACAACGTTTCCATGCAGAGATGAAATGATATGCATGGACGCCGCCAGGATTTTTTATAAGGTGGTGCATGTGAAAAATATTATTTTGATTTTACCAAATCTTTGACATATTGCGGGTTCATCACTAAGTTACAATTTCCAACAACCTTAATTTAAATTAAATTTTAATTTTAGGAAAAATCGGTTGCAAAACAGTATTTTTAATTCACGACAAAATTCATCTCAGTATGCTGATGCGATGCTCAGAACTTTTTAAGATCTCTCACCAGGGCTGCCAGATGGAATAAATGAAATTTCCTCAAATTTTTAAGAAATAGACAATTTTTTAAAAAAATTCCTCAAATTATTTTTTTTATATTTTTTTGTACTAAATTTTTTTTTTTCCCTAAATTAGAAAAAAAAAAAATTGTTTAACGGTTTTACTCACTGCAGTTTTTCCCCAAAAACAGCTTATTTTTGCAAGATTTCCTCAAATTTTTAATGTGTTCAGATTTTATGCGGTATTTATATGTTGTAAATCAAAAAGTTTAGTTTCAACAATGATATGAATTTCTTAAAATCATTAAGGTAAAAAAAATTTACGAGTCTGAAATTTTAAATATTGTTGACTGCCAACGTTAGCACAATATTTATGAATTTCTTCAAATTTTCCTTAGAAAAAAATATTTTCCTCAAACTTTTCCCCACGTTTTTTTTAACTTTTTTTTTTTTTTTTCTAATTTTATCAAAATTTTAATATCATTTTTATCAAACAAAGGTGGTGCAGTTGCACCACCTTGCACCATACTGCCGGCGCCCATGATGATATGTCATACAAGCTACCGCCACCACCTCCCAGAGGGCGCCCAGAGTAAGAAAAATAGTAACAGCATACTACTAACAGCCCCAGACAATAGCTGACTATTAATAGCCCGGAAAAAGAAATTAACCACACCAGAGAGCGCACAACATCATAACATCCCCCCAACAACAAAGAGGGCGCTATAACACCTGAAAAGTAACAAAAATGTGCAACCTCAAAAAACCTTACAAATTCAAAAAAAAAAAACCTTACAAATTCAACCGAAGGTTTACAAGCGATAGATGGCAGCCCCATCAAGTAAAATAGCTCACTACTGATTAATCACCAGTATGAGTGAAATCCACAACGATTCAACAGAAGCAAACTAAAACCTCGGATAAATGGAATACACAAGGAAAACAGACCAAGGAACGAAATAAGATACAATTTGGAACATGGAACGTAAGAACACTTAGGGAAACTTCTAGGTTGGCACAACTAGAGAAAGAGATGAAGTGTTATAACCTGGATATAATCGAAATAAGTGAAGTAAGATGGAAAAATCATGGTGAAATCATCACAACAGAAGGAAACAAGCTAATATTCTCAGGTCAAAACACGCATGAAAGAGGAGTTGGTATAATGATTTCTAAACAAATGGTCAACTGCCTAAGTGACTGGAAACCAATAAGTGAAAGAATAATCACAGCAAGGTTCACACTCAAGAATGGCAATATAAACATTATCCAATGCTATGCACCCACAGAAGATGCAGATGAAGAAGATAAAAATCTGTTCTATGACCAACTAACACAGATCATACACTCAGTAAAACACAGAGACATCACACTAACTGGAGATCTCAACGCAAAAGTAGGTCCAAATAACATTGGCAACGAGAACATAATGGGTATAAATGGATTAGGAGTAATGAACAACAATGGTGAAAGACTTATAGAACTATGTCAAACATATAACTTAGTAATAGGTGGAACAATATTCCCTCATAAAAATATATACAAATATACATGGACGTCACCAGATAATAGAAAAAAAACCAAATAGACCATGTGTGTATAAGTCAAAGATGCAGAAAATTATGGAAGACGTGAGGTCATATAGAGGAGCAGACATGCACACTGACCATAATCTAGTTATCGCCAAACTTCATCTCAAACCAGTCAGAAATAAACCAAGGCAACAAAAGAAGAAGAAACTCAACCTAACCGAAATAGCATGCAAATCAGATGAATTCACAGAAGCTCTTATAAATAAATTGCCAATAAATAACCAATGGGAAAACATATGCACAGTACTTAAGCAGACAGCCGAAGAAGTACTAGGGAATGAACAAGGCAACAAGAACCCATGGCTATCAGACCAAACCTGGTCGTTAATCATGCAACGGAAAACCTTACACCAAGCCATAATACAAAATAAGAGCGAAATAGATAAAAGAGCTTACAAAGAAACAGCCAGAAACATCAAGAAAGCAGCCAGAAGAGACAAGCGAAAACACTTCGCCAATATAGCAAGAAGAGTGGAAACTGATGCAGCAAAAAATAACATGAGAGAATTATATAAGAATATCAAGAAATTAACCAATTGTGGAACCAAGCCAACAAGTCTAATCAAAGACGCTAATGAAAACATATTAACAAATAAACATGACCAATCACGTAGATGGCGCGAATACTTCAGCGGCAACCAAAATAATGATAATAACAACAATCAACACCATAATAGTGACAGTAACTTTAGCAATAATAACAACAACAACAGCATCAACTGCAGCAATTGCAATGGCGCAAATGAACAAGTTAACGAACGAAGTATCACAGAAATAACCAAAGCAATAGAAAGACTAAAAAATAATAAAGCTGCAAGTGAAGACGGTTTACAAGCAGATATACTCAAAATAAATCCAGAACTAAGTGCCAGAATTATAGCACCAGTATTACTAGTAGTGTAGTGCCCCCTTATCATTATATACATAATATTATATACATTTTATATTATATGCCCTCTTTCTTTTATTCGTCAAGTTATCTTAGTATTAGTGAATAAGAAAGTATAAGACGTCTAGGTACTTAGTTTTAAGTTTAGTCTTGTAATCAATCTCAAAGAATTAACATCAAGTGAAATAAATATTTTCTAACTAAACATAGTCCTCTATTATTTAATGATACCCTTAGAGGTATCACATGGCGACCGTGACAGCGGAGTCAAAAAAAAAAAAATTAATTTTTTAAAAAACGCGATAAAGTGAATTTTTTTAATTTAATTAAATTTTATTTAAAGTGAAAAAAAAAAAAAATGAAAAGAAGAATTGATTTCGTTAATAAATATTTTTTTTTCCAAAATATAAAAAATTTTGTGATGATGGAAATTTAAAAAAAAAAAAAGAAGAAAAAATTGGGTAGCCATGTTAAAAAAGGCTATTTGAAAAAAAAAAAAAAGAGAAATTTTTATAAAAACAAAATTAAAAAATTTAAATTAATGAAATATTTTTAAACTTACCTTTACTTACCTTAAAATCCTGAAAAAAAAATACAAAAAAAAAAAAAAATTCCTGAAAAAAAAAAAAAAAATCCTAAAATTGGAAAAATAATGGCGCCATACGTACAAAAAAAAAAAAAATATAATATAATTGAAAAAAAAATATTCAAAATCACGCCACATCATTAAAAAGAAAAAAGGCGCAAAACCGATGAAAAAGAAAAATTTTTTTTTTTATTAACAATTAACAATTACAAAAAAAAATGGTTGAAAAAACAATATAAAGAAAAAAAAAATCCAAAGAAAAAATTACACATACACAGAACAAAAACCGAAATGAAATGAAAATGAAACGAAAAAAAAAAACATGATATGACAATCAAGAAAAATTATGATTCAAAAAAAATTATTGACAATAAGTGAAAAAAAAAAATTCTAAAAAATAAAAATAAAAAAAAAAAAAAATAAAAAAAAAAAAGAAAAAAAATTATTAAAATTTAAAATTAAAATTAAAATTAAACATAAACATCAAATCCAAAAGCGAATTGAAAATTGGAATAATTTTCTTTTCGAACTTCAAAAAAAAAAAAAATAAAAAACAATAACAAAAAAAAAAATTTTTTTTATGATTATCAACAAAAAAAAATTTACATAAGAAAAAAAAAAAAAATAAATAAATTTTACAACAACAGCTGATGCAGTGTTAATAATATTTGTTTTATGAGCAGCAGCAATGACAACAGCAGCGCAGCTATGAAATTACATTTATCACCAGCAACAGCAAAGCAGTAAAATAAAGCAGCAGCAATTTCATCTTTAATAACAAGTATTTAATTGCAATTAATTTGTATTTCAATTAAATTTTTTTTTAAATTTAAATTATATTTTTTTTAAGAATCATATTAATTTCAAAATTATATTAAAATTAATAAATATTTCGAAAAAAAAATTTTTCAATAAAGATTAGAAAATAAAACTACAAAGAAACAATGTAGATCCAAATTGTTATATAAACAATTTTAAATTTTTCAAAAAAAAAATTATTATTAAAAAATTTTTTTTTTCTCCAATGTTAATTTCTAAATCAAACTTTTTTTTAAAATATTAATAATTGGATATACACTGTTTCGAATATTTTTATATAATTACATTATATTATTATATATAATTACATTATATTATTATTATACAATTACTAAAAATTAAATATTAATAAAAAAAAAAAATATATAAATATTATATAATTAAAAATTACATAATTTAACATAATTTACTTGAACTGATTATTACAAATAAATATTACATATTACATCATTTACTTTGAATTGATTTCTTCAAAATTTTTTTTTCTTGGTAAAAATTTTTAAAAAATAAATTTATAATAATATCTCTTATTATTACTCATTATTACTTATTATTACACATTATTCATATTATTACTTATTACATAATACTACAAGACTTTAATTTTGTTTTAAACTTGCATAAATAAAAATGGTTTAACATAATCTTGCTTATTTATTTGACATCTTTGTTTTCTCTGGAAGTTATTCATATTCCAATAATAACCGGATCTAATTTTGCATATACAACATAAGGTAACCACTCCTCAAATTTATAGGGAACTTCAACATAAGGTAACCACTCCTCAAATTTTTTTTTAAGGGAACTTCAACTTAAAGTAACCACTCCTCAAATTTTTTTTTAAGGGAACTTCAATATAAGGTAACCACTCCTCAAAATATTTTTTTGGGAAACTTCAATACAAAGTTAACCATTCCTCAACTATTTTAGGGGTCTACAATATAAGGTAACCATTCCTAAATTATTTTAATTTCGATAAAAGGTAACCACTCCGCAATTTTTTTTTTATTTTCAAATTTTTTTTATGGATGAAGCTCGTCTCGAAATTCAAACAGCTAAACATAATTTTCGTAAGGCATACAAACGTATTCAAAAAGACCTTAAACCAACAAATTTAGAAACATTAAAAGCAATTAAATTAAATATTGGAGAAACATATAACATCTACGTACAGACAGTTGTTCAAGCTTGTATTACATTCGAAGAACAACATCATCAAATTTTAGCTAAAGATCGTCAGTATTGTTACGATAAGTTACAAGAAAGCTTCAAACTATTAAAGTGCGAAAATCTAATTCCAAAAGATATTCTGATACAGATCGAAATAAATCAAAGCGATACAGAACAGAGTTCAGTGGAATCAGATAGTTCTGAAGAAAACTTTGACGATACTCTTGACAAAATGGCTCTTTCTAATGTTGAATTTTTGCGTACAGCTAGTTCACAAATAAATAGAAATTATAGTGGTGATCCATTATCACCTAAATCTTTCATCGATTCAATAAATTTATTAGACACACTAGCAGAAACACAAGACTTAAAAAATTTATTAGCTACTTTTATTTTATCAAAGCTTGATGGTACAGCTCGCGAATCGATAGCTGATACTTCTAATACGGTAGAACTTATTAAACAAGATCTTAATAATTCAATAAGACCAGAAAGTTCGAAAATTATAGAGGGAAAAATAAAAGCTTTGAGAACGGATAGGAACACATTACAAAATTTTTCGGAAAAAGCTAATGAATTGGCTGAAGCTTTTCGTCGTTCACTTGTCTTAGAAGGTATACCAACACAGAAAGCTAAAGAAATTTGTATTGAAAAAACAGTTGAAATGTGCAGAAATAATGCAAGATCTGATCTGACTAAAGCCGTTTTATCATCGACCCAATTTCAAGATCCTAGAGAATTTACAATCACAAGAAAAACAGGTTCTGTCGTTTAGAACAAAAAATAATAATAATTCGTTTAGAAATTCTTATGGAAATCGTTCCAATAACAATTTTCGTGGAAATTATAATAGGGGAAATTTCAGACAACAAAATCACAATTTTTTAAATGACAATTTTCAAAACAATAATTATAGAAATAATTTGTACAATAACCGAGGTAATTTCAATAATAATCGCAGAAATTTTAATAATAATCGAGGTAACTTTAATAATAATCGTGGGAACTTTAATAATGCAAATCCACGAGCATTTCCTCCAGCGAATAGAAATTTCAATCAAAATAACTACGTACGATACGCGGGAAACGACCAGGCCCCCCAAAACGGCCAGGGGGAACAAGATCAAATGCGTGTACATCAAAATTAAATAGTAACGCTTTTAATACACATTACATTTATCCTAGTACACAATTTAATACTAACTCTCATTCAAATTCGAATAAAACAAAAATTTTTTATAATTCTAACTTAAAACCAAATGCTAAGCTAAATACAAATTTTTCAAAAGAAAATAAAAATTCTCCTAACTATTATCCAAATTTAATTAATAAATCTAAAGTATCTACAAAAAATGTTTTTAACGTAAATCCAAATTTCTCTGATTTCATTATTCTAAATTCTAAATTAAATTTTCAAGGCTCAACATTTCTAGTCGATACTCAAGCAGATATTTCACTAATAAAAATTTCATCAATCGATTCAAATTTTAACTTAAAAAATAATCTAAATTCTACTAACAATATTATAAGCATTTTGGGAATTACACAAAATTCTATAAAAAGTTTAGGTACAATCAACGTCAACTTTCATTTTAAACATACAATTTTATCTTGTTTACTACACGTTGTTCCAGACGAATTTAATATCCCTTCGGATGGTATTTTAGGCAAAGACTTTCTCAAATTTTATAAGTGTCAAAAAAATTATGATTCTATGCAATTAACACTCAACAATAATTCTTATTCTTTTTCAATTCCAATTTTAGAAAACCCTAGTGAAAATTCAATTGTTTTACCTTCTAGATGTGAAGTCATTCGTACTTTTATTCTTCCAAATGATTCTCCTTGTGTAGTGCTTGATCAAGAAATCGCACCAGATATTTTCATTCCACGTACGATAGTTTCTTCAAAAACTCCTTTAATTAAAGTTTTAAATTTATCAGATAAAATTCGAATAATTCATAAAAACACTTCGCTCAAATCAGAACCTCTTTCAAATTTTAACATCCTAAGAATTGACACAAATAAAAATCAAATTAGAACAAAAGAATTGCTTCAAATAATATCTAAAAATACCAAACCGCAATACCAAGAAAAATTATTAAATTTATGTGAACAATATAGTAATATTTTCCATATGAAAGATGATAAAATGACAACAGACAATTTCTATACACAAAATTTAAGAATAGATAACAATACTCCAGTATATGTGAAGAATTATAGACTTCCATATTCCCAAAAACAGCAAATCGACAATCAAGTCAATAAACTTTTAAAAAATGATCTTATTGAACCAAGCCAATCCAATTTTAACAGCCCTATCATTTTAGTGCCTAAGAAAGGTTCAGATAAAAAATGGAGATTATGCATAGATTACCGTCTAGTAAATGAAAAACTAATTGCAGACAAATATCCACTGCCAAGAATAGAAGATATTTTAGACAATTTAGGCAGATCAAAATTTTTTACTGTACTCGACCTTTACTCGGGATTTCATCAAGTTCCACTTAATGAAAACTCGCGAGATATAACAACTTTTAGCACAGACAAAGGTTCGTTTAGATGGAAAGTTCTTCCATTCGGTTTAAATGTATCACCTAACTCATTTTCTAGAATGATGGCATTAGCTTTCTCCGGTCTTACACCGTTACAATGTTTTCTATACATCGACGATATCATATGTATTGGCTGTTCAGTCGAACATCACCTTAAAAATCTTAAATCTATCTTCGAAGTTTGTAAAAAATTTAACCTTAAACTTAATCCTGAAAAATGCGTATTTTTTAAAAACGAAGTCACATACCTAGGACATAAATGTACTGATCGAGGTATATACCCAGATAGTAGCAAAATAGATACAGTTAGAAATTATCCTGTACCAAAAGATAAAGACGCTACCAAACTATTTGTTGCATTTATGAACTATTATCGTAAGTTCATACCAAATTTCGCATCCATAGCAAAACCCTTAAATAATATGACTAGACTAAGAGTAAATTTTTCTTGGACACAAGAGTGTCAAAAATCCTTTGAAATTTTAAAAAATTGCTTAATTAATCCTCCAATCTTAAATTATCCAAATTTCTCAAAACCTTTTATCATTACTGTTGACGCTTCTAACTTGGGAATAGGATCCACCCTAAGTCAGGAGATCAATGGCAACGATTTACCAATTTCATATATGAATAAATTAATAATAGAAAAAGAATTAGCTGCAATACACTTCGCAATTTTACATTATAGACCATACATTTATGGAACAAAATTTACTATTAGATCTGATGATAAACCCTTAGTTTACTTGTTTTCTTTGAAAAACCCATCTTCACACACAGAAAAAAATCGTCATATTCCAATTCAAGATTGACGGGTTTGATTCAATCCGTACTGAAAAAACTTAATTCAAGTATGAAATTACTTGAAAAATCCCTTAAAAACTCAAATGAAACCAAAACTAAAGTCATATTCAACTCTCCCTATGATTCAACTAATCCTCATAAAAAAAGACAATATTAAACCAAAATGGAACTTAAAACAAGTAAACCAAAACTTATTTCAAGCCATTTAAGTTTTGTTTTGGGATTTAATTTTACTCAATTTAACTCTCTGTTTAGTAACTCAAATCAAGTCATAATAGGATTAAATGTAAACAGATAAAAACTTCATTCTTTCTTATATTATATTTTCCATTTTATATTTTCCATTTTATATTTATATTTTCCATTTTACACATTGTCGTAAATGTAGTTCATAGCTCAGTGGCAGAGTTTGTGGATTGCAATGTTTAGGACAGTGGTTCGAGGCTAGAAGCGGGCATAAAAAAATTATTAAAAAAAAAAATAAAAAAAATTAGAAAATAAATAAAAAAAGAAAAGAAAAATAAATAAAAAAATTTAATAAATAAAAAAAATTAAATAAAATAAAAAAAAATAAATAATAAAAAAAAAAAAAAAATAAAATAAAAAAGAAAAAAAATAAATAAATAAATAAATAAAAAAAAAAAATAAATAAATAAATAAAAAAAATAAATAAAATATTAAATAAATAAAATAAAAAATTGTGTCTAGTAATTTTTTTTTTGTATTTGCGGTGTTTTTGCTGATGAATTTGAAAGGTTTTTGGTTTTGGGGTAAAACGAACTTTGTTTTTGTAAAGATACGAAAAACTTATATTAACCCTTTTTATGTCTCAAATTAAGAATTTTACAAACTTAATTTGAGTCAAATATTCTTGATTTAACTAAAGGTATGAGGTAATTTAAGTTTTTTTAACAAGACTTAAATCAAGTATTTTTAAGATAATTATCAAGCATGCAAATGGCTTGGCGCTATAATGAGTCGCGGAATACTTGAATTAATGCCTTTTTTACTTGAATTTACGCCGTGTTTTTTCTGTCTGCAAAATTGACTAGAATGCGATTAGATATAGGAGAATATAATTTTACAGTAGAATATATTAAAGGAAAGTGTAACGTGGTGGCAGATGCCCTATCCCGTATCTCGATCGACGAACTTAAAGATTTGCAAAATAAAGATAATAAAGTATATGTTACAACAAGATCAAAATCAAATAAAATATCCCAAAATAATAATTTCAACGACAGTAATAACATTCAAAATAGAGAAAAAACTGTAGATTTAAATGAAAAAATTTTAATTTATGAGGGTAAATTCAATTATAAAATACCTCAACTAATTTTTAACTCAACAGATAGTTGTAAAATATACAAAAAACGTAAATTGCTATACAAAAACGACATTTCAAATATTTACCAGACATTAGTGCCTGGATGTAGTAAAATTTTAAAAAAAGAAACAATTCTAGCATTGTTTCTCGTTCAACTAGAAGAAAACATAATTAAAACAAACATTTATAAAATTCAAATAAATAAAGAAGATGATATTTTTAAATTATTTAATACAAAAGAGTTTATTAACATTGCAAAAAAGTATATTAAAAAATTAGAAATCGCGATAGTTTCACGTCCATTACCCATTATTAGTACTGGGGAAAAACAAAAACTTTTAGATCGTTATCATAAAGACCCTATATTTGGCGGACACGCAGGGCAAAAAAGACTATATGCAAAATTAAGATCATGTTTTTATTGGAAAGGCATGAAAAAAGACGTAGCAACCTACGTCAGGGGATGTAAAGATTGTCAAATGAATAAAGCTAAAATTAAAAACATCGAACCACTTCAAATCACTAAAACTCCAAATAAAGCGTTCGATACTATAATTATGGATACGATCGGCCCGTTCCAAAAAACTCAAAATAGAAATCTATATGCAGTCACATTAATGTGCAACTTGAGTAAATATTTAATTACGATACCAGTAGCCAATAAAGAAGCTACCACTATTGCGCAAGCCATTTTCGAACATTTCGTTCTATTATACGGCCCAATGAGGAAAATTATTACTGATTGCGGTACTGAGTACGCCAATAGTGTAATAGCTGAACTATTTAAATTACTAGATATTGAACATAGTTTTTCAACACCCTACCATCACGAAACAGTCGGAACTATTGAAAGAAACCACCGGGTTCTAAATGAATATATAAGATCGTATATTAATGCAAACCATGATAATTGGGATTTATATTTAAAATATTTTACGTATAATTATAATAGTACTCCAAATTCAAATTTCAATTTTTTATACTCTCCTTACGAGGTAATATTTGGTAAAGAACCAAATTCTCATAAATTCTTACTAGATAATAGAGTAGAACCAGTATATAACTTCGATAGTTATGCGAAACATGTAAAATTTCATCTTCAAAATACAAATATAATTATTAAAGAGTTTTTAGAAAAAGAAAAATTAAAAAATAAAGAGATTTATGATAAAAAATCAACGAAAAATCAGTTCAAAATAAATGATGAAGTTCTTTTAAAAAAAGAAAACAGGACAAAATTAGATAATGTATATTCTGGTCCTCATAAAATAATTCAAATTGATGGATTAAATGTTACATTGTTAACAAATAAAAATAAAAGGATTAAAGTCCACAAAAATAGAATAATTAAAAATAATTGTTAAATTCAAAAAAAAAAAAAATGTAAAATATAGCTTATTATAATTATATTAATATATGATGTTTAAAAAAAAAAAAAAAAAAAAACAATAATAATGGTACCATGTTATTAGTTGTTTATATATTAGTCCTATATATATATATATTATTATCATATTATTAGTCTAATATATATTATTAACAAATAAATATTAAATTGATCAATTAAATTTTTAAATTCATAATTTTTATTTCTTGAATTAAATTTCTATTTTTATTGAATTAAACTTATTTTTAAAACATAATAATGTTCTTATATATTTCTCAAATAAGCTTAATTTTAAAAGGAGGGAGGTGTAGTGCCCCCTTATCATTATATACATAATATTATATACATTTTATATTATATGCTCTCTTTCTTTTATTCGTTAAGTTATCTTAGTATTAGTGAATTAGAAAGTATAAGACGTCTAGGTACTTAGTTTTAAGTTTAGTCTTGTAATCAATCTCAAAGAATTAACATCAAGTGAAATAAATATTTTCTAACTAAACATAGTCCTCTATTATTTAATGATACCCTTAGAGGTATCACAGTAGTATGGAACAGCGAAACAATACCACAAGATTGGAAAAGAGGGATAATAATTAAGTTACCAAAAAAGGGAGACCTCCTCGAATGTGGTAATTGGAGAGGCATCACACTGCTTAATACAATCAACAAAATATTAGCTATAATAATAATGAATAGAATATCCGCAAATATTGAAGAAAAACTGCGAGATAACCAAGCTGGATTTAGACCAAAAAAAAGCTGCACTGACCAAACCAACACGCTAAGAATTATCATAGAACAAGCAGTAGAACTACAAACAACATTGTATGTGGGATTCGTGGATTTCTACAGAGCATTCGACACAATAAAAAGAGAAGCAATTTGGAAAGCTCTAAGAAATAGAAATATCAACCAGAAGTACATCAGGTTAATTGAGTCCATGTACAACGAAGCGGATAATATGGTACTTCATAACAATGAGTATAGTGAACCATTCCAAATAAAGACAGTAGTTAAACAGGGTTGCGAAATGTCACCATCATTGTTCAACATTGTGGTAGATGATGTCCTCCAAGAAGCTTCAGAACAAATGGAAGGTATAGAATGGTACAATAGCAAATTAACGGATCTGGACTATGCAGATTACATCGCCCTAGTTGCCAGTAGCTGGCAAGATATGCAAGATAGTATCAATGCCTTAAGTAACTCAGCAAAGAAAGTAGGACTGAAAATTAACGTTAATAAGACAAAAATGCTAAGAATAAATGACACAAATAGTAACGCCATCATGCTACAAAATCAAGCGACGTTGAAGAATTTACATACTTAGGTACAACAATAACGACCAATGGTGGCTCAGACCAAGACATACAGAACAGGCTCAACAAAGCAAGAAAAGCATTCGGGGGAATGTACAAAGTATGGAAATCTTCACAAATAACCAGGAAAACAAAAATAAGAATATTCAACACTAGCATCAAAACAATTCTAATGTATGGCTGCGAAACCTGGAGAATTACAAAAAATAATGTTAGAAAATTACAAACATTCACCAACAAATGCCAACGAATAATATGTAAGATCTTCTGGCCTAACAGAATAAGTAACAAAGACTTATGGAAATTAACAGGAATTGAAACCATAGAAGAAACTATAAAGAAACGGAGATGGAGATGGATTGCACATACCCTTAGAAGACCTGAAGAAACGATATCTAGACAAGGTATAATGTACAGCCCCAGGTATGGTAAAAGAAGAAGAGGTAGGCCTTGCACAACATGGAGGCGCACGGTGGAAGCAGATATGAGATCCTGTGAACTAACCTGGGAAAGCATTGAAGAACTAGCCCAAGACAGAAAAAAATGGATAGAGCAAGTTTGCACCCTATGTTCCGCCACGGAATAAGGGAAAAAAAAATAAATAAAATAAAAATGCTCATTGTGCAATGCGTCGAAAATTTAATACTTCATTTAGAATGTAGAATCTAGAAACGCGTACTTCATTTAATCGTAATTATCCTCATCAAGTTAATCGTCCAGAATTTAAAAGAAAATATAATTTTGAAATTCACAATAAATTACAAAACTTTTCATCTAATAATTTCAATAAAAATAATTCGGATGTTTCAAGTCAAACAATCATAATATCAAAAGTTGTTATCGTTGTGGGAAGCCAGGACATTTTGCCTACGATTGTGTAAAACGGGCAAGACACGATGAAAATAAAAATAATATTCGAACTTTAAAAAACGAAAATAAAGCAAATGAATGTTATCAAAAGGTAATTATCGATAATATTGAAATAGATTGATTTCTTGATTTGGGAAGTGATTGCACAACTATGCAAAAGTCAGTTGTGGAAAAATTAGGATGGAATTATGAGACAAAATGTAATACTCTTTCAAAAGGCGAATTTGAGAAATTAATTAAGCTTAATGATGTTGAGTTGTCAGTTAAAATTTTAGTGGTTGAAGACGCTTACCAAGATGTGCCTATTTTAGTCGGACGGAATTTCCTTAATAATCCAAAGGTAATGATAATTAAAAAATATAGAGTATTCGAAAAGGTAAAACCCGAGGCAGTGAAATAGCAATTAAAGAATAACCAACAGACTAACAATGATAAACCAAGTAAACAGAAAAGACAAATTCAAATAAGTGATGTTAATTTTGGAGATGAAGTGAGTGAGACTGATAAAAATCTTTTAATTAATTTACTAAATAATTATCGTAGTACTGTCGCCCTAGATATATCTGAATTGGGACAATCTAAAAATCATGAAATAAATATTACTTTAAAGTCCAATGAAATAGATTCTGACCCAGATGAAGAAACTGATGATGAAAAATAATATTCAATTTTATTTTAATCTTTTAATTAAAACTTTGACATTTTTATTTATTTAGTGTAGGATAACTTAATTAAATGAATTCCGATATTTCTTTTCCTTTAAAATAAAAAAAAAAATATTAACTATCTAGTTTTTCTTTACCTTCTGTGAGAAATAAATAAGTTTTCTGCTAAGCGATTGGTGCTGTTCAATAAAAAAAAGTCTAGTTTACCATAGAAGTATGGAAAAGTTGTTTGGTTGAATAATAAGAGGAAACTTTTAAGGTCTATTTGAATTGCCGTTCATAGCTGAGTAAGGCTTGAATGTCAGATAACTAATGCCTGAACTCAACTTTGGGAGTGATGTTCTTAACTGTCAGGTTATGGATACCTAAAGTCCGAGTTAGGATAAAAGTGAGGAAGTTGATAAAAAAAGAGAAAAAAATGTATATTATCATTGTGGTAATGATAACAGTAACGTCAAAATTATTTAGTCGACTTGCAAGATTTAATTTGAAATGTAGTTGGTAAAAAATGCATGGCTTATACTTATATCAGTAGAATAATTACTAATTGAAAAAAATATTTAACTTATACAACTAGTTTTAGTAATTACAAACTTAAGTATTTAGTTTGATGAAGTAGTTAAATTGATAAATAAAGTAGCAAAGTATTTACTAACAGAACTGGTCATCGGGACGATGATGAGTAGGATGGCCGAATGTTACACGATTATTGCACTAGAGGGAAAATCCCGCTCTCTAAAATCATTGTAGTATTATTTATTTTATATAAAACTATCCCTCCTTCTAAGCTTCAATAAAGAAAATCATAATTCTTTTGTGATGTGTGTATTGCAGCTGAGAAAGAGAGAGGGGCTAACAACTGTGGAATATTAGGATGTTTTATAATTGAGTATTCTTCTCTAATACTTCATCGGGCGCACTTGTTAGTTTCCGCATAGTTAATAATTTAAATTAATTAATTAGTACAGTAATCAATTTGTGTTACAATCGTAAGATTTTTAAGAACTTTTTAGTTGTTTTTTAATTTAAAAATACCTTTTTAGTTGTTTATAAGTCCTTTTAAGTTGTTTTTTTAATTAAAACTACCTTTTTGGTTTAAGACATTTTTAGTTGTTTTTTTAATATAAACCTTTTTAGTTATTTATCGCAAGGAGTTAGTCACCAATTTCTTCGGTGGAGCTTCAAAATTGGGAGATCTACTGCTCGGAACATCATCCTAGACACATGTGCAGCAATATGGGATGTGCTTGCACCAATTTATATTAGTAAATGCAAAGAAAATGATTATAAAGAAATAGCTAAAGAATTTTTAAAAAAGTGGAATTTGCCGATTGTGTTGGAGCTATTGACGGACATGTTTCAATAGTCAATCCAAATCATGGCGGAACAAATTTTTATAATTATAAAAACTTTTTTAGTATTGTTCTATTAGCTATTTGTGATGCTAATTGCGTATTTACTATGGTTGATGTCGGTGGATACGGAAGCCAAAGCGATGGAGGTAAATAAAACTAGATACATTATATTTCTTAATAATTAATAATTTTTTTTAAATTTTTAGGAATTTTAAGACAATCAAATTTTGGCAAGAAACTTTTTTCTGGGAAATTAGATTTACCACCTGATGTGGAATTGCCTAACACTAATTCCATATTTCCTCATTATTTTGTTAGTGACCCAGCATTTCCACTAAAAAAAATCTAATGAGACCTTATCCAGGAAAATGTTTATCAATAGAAAAGAAAATTTATAACTACAGAATATCTCGAGCAAGAGTGGTGATTGAAAATGCTTTCGGAATTTTGGTAGCTAGATGGCGAGTTCTTCGCACATGTTTAAACAGTTCACCAAATAATGCTGAAAAAGTATAAATGACCATTTATTATTAAAGATTGTATAATAATTGTTGTAATTATTTTAGATAACATTGGCGTGTATTTAATATAACAATTTCATTAAACTCAATATAGAAGCATGTAAACAATACTGTCCTCCAAATTATATAGACCACGAAGACGAAAATGGTAATATTATACCTGGTGATTGGAGGGCAGAATTAGCAGGGTCAGCAATTTTGCCAAAAGCTAAATTAGATTCAAATAATTCCTCAAAAGAAGCTTTTGCCCTAATGATGGATTGCGGGATTATTTTTTAAATGAGGGTGGAATTGAATTACAATATTATAAAACAAAATTATATATTGATTTAAAAAATAAAAAATAACAAAGTCAACGTAATATTAAATTGTTACATAATAAAACTAGGAAACATACGGATAGTTTGGATAATGGTCGACAACGAAATGTTAAGCAATTAATGATAATCTTATCTTAAGATTGGCTAATAACACTTTTGGCATAATAAATAATAAGTTTTAGTATTCAGATTTAAAATGTATTTATGTAAATAAATGTATAAATTTTTATTAATTTTTATTAAAAATTAAAAAATTCTAAAACTTCAATTAATTTTTTTCATTTTACGTAAGTTTAAATTTTTATGTAATAAGATGAAATTAAAACTTATTAAATCCTGTATAACTTTTTGATCAAAAAATATTTTGTTTACTCCACAGCATTTATTTTAGATGTTTTTGACTAATAGCAAAAATATGTAATCTGTAGAAATTGATTTAAGCATGATATTTAACTTGAGTTGTCCAACTTAAAAATTTACTTATCTGTAGTGTTGTTTACAGTGTTTTTGAACAAGTCCTTCAACCTGGTTGAAAAATATCAAATCATTTTGATATTTTGTATGAGTTCATACAAGTAGAAAGACAAGTATTCAGTGATAAGAAAAAATGTATTAAGAAAATATTGTTAAAACTATTCAATTAAAATTTATGCATTGAATAATACATTTGTATGATATTTTATTAACTATGCTGCAATGTTTATTCTCTTGAAAGTTTTCGATCAACCATTCCATTATTCTAGCAAAAAAATCGGAGTTTTCTAATTTTTTTAAAAAAGCTTCAATATTATGTATCTGTCTATTTAAGATATAAGATATATATTGGAAATATTTTGTAATTTCATTTATTATGCGTATTGTAAAGACTTCTGTTTAATAAAAATGATATAAAAAATTATAAAAAAAATAATGCTCATCTTCACCATTTCTTTAAACAGCTATTAATTCGGAAGTATTTTCTTTCATAGTAATAATTTAATATTAAAACGAACTTTTTAACCTTGTTAGTTAAAAATTAAAAATTTTTTTTTAATTCAGTAGGTATTCATTATTAACTAAAAGAGATTTTTTAATTTTTATTTAAGTTACATAAAATATTTTTTACAAATTATAATAAACAACATATGAATTAAAAATTGTATAATTCATATTGGTCATAAGAATAATACAAATTTTTATTATAAAATTTGAAAAATTAAAAAATTTAAACAGAAAATTGAACTACGAATCCATAAAGACGTCATCAACATCACAATTATTTAAATCCTTTAATTGACAATGGCATAAATATTGGATAACTTTTTTTTCCGCTTTATTCCTATTGTCTGCACTCAAACCTCCAAGAAGACTTTCAGCTCTTTGCAAAAAGTTTGAGCTGCTGGAATTAACTTTTAGTTCCATATATTTTTGTAAAGATTCCATCGTATTAATTAATTTATTTTCAATTTCGTTTTCAGTGTCAAAGATTTTTCTTTTTTTTGATGTTGATCTTGTTGTTGATGTTGAAGGTTGAGGTGTTGATGCTGATGTTGAAGGTCGACTTAATGATCCTAATGGTGATGTTGATGGCAAATTATTTTCTAAATTTTCGTCCCATGAATCTGAGAGCGGTAAAAAATCATCTGGTTCCATTATTTTACTTAAAGTGAAATTTCCAGTGGTCCTAAAAAAATTTTTTTCAATCTTTGGCTATAGATTCTTGAATAATGTACTTACTTACTTTCTTGGTTGGATATAACTATGTAAGAAACTCATATTGCTGAATAGCTCCCATTCTGGTTTTAAATTAGCTCCACTTTCCGAAGGTGTTTTCTGATTAGCTTTTGATTCTCTAACAAATTTGTCTCTTAAACTTTTCCATTTTGCCATGACTTCACGTACTAAAAAAAATTATAGAAATATTTTATTTATTTGAAATATGTGTTTTTAAAAATAGAAAAAAAAATGTAAATAGCTACATTCCACAGGACAGAACTCTGATTTGATTACCTATTTTATACCTTACCACTTTTATAATTTATCATTTTAAAACGGGGCTCAAAATGAACAAGCACCAATTAGAAAAGAAACAGCTTTTATAATTTACTTTACTTAGGTAAGTTACATACTATTTTTAATAAAATACCTACTCACCGGTTTTTCCTAAAGTTGAAGCTTTTTTTTCCCATTTTTCCGCTTTCAACGCAGCCTTTTTATACGATCGACTGCTTTTGTTGTAAATCAAATCATGTTCTTTTATGATTTCAATTAGTTTTTCTGCATAGTCGCTATTGTCCATTTTATTTTTCTAATTTAATTCCGGGAATGGGTAATTAGGAATTTAAATTTATTTTTTTAAATTTTTATAAAAATATGCTTTTTTATTAAAAATCATACAATCGTAATTTTACTATATTTAATTATAACTTTTATTTTTATTAATTTTTTAACAAATAGATCAATAACAAATTAAAATTAAATTTGATTTTTTTTAAATTTATTTTCCGTAATTTTATTGTTTACAGTAATGACATTATTCTCTTTTGTTTTTCGCAAGTAAGCTACGTCGACGTAACAGGAAAAAAAAACCAGTTTTTTTTATTTTTTTTACGTGCGCATACGCGCGTGAATTACGTCGACTGTATCTTTAGCATAATACTAGAGATATGGTGAACGTAATTCACGCGCGTGTACGCACGTAAAAAATCAAATTGTATGAAATTGTATGAGAGATGTTATAAGCAACGACGTAAAACGTAGCTTACGCACGTAAAAGTTCAAATATTTTAACTTTCCCAGTATTTACGCCGTAGATTGTCAAAACATTTGTATTGTTATTATTTATTTCGTTGCTATGGAAAAAAAATAATATTTTGAACAAAAAAAAAAAAATAATAAATAAAAAAGTGAATTAATTTTAATTTTGTAATAATTTTGTAAAATATATTTAAATTAAAAAAAAAAAAAATTTTTTTAAAATAATATTAAATTTCAAATTCCTAAAAATATTTAAATTTTGATTTTTTTTTATATTTATTTTTCGCGATTGAACGGCGTTGAACATAACAGGTAAAAAAAACAGTTTTTTCACGTGCGAAAATGCGCGTGTACCATATCTCTACTATAAAGCTTCTAAATATAGAAAATGGAAAAGTCATTTGATCTTCAAAGTATTGGGACTACAAGCAATGATGAAAAATTATTAAGTTCTTTAACTGAAATTGATAAAGATCTTTTAGAACTAACTTATTCGTTATGTATAGGTATGATTGTTTTTTAAAAAAATAACTAACATAATAGTAGATATTATTAAAAATTGTATTTTAGAAAATAATATTTCATCTGATCAGCTGCAATACTTAGATAACCAAGATATAAGATTAATGTTTCCACCAAAAGAGATGGGGGAAATGGCTCGCTTTGGATTTTCTCTCCAGGAGTGGAAAAAAAATAATGAACAAATCTCAACAAAACCAAAGCAAAACATTTCAACTCAATCTAGTTCTCCATTACAATATGTAAGTAAAATTAGTGTTCTAAAATTTATGTAACTGTATAATTTTTTTAAATTTATTAAATTGCAGATCTTAAGTCTTAAAACAAGTTTCAAAAAACTTTGATTCCAATGGAGGAATATTGAAAAATACAGATCGACAACAACTTTCTTATCAAATAATGAGATATTTTTACAACAATGAATTGAAATTAAGTAACAAAGTAATAGAAAACTTAGCAGTACAAATAGTTAAGAAATTTTAGAAACAAAAGGTCAAAAGGCTGGTGGAATCTTGGTAACAAAAAAAATCAAATATTACCAAAATGGATTTTTATGCTAAATCTGCTGTTAAAAAACAACTAGAAACAGAAAGTGAAGAACTTCCCAACATCTCACTCGATTGCGATGGAAAATTATCTTTTGACGATGGTGTGTTTAGATTATATTTCGAAAATGTTAAAATTGAAGCTTTTTTTAAATAATTTCACTATGCTTTAGGTTTTAGCATTGATTAAGAATACTTCTTTTAGATGAGTTATTTTCATACAACATTTTTGTTGTATTTTTCTTTGTTAAAATAAAACAAAATCCATTTATATTATCAATCTATAAACAGTATTTTATTATGTTTTACTAATAACTCCTTTAAATAAAAAATACAAAATAAGGTTTACATTTTACAGTTTTTTTTCGCAGTCTTAAATCCAACATAAATCATAATTATTATGGTGAAGATATGTCAAAAATATTAGAAGCTTGGAATGAAACAATCAGTTATCGGAGGAACGATTTTCAGAAATATGAAGGTGATGCATCATTGAGAAACCTTATATCTGAATGGAAGCCTTTCACCCAATCTTACGGTCATCAATTGGTAAATATTACATTCAACGTAATAAAAAATTATGCTTTAAAAAATAGTTTTGAGATTCATATTGATTTCGATTATAAATATCAAGAAAATTTCTTTTCCAATTGGGTTCTTTTTGTAAGAACAGTTACACCACTTTATGACACTCTTATATCCGGGACTAAAAAAAAATGTTGGATTAAATTTAAAAAAGAAATGTTGAATTATGATAAAGAAAAAACAACGGAAGATTTGGAAAAAAGTAAGCTAACATTTTTTCAGACTTTTTCATTTATAGTTATCCTATTAAGATTTAAATCATAACTACGTAGTACCATTGATTAAGAATACTACCAAGATTTTCAACTTCATACATTGTGTTTTTCTAATAAAATGGTATTATAAGTTGAACGTATTAGTAAAACAAAGTAAAATACTGTAGTATTTCATTGCGTTTTACTAACACATTCAATTTATAATACCATTTTATTAGAACAAAAAACAATGTATGAAGTTACTATCTTGGTAGTATTATTAACCAAAGGTAGTACGTAACTATTAAAATTTTACTGAGCTAAAATTTCCGAAACTATTAATTAGTAATTTTTTTAACAAATTCAAAAGTAAATTTGAAGTAGAGTCATAAACAAAGTCATATATGGCTTCCATCGTGAAAAAAAAAATTAATCAAAAATAAGATAAAAAATATTACAACGTCACTACCCCATTGGAGTATCACTTGATATGTTTTATATTTTTTGTCTGATGTTTTCACTTTTTTTGATTTAGTACGGAAACATTTTTTAACCTGAAACTCAAATATCTCGAGTAATAAGTACTCTGAAAAAATGTGCGTAATCAAAATTTCATTCCTCGAACAAAAATACATTAGTGCTAGGCAAATCAGACAAATCGTACGTATTTTTAGCTCAAATCCGAATCTACGAAAAAAAATGGGTTTCCTAAATAGGAATTCAAATGTAGCTCTGCCGCACCTACAAAGAGGGTAGAGTTAAAATTGACTTAGTAGTGAAGTAAGACATCAATGCTAACTCTACACTGTAAAAACGTCGATTTGTACAGAGTAATTCTACTACATTTAATGTAGGATTTCTGTTTCAAAATTGAAGCTAAATTGCTACCTCATAGAGTAATTTTACTTTTGTAGGAAAATTACTTCAATTTTAAAGTAAATAAAAATTGTGCTTCAATTCTAAAGTAAATTGACTACAAAAGCTGCGAAAATATCAATTGCTCCAAAACAAGGGTAACTTTGATTTTCATATGTTTCATAAATTGAGTAATTTTAGTACAATTTCTAAGTACCTACACTCAATTCGCAGAAGAAAAAATTTATGATTAGTCGTGTTCGTGTATTGAAAAAAGACGCTTTCCTCAAATCAAAATGTGTTTGTAATTTTTTGTAATTTATTTATTTAATTATTAAATTAAAAATTAATTGAATTAAAAAAAATTAATATGCAATGTTCGTGATTTTATGGCGAAAAACTTTCATCATCTACAGAGAACAGCGCAGCGACAAAATTGTTTTCAAATAATTAAAATAATTGGCTAAAATTAAATTTCTATTAGATCAAAATCAGAAATTATGAATACTTTTGCTAACATAATAATAGGTATGTATTTGTATAAATAAAAAATCTTTAAATTTCCATTACACTCTATCAAAATATTCGTAGGTGAATTCCGCCGATGTCAATGCTCAGAAGTATTGCACAACAAGCTGCATATGTATATCCAGATTCGTTTATTGAAAAAGATGCTAGATATTGTGCTATTTCGTTGACACCTGCAGGTCTCATCAGTCATCACTATGCTAAAAATCGTAATAATTTTTTTAATCGAAAATTCGATGTTTAACATATAACGAAACATGTACATATATAAATTAACATACAATATATATTGCAGGTTGGAGTAACTCTAGAAAATACAGGAGAATACCAGCAAATACACCTTGGTTTGCCATTTATAGTAAGTTCATAATTTTTATTTTCAAATATTTAATAATTTCTAATTAAAATTTTTTTTAGAACGTTCATTCACTGACGAAACCAACAAAAATATACGATGATCAACAAAATCTTTTAATACAAATAAAATAAACAACTTAATAATCTTTAATCATTTGAAAAATAGAATTTATATTTTTCTTTTGTAAAAATATTTTGATTTTGTATAATATATGTGATATCTTAAATTCTTATATGTATATCACATAAATGTGAAATACATATATGAATTTAAATCACTAATAAAAAACCACAAAATAATATGACACCAAAAATGAAGTAATGTAGTTTACAATTAATCTATTTTAACAGGAAAATTAAACTTGGATGTTTAAAATTAATATCCAGAAAATTCAATTTTACTCTATTCAAAGTATATAAATTACCTGGATTTTCGAGCAAAATAGCTCAAAAACGACAGTTTGTATTTTTTAATTACTCTATTTTAAGAGGAAATTTAAACTTGGATGTTTAAAATTAATATCTAGAAAATGCAATTTTACTCTATTTAAAGTATATAAATTACTTGTTTTTTCTATAAAAATTATTTAATATTAATCTATTTATGAAGTAAATAATACTTATATGTGTAGTATTAAAGTAGGTTATTCTGTTTCCTATTTCCAAAATAGTAAAATTGCAAATTAATTTTTTATAGGAGTTTTACTTTAAAAAAGAAGTATTATTTACTTTATCAATAGATTAATATTAAATAATTTTTATCGAAAAATGAAGTAATTTATATACTTTGAATAGAGTGAAATTGCTTTATTTGGATATTAATTTTAAACACCCAAGTTTAATTTTCCTGTTAAAATAGATTAATTTTAAACTACAATCCTTCATTTTAGTAGTAATATTATTTTGTGGTTTTTATCAGTGAAAAATCAATATTTAAATTCATATATGTATATCACATATAGTGATATACATATATGAATTCAAGATATCACATAAATATTATACAAAATCAAAATATTTTTACAAAAGAAAAATATAAATTCTACTTTTCAAATTATTACAAATTTACGTCCTTATTGTTAGATAATTATTGAGTTGTTTGTTTTAAAAGATTTTGTTGATCCTCGTATATATATTTTTTTGGTTTCGTCAGTGAATGAACAGTATAAAAAGATTTTTAATTAGAAATTAATTAAAGATGTGAAATTAAAAATTATGTACTTACTATAAATGGCAAACCAAGGTGTATTTGCTTGTTTTTTTCTCTTATATTTTCTAGAGTAACTTAAACCTGAAATATATATTAATTTAATTTATATATGTACAAGTTTCGTTATATATTTAACTTACATCGAATTTTCTTAGTGATGAGCACAATATCTAGCATCTGGATATCCAGATGCAGCTTGTTCTGCAACACTTCTGAGTATTAATATCGGAATGTAAGAAGAGCACTGACGCAATTCACCTGCGAATATTTTAATATAGTGTAATCAGGGACGGCTGGTGGTACTAAGCAACCCAGGCATTTCCTGGGTGCTTCTATTGCTCCTCATTGCTTATATTTTATTCTAACTATTATATATCTTTGTCATATGCAAATATAACAACATTAGAAATGCTTTCTTATAATCCACGGTGTGCAAATTTCGAGTTAACATGAAAAAAATATAACATTTCTGGGAGTAGGCTTGTTTGAAAGCTCCGTGTGAGCCCTTTCCAAAAATGTATATTTCAAAATGTTTGTATTATGGATTTACGAGAAATCGAGAAAAACGACATTTGTATGGTTTGGGACCCAATTGCTTAATGGAATAATTTTTTTTTATCACTGTTTTTTTTTTTTAAATTCTATATATTTTGGGTCAGTCTTCCAAAAGTTTTAAAATTTTAATTTTTGGAAGTTCAGAGCTCACCACGTGAAGGTGGAGGTGGGTGTTCGAACTCCAAGATGAACAAACGGAAGGGATAAAATAGCTGTTAGGATAATGAGTAGAACTGGATGGAATAGAATGGGATGGTGGGTATAGGTTAAAGGATAAGAAAATATAGATAGACGCAAGAATTTGAATTACAGAATTATATATAATATACCTTTTTGGAAAGGGGTCACACGGAGTTTTCAAATAAGCCTACTCCCAGCAATGTTATATTTTTTTCATGTTAACTCGAAATTTGCACGCCGTGAATACTTTTTGTGTAGCATTAAAGGCAACAAAATAATTGCTTGCTTATAGGCGATATTGAAATTTATTTGTTGGTGTTTTAAAAAAGAGAGGAAATAAAAAAAAATTCTATTACATTTTGTTCTATGCATATTGTTGAATTATGTGCGAGAAGTAAGCAATAAATTCACTTAAATTGCCAGCAATAAATTCGCTTAAATACATCAGCGCCACCATCGCTTAAATTTAGAACCTTAATAGAGGGTAAAACAGAGTTCCATTTTTTATCTTCAAAGAAAAAGATCGGAAAAGGAAAAGATAATTTAAAGCTTATTTTTTCTTTACTCTCAAAGATAAAGATAAAATAATGTTAACATTTCAAGGGATAGAGAAAAAATTGTGAATTTATAAACAAATTTTTAAAAGAGAGGATACAACAAAGAAAAAATAAACGAAAAAATAATTTGTTTTGGTTTTAAGTCAAGATAATATAAAGAAAAAATAACGCAAAGGATAAAACATAAGAAAAAATTGCTAAGTTTTCTATAAAATATCCAAGGAGAATTTAAATGATAATTTAAAGATAATATAAAGAAAAAGAAACACAAAAATGTGTACCTATGCACAGGTTTTTTGAATTAGAGACAAGTAAATAAACATTTTTTTGTTCAAAAAAACATTAACAAACACACACAAATAAAGAACATAAAGAAAAAATAATTTTTTATACACATTATTTTTTCGTTGTTTGAAAAATGAGTACCTATTTCTCATTTATAATCTTTTCTTCGTCCCTTACGATAAATTAACGAATAGTTCATCGTTTTCTTTCGATCTGTAGAATTTTTATGTACATTTTTTCTTTTTCTTTATTTTTTGTTTTAAATTCTCCATAAATTCTCCGCGCAAAAACAAATTAAAGATAAAGATTTTTGAATTTTTCTTTTTCTTTACCTAAAAAAATTGCGCCATTAAAAAGGAAAAAAATTGTTCGGAGAAAAAAACTTGATAATTTTTGTAATTTTTAAAAAAATATTTAATCAATTTTGGAATTTGAAATTTGAAAACTAATCAAAAAATTAAGCTAATTTTATGAAAAAAACAAAAATTAAATTTAATAAAATTTTTAATAAATTTAATTAAAAAAAAAAATTTAAATCTGGTAAAAAAAAAAGTAATTTTTTCTCCCTTCCTCTAACCTCTTTGTTGATTTTTTTGTTTGAGTTTTTATTGTTTTTTTATCCATAAATTCTCCGCCTAAAGAAAAAATAGCGATAAGATAATTTAAGAAATTATCTTCAATGATAAAATCAGGAACTCTGGGGTAAAATGTTAGAAAAAAAAAATAATAGATAAAACAATTTGAAATCAAAATAACAGATTTAAGGAAATTTATTGCTGGCGTTAAAAAGAGCTTTGTGATTGTTCGATTAAAAAAAATAACAAAGCAACTTAAAACAATTACAAAGCAATTTGAATACAACAACAAAATATTTTTTGAGTAAATGTGTGTTTGTGGTTTTAAAATTAAGGAAATTTATTGCTGACATTAATAAGAGAGAATATTGTGGATGGTCAAATTCGGTGTAAACGTAAATAAAAATAATTTTTTTTTCTAATTATTAACTTTATTTTAATAATTATTTTAGTAATAATAATTATTATAATAATTATTTTATTTTATAATTTTTATAATAATTATTTTAGTCTAATTTTTGATGGTAATATAATAAGTAATAATTATTTATCTAGAACCAAATTTTAAATAGGTAAGTATAACTCTATTTTAAATTTATTGTAGGTACCAGGCTCAGACGCCGTCATTTTTAGTGCGGCTGCGGCCCATTCGCAAAATTTTTAATTTTTTGCAGTTGCTGATTAAAAATTTTTAAAATTGTGGCTGAGGCTGGATGGAAATTGCTTAAAAAAGCTGGAAAAAATTTCTCATCCGATGTAAAAAAAAGTAATTCGAAAAATGATCAGTACTTATATAATATAGATGTGTTTTTTCAGTAATTAATCCTACTAGTATCTGCAAGCCAAATTCGTGGCTGGCTCATTGATTTTTAAAATTCGTCTAGCGGCTATTCATGAATAATCATTATAAATTCGTGGCTGCGGCTTTGCCGAAAATTCACGGCTGCCCGACCTAGCCGGCTATAAATCAATGAAAGTGTCTGAGCCTGGAAGGTACTACAATTTGGAAATGAGGGGGGCTGGAATGGAGTTTATAAAGGTGTTAGCTTTCCTAGCATGATAAGTCTAACTTCTGTCTGATCTACCTGCTCCTGCTCTATAGCAGCCAACTGGGGCCAAATTCTATAACAATGTTGTTCATAAAATGTTGCTCAAACTTTATTCGAACATCATTTTTTTTCACAACATAGTTATAGAATTTTGCTCCGGGACTAGATTTCTGATTTAGTTACTGGAACATTGGATTGGAACTAGAAGTTAATAGGTTTTGTCATGCCAAGTCAGGCATGTTAAAGAAAAAACACACATACACTTTTATTTTATTTATTTATTATTATGATATTACGTTGTTTAATAGTTGACTGATCAGATCATACTCTACTTACTGAAACTTAATACTAGGTTTATATATAATGAAAGAGAGAGAGAGAGTGAGTGACCCACTCAAAGAGCGCACTACACCTCCCTCCTTTAGGAAATTAAACTTACTTTGAAAGTTTACTTGACTAAAAGTAAGTTTAATTAACCAAAGTAATCTATTAAAAATTTATATATATAATAAAATAAAAATAAAATGTTTATTATTAGTTAGTATAATAGATTTAAATTTTTTGAAATTTTAAAATTTTTCAATACTATTGTGAAATCCAATTAAATGTATAAGTACTATTTAATTTATTATTATAATAGTAATTTTTTTTTAAACTTATTTTCTATTTGCAAAAATTAACTTAATTTCGATTTTATTTGGTACCAAATTTTTTTTCTAAACTAGAAAACTAAAAATACATAACTTATTTATTTTAATGCGTTGGGGATCGTTATGTTGTATTTAGTGCTATAGAATTTAGATCACTAAATGGAGTATTATATGCGTCAATACACATGCAATCATTTAGATGCATCTGCGTAAATAATGAAAAAATTTAGATGCATCAGACTATATAATGAACAAATTTAGATGCATCAGCGTAAATAATGAAATCATTTAGATGTTTCGTATTGAATATTACGTAATACCTAAACAAACATAATATCTCTCACAATATTTCAATACAGCCAAATACAAAAAAAAAAAAATGAGAAAAAATGAGAAGAAAAAATATTCTCTCTTTGCAACTACCTCTCCCCCTACGCATTAAAACAGTATATTGTATATGTAAACAAAATTTGTTATACAACTCGTTCTGTATTTACACAAAAATACATTGACACTTGTCAATTTATATCACTCGACCTTCGGTCTCGTGATATAAGTATTGACTCGTGTCAATGTATTTTTGTGTATACAGAACTCTTAATTATAACAAATTTAGTTTACATATCCAATAATCTACTATTATTTTGTAATTCATTACATTTTTGTTTAATCCTTATATTTAATTATTCTGTTTTTGTGCACCCTAATAGGTTTATTTTTATTATTAATAAAAGTTATATTTAAACCATCTATTTTTATAATTGTGTAGGGGCCAGAATATAGTTTATCTAATTTTTTCCTATTTTCTTCTCTTAGAAGAATTTTATCATTCACTTTGTAGGATGACGTATTCAAAAATAAAAATGCAATCAAATATATGTTTTTTTCCTTTTATTGTATCCTCTATCACAGCTAAACACTTAATGAATAATAATTAATTTTTATTTTAAATTTTTATAAGAATATTCAAAGTATAGAATTAACGTTAGGTACATTTTAGATTTTATTTCCATTGTATTCAAATCTTTTATATTATACGAAGGTAGATTACTACCGTATCACATGATATTATATTAAATTTTATAGTGCTTAAGCCTACAATTCGGCCATCCTGAGAATAATCGCCTCGATTATTTTTATATACATATATCTTTTTTTTTCTTATTTTTAATGTGAATACATATTTTAATTTAATATAAAAGAAATTATATCTATAGATTTTTCTGATTTTACAATCATATATCATGTTTTCATAAACATTCAACTACACAACTATATACATAATTATTAAGATTTTTTTTTTTCAAGTATGAAATACGCTCCTATCCTATACACAAAAAGATCAAAACAACATTCAACAACATGAACGATAACACAAAACGAAAATCCTTCAAATTTCAATTTTTTTTTTCTATGAAATATATGGTTTCATGTTCACAGCAGAAGAAACCCCTTTATATGGCAACCTACCTAATTGCAGTCCCTCTACGTCACTAACCGCGTACCTATCATTTCCCAAAACCTTTATAATTTCATAAGGTCCACGAAATTTCGGTAAAAATTTTTTATTTACGCCTGGTTGTGTTACGACATTTTTTAGCATAACGTGATCATTTAAATAATACTTATGTGGACTTTTATGTTTTGAATTATAATAAGTTTCATTATAATTTTGATTCTTTTCTATTTGTTTCGATGCCTCTTTTCTTATACTTTCTAAATTTCTAAAATTATTTTTATTTGTTTCTATAATATGTTCCCTTATTTTGTCGCAAAATTCGCCTTTTTGCTCAACACCGAACAATAATATACTAGGAGTAAACCCCGTGCTTCTATTGACAGTATTATTTCATGCAAATTCAATTTTATTCAAAAAGTCGGGCCAGTTAGATGTGGTTTCTTCATCACATTCTTTGGAAAACATAGGAGTAAGTATTCGATTGATTCGTTCTACTTGGCCATTCGACTGTGGAGACAACGTAGCAATTTTTATATGAACTATGTTATTTGCCTGACAAAAATCTGAAAATTCCTGTGAAGTGAAACAAGTTCCTCTATCTGATATTATAGTTTTAGGTCGACTATAAATTAAAAAGTACATTTTAAGACAAGAAATTGCCTCAGAAGTTTTTGTACTTCCAACCGAATAAAGTTTTGTAAACTTTGTAAAACCGTCCACAATAATGAAAATATGCTTTTTCTTTGATTTTGTATTAGAAAGCGGCCCATAATGATCGATGTGAATAGTGACAAAAGGTGTTTTACCCTTAGGAATATTATGAAGTTTTCCCTCTATTTTTCCAGATTTGGGAGAAAAATAAATGCATTTCAGACAATTTGCTATATACCCTTTAATTTTAGTTTTCATATTTGGAAACCAATACGACTTATTCAAATACTCAAAACATTTGGATACTCCTAAATGACACAAGTTATCATGGTGCTTTTGAATTATTTGTTGTTCCATAGTTTTTGGAACATAAAACCGAACTCCATCGTCAACTTTTCTATACACGGTGCCATTAATCAGGTCATAAAAATGATTTTCATTTTTTTCTATGTCAGTAAATATTTTAGAAATTACAGGGTCCCGCTTTTGAGCTGATGCCAACGCATATTCAAATGTATCTTCTACTATCAATATATTTGTACACCTGCTAAGTGCATCAACGTGGGTCATTCTTACTGAAGTTCTATGCTCAACATTATAGTCAAATTCCTGAAGTTCCAAAGCCCAACGGGATATTCTTGGATTCAAAATTTTTTTATTTAAAGTAAGGGTTAATGATTGACAGTCGGTCACTATTTTGAATTTCAAGCCAATCAAATATATTCTAAATCTTCTAAGAGCGTATATTATGGACAGAGTTTCAAGCTCATAGCTATGATATTTCGATTCAACATCTGTTGCTCTTTTAGAAAAATATGCAACTGGGTGCAATTTCCCATCGCCTTGTCGTTGAAGTAATATCGCCCCGTACCCAATATTACTTGCATCACAATGGAGCTCTGTTTCATGTAGAGGGCTGTATATTGCTAAAATTGGGGCTTCTAATAACTTTAACTTTAATGTTTCAAAACTTTTTAATTCCGATTCTCCAAACTGGAAAACATTTTTTTTTTTTAATAAATCATATAACGGCCTTGCGATAATAGAAAAATCTTTAATAAATTTTCTAAAGTATGAACAAAGACCGATAAAACTATGTATATTTTTCGTTGATTTAGGTAATGGGAAATCACTTACCGCCTTTAAATTTTGATGGTTAGGACGTATACCATCCTTATTTATTAGGTAGCCTAAATAAATTATTTCCTCGTACCCAAATTTGCATTTGTCCAGTCTCAGTTCCAAAGAATTTTCCGATATTAATTTCATTACTTCCGTTAAAATTGTTAAATGTTCATTCATATTTTCGCTCGCAATTAATAAATCGTCTAAAAATATCAAAATTTTATCTTCATTTAATAATTTTTTAAAAATATTATTTATAAATTTCTGAAAAACCGAAGCGGCATTTTTAAGCCCAAAAGGCATTTTAACGTATTCAAATTGACCCATTGGTGTCACAAAAGACGTATATTTAATTGAATTTTTTTCTACATCAACATGATGAAAACCTCCTCGCAAATCTAAAATGGTGAAATATTTTTTGTCTTTTAATCTATCAATAATATCCTCAATTAATGGTAATGGATAATTATCTTTCAGAGTTAATTTATTCAAACTACGATAGTCAATGCAAAGTCTAAGCTCACCAGTTTTTTTTTTCACTAGGACAATCGGCGAAGCATATGGTGAGTTACTTTCACGAATTATTTTTCTTTCTAATAAATCGTCAATTATAGTTTTTAATTCCATTTTATGAGAATAGGGCAGTCTACGAGGGGTGCAATAAAAAGGTTCCTGTTTTGTGAGTAATATTTCCATTTGAATATCTCTAGAACACAAATTTGAATTTTTTTTTTCTAATAAAATTCGTATTAACTATAAATAATATCAATAATTTTAGATTTAATTTCTGTTTTTAAATTTTCATTAATATTTAATTTTTGTGTCATATCAGTTTCTTCGAAAACATCAATATTTAAAATTTGATTTTCAAAATTCAAATCATCGTCGTCAAAATTATTTTTATTTAAAATTGAAATTTGAACATTATCTTTACTTGGAAGGGAGGCTTCTATTACATTTAGTACGTTATTTTCTTTCGTCAAATTAATTTTACTCATCTTCAGAAAATCGCGACCGAGGACAACAGGATACTTCATACTTAAATTACTTACGACATACAAATTTAAATTTACAGTATTTTTATCAAAATCTATTTTACTTTTAGCATGACCCACTATTTGAAGTGGGCTATTATTTATACCACAAAAATTAGAAATGTTATTTGCATTACTTAAAAAAAATGATGGAACAAATTGTTGTTGGATGAAACTAATGGGACTTCCAGAATCAAACAATGTCAAAAGACAAATAGAACAAATTGTGTTAGGATTTTCCATTGTACTAAATGTGAACCTAATTTGGTGTTCAAAATCATTTTTATTAGAAAAAGTATGAAATATATTTTTAGATAAACTTTCACTTTCTATTACCTCAGTGTCATTTTCAAATACCTGGGATGAAGTTGATTGAAGTGTCATTACAGGTGTTTTGGCAGAACATTCTGATATTCGATGTGAAGGGTCGCCACATCTAAAACAAGCAAATTTGTTAGCCTTTGGTTTTTTACAATTACTACTTAAATGGCCAAACTCTTGGCAATTGTAACATCTAGGTTTGTTATCTCTTTTAACTGTTATGGATGGTGGTTGTTGCATTTGAAAACTGTTGGGATTTAAAAATAATCGATTTTTATTTTTCATACGATCGTATTTTCTGAAAGACAATTTCAATTCTTCCATATTATTAGCACCATACAAAATCATTTTATTCATGTGAGAATCAATTACACCATCAATAATAAATTGCATTAAATCACTTTCCTCTATTTCTGAAAATGATGCAATTTCCTGCATCGACAAAATATATTGCTGCCATGTTTCTTCTTTTTTTTTCTTTCGCTGACCAAGTTCATAATAAATGTCAGCACGAGTGACTTGCCTTTTAAATTCTTTAAGCAAATTCATTTTTAGATCAGACCAAGTTTGTACCGAAATAGTACGGAAAAAAAGTCGTGCAGACCCACTTAATAACCTTTTGGCAAAAATGAAACATGTTCTAGGGTCCCAATTCATAAGCTCTGCCATATCATCAAACTGTTTAATCCATTTTTCAATTGCATAATTGTCGTCACCATTAAAACTTGTAAGAGAATCTTCAATATCTCTAAAATTGAAGTTTGATGTGGCAGAATTTGAACCAATTTCATATTTTGCCAAATCTGCAAGTTTGTTTTTTAATTCAGCTATTTCTTGTTTTTTTTTTAATCTTTCACGCAACGCTTCTAACTCACTATCTAAATCTTCGTCATCATCACTTACCGTACCATTGTCCAAATTAGGATCGGGTACGTGGTGAACCAACTCCTCAGAAGAAAGCTGAGACCATAATTCCTCTAAACGCAGTTTTAAAACTGCTTTAGTACCTGTAGTAGCCTGTTTTAAAATATTCAGCTTCGACTTCAACTCATTGACAGTCGCATTTTCTAAAAAATTTTGGGCGCGTACTTTTATTTCTCCCTCCATCACAAACAATCAAATTCAATTAAAAAAAATTACCAAACAATATCCCACTTCTGAATTGTAGGATGACGTATTCAAAAATAAAAATGCAATCAAATATATGTTTTTTTCCTTTTATTGTATCCTCTATCACAGCTAAACACTTAATGAATAATAATTAATTTTTATTTTAAATTTTTATAAGAATATTCAAAGTATAGAATTAACGTTAGGTACATTTTAGATTTTATTTCCATTGTATTCAAATCTTTTATATTATACGAAGGTAGATTACTACCGTATCACATGATATTATATTAAATTTTATAGTGCTTAAGCCTACAACTTTGAACTGATTATCTGTCGATTTCTTATCATACATCGACTTATTTCTTAATTTTCCATTTTCTAATAATTTTTTGATGATTTTGTTTGAATTATGTAATTTAAATTTTAGGTGTTTAGCGTAACTATCAAAGTTATAAACAGGATCTGCTTGGTTATCTAATAAGAAATTATGCGAATTTGGTTGTTTACTAAATATTAGCTCATATGGAGAATATGTGAAGTTAAAATTTGAATTAGGGGTAATATTATAATTATACGTGAAGTATTTCAAATATTCATCCCAATTATCATGATGTTCATTAATATACGATCTAAGGTATTCATTAAGAACACGATGGTTCCTTTCTACAGTTCCAACTGTTTCGTGATGGTAAGGTGTCGAAAAACTATGTTCAATATTTAATAATTTAAATAATTCAGCCATTACACTATTGGCATACTCTGTACGGCAATCAGTAATGATTTTCCTCATTGGGCCGTATAATAGAACAAAAAGTTCGAAAATAGCTTGCGCAATAGTGGTAGCTTCCTTATTAGCTACTGGTATTGTAATTAAATATTTACTTAAGTCACACATTAAAGTGACTGCATATTGGTTTTCATTAATGGTTTTTTGTAACGGGCCTATCGTATCAATAATTAAGGTATCGAACGCTTTATTAGGTGTTTTTGTAATTTGAAGCGGTATGTTTCTAATTTTTGCTTTATTTATTTGACAATCTTTGCAACCTCTTACATATGTTGCCACGTCTTTTTTCATGCCTTTCCAATAAAAACATGACCTCAATTTTGCATATAACCTTTTTTGACCTGCGTGTCCGCCAAATATAGGGTCTTTATGATAACGATCTAAAAGTTTTTGTTTTTCCCCAGTACTAATAATGGGTAATGGACGTGAAACTATCGCGATTTCTAATTCTTTTATCTTTTTATTTGCAACTTTAATAAAATCTTTTATTGTAATTATTTTTAAAATGCTATCCTCTTTATTTATTTGAATTTTGTTTATATTGCTTTTAATTAAATGTTTATCTAACTGGGCAAGAAACAATGGTAGAATTGTTTCCTTTTTCAAAATTTTATTGCATCCAGGCTCTAATGTCTGGTAAATATTTGAAATGTCAGTTTTATATACTAATTTACGTTTTTTATATACTTTACAACTATCTACTGAGTTGAAGATTAACTGAGGTATTTTATAGTTAAATTTATCCTCATAAATAACAATTTTCTCATTTTTATTTAAAATTTTTTCTCTATTTGGACTGTTGCTACTTTCGTTGAAATTATTATTTGTTGATTTTTTATTTGACATTGATCTTGTCGTAACATATACTTTATTTTCGTTATTTTGTAAATCTTTAAGTTCGTCTATTGTAATACGAGATAGGGCATCTGCCACTACATTACATTTTCCTTTAATATATTTTACTGTAAAATTATATTCTTCTATATCTAAGCGCATTCTAGTTAATTTTGAAGATGGGTTTTTTAAAGAAAATAAATAAATTAAGGGTTTATGATCAGATCTAATTGTAAATTTTGTTCCGTAAATGTAAGGTCTATAGTGTAAAATTGCGAAGTGTATTGCAGCTAATTCTTTTTCTATTGTTGATTTATTCCTTTCACCTTTTGTAAAACTACGTGAAGAATATGAAATTGGTAAATCGTTGCCATCGATCTCCTGACTTAGGGTGGATCCTATTCCCAAGTTAGAAGCGTCAACAGTAATGATAAAAGGTTTTGAAAAATTTGGATAATTTAAGATTGGTGGATTAATTAAACAATTTTTTAAAATTTCAAAAGATTTTTGACACTCTTGTGTCAAAGAAAAGTTTACTCTTAGTCTAGTCATATTATTTAATGGTTTTACTATCGATGCGAAATTTGGTATGAACTTACGATAATAGTTCTAAATGCAACAAATCGTTTGGTAGCGTCTTTATCTTTTGGTACAGGATAATTTCTAACTGTATCTATTTTGCTACTATCTGGATATATACCTCGATCAGTACATTTATGTCCTAGGTATGTGACTTCATTTTTAAAAAATACACATTTTTCAGGATTTAGTTTAAGGTTAAATTTTTTACAAACTTCGAAAATAGATTTAAGATTTTTAAAGTGATGTTCGACTGAACAGCCAATACATATGATATCGTCGATGTATAGAAAACATTGTAACGGTGTAAGACCGGAGAAAGCTAATGCCATCATTCTAGAAAATGAGTTAGGTGATACATTTAAACCGAATGGAAGAACTTTCCATCTAAACGAACCTTTGTCTGTGCTAAAAGATGTTATATCTCGCGAGTTTTTATTAAGTGGAACTTGATGAAATCCCGAGTAAAGGTCGAGTACAGTAAAAAATTTTGATCTGCCTAAATTGTCTCATATGTCTTCTATTCTTGGCAGTGGATATTTATCTGCAATTAGTTTTTTATTTACGAGACGGTAATCTATGCATAATCTCCATTTTTTTCTAAACCTTTCTTAGGCACTAAAATGATAGGGCTGTTAAAATTAGACTGGCTTAGTTCAATAAGATCATTTTTTAATAATTTATTGACTTGATCGTCGATTTCCTGTTTTTGGGAATATGGAAGTCTATAATTCTTCACATATACCGGAGTATTGTTATCCATTCTTAAATTTTGTGTATAGAAATTGTTTGTTGTCATTTTATCATCTTTCATATGGAAAATATTACTATATTGTTCACATAAATTTAATAATTTTTCTTGGTATTGCGGTTTGGTATTTTTAGATATTATTTGAAGCAATTCTTTTGTTCTATTTTGATTTTTATTTGTGTCAATTCTTAGGATGTTAAAATTTGAAAGAGGTTCTGATTTAAGTGAAGTGTTTTTAGGAATTATTCGAATTTTATCTGATAAATTTAAAACTTTAATTAAAGGAGTTTTTGATGAAACTATCGTACGTGGAATGAAAATATCAGGTGCGATTTCTTGATCAAGCACTACACAAGGAGAATCATTTGGAAGAATAAAAGTACGAATGACTTCACATCTAGAAGGTAAAACAATTGAATTTTCACTAGGGTTTTCTAAAATTGGAATTGAAAAAGAATAAGAATTATTGTTAAGTGTTAATTGCATAGAATCATAATTTATTTGACACTTATAAAATTTGAGAAAGTCTTTGCCTAAAATACCATCCGAAGGGATATTAAATTCGTCCGGAACAACGTGTAGTAAACAAGATAATATTGTATGTTTAAAATGAAAGTTGACGTTGATTGTACCTAAACTTTTTATAGAATTTTGCGTAATTCCCAAAATGCTTATAATATTGTTAGAATTTAATTTATTTTTTAAGTTAAAATTTGAATCGATTGATGAAATTTTTATTAGCGAAATATCTGCTTGAGTATCGACTAAAAATGTTGAGCCTTGAAAATTTAATTTAGAATTTACAATAATGAAATCAGAGAAATTTGGATTTACGTTAAAGACATTTTTTGTACTTAATTTAGATTTTGTATTTACATTTGGATAATAATTAGGACAATTTTTATTTTCGTTTGAATAATTTGTGTTTCGGTTTGCATTTGGTCTTAAATTAGAATTATAAAAAATTTTTGTTTTATTCGAATTTGAATCTGAGTTAATATCAGATTGTGAAATAGGATAAATGTTATGTGTATTAAATTTAGCGTTATTATTTAATTTTGATGCAAACGCATTTGATCTTGTTCCCCCTGGCCGTTTTGGGGGGCCTGGTCGTTTCCCGCATATCGTACATAATTATTTGGTTAAAATTTCTATTTATGTTTCCTCTATTACCACGATTATTATTAAAGTTCCCACGATTATTATTAAAGTTACCTCGATTATTATTAAAATTACCTCGAATATTGTTCCAATTATTACGATTATTATTTACAAATCGTTGATTTTGGTGTCTAAAATTTCCCCTATTATAATTTGCACGAAAATTGTTATTGGAACGATTTCCATAAGAATTTCTAAGTGAATTATTATTATTGTTTGTTCTGAATGACAGAACCTGTTTTTCTTGCGATTGTAAATCTATTTCTATTAAAAATTTAGATACTACTTCTTTAGAGTCTTGAAATTGGGTCGATGACAAAACAGCTTTGGTCAGATCAGATCTTGCATTATTTCTGCACATTTCGACTGTTTTTTCAATACAAATCTCTTTAGCTTTTTGTGTTGGAATACCTTCTAACACAAGTGAACGACGAAAAGCTTCAGCTAATTCGTTAGCTCTTTCTGAAAAATTTTGTAAAGTGTTTCTATCCGTTCTCAAAGCTTTTATTTTTCCTTCTATAATTTTAGAACTTTCTAGTTTTTTCGAATTATTAAGATCTTGTTTAATAAGTTCTACCGTATTAGAATCATCGGCTATAGCTTCGCGAGCTGTTCCGTCAAGCTTTGATAAAATAAATCGATAAATTTTTTAAGTCTTGTGTCTCTGCTAGTGTGTCTAACAAATTTATTGATTCGATAAAAGATTTAAGTGATAGTGGATCACCACTATAATTTCTATTTATTTGTGAACTAGCTATACGTAAAAATTCAGGATTAGAAAGAGCCATCGTCAAATTTTTCTTCAGAACTATCTGATTCTATTATATTTTGTTCTTTTTCGATTTGATTTATTTTGATCGGTAATAGAATATCTTTTGGAATTAGATCTGCGCACTTTAATAGTTTGAGGCTCTCTTGTAACTTATCGTAACAATACTGACGATCTTTAGCTAAAATATGATGATGTTGTTCTTCAAATGTAATACAAGCTTGAAGAACTGTATTTACGTAGATGTTATATGTTTCTTCAATATTTAATTTAATTGCTTTTAATGTTTCTAAATTTTTTGGTTTAAGGTTTTTCTGAATGCGTTTGTAATCCTTACGAAAATTATCTTTAGCTGTTAGAATTTCGTTGCAAGCTTCATCCATAAAAAAAATTTTACGAATTTAAAATATTTGCGGAGTAGATACCTTGTATTGAAATATTGAAATAATTTAGGAATGGTTACCTTATATTGTAGTCCTATTAAAATAATTGAGGAATGGTTACCTTATATTGTAGTTTCCAAAAAAAATTTTGAGGAGTGGTTACCTTATATTGAAGTTCTCTAAAAAAAAATTTGAGGAGTGGTTACCTTATGTTGAAAGTCCCTATAAATTTGAGGAGTGGTTACCTTATGTTCTGTATGCAAAATTAGATCCGGTTATTATTGGAATATGAATAACTTCCAGAGAAAACAAAGATGTCAAATAATTAAGCAAAATTATGTTAAACACTTTTTGATTTTTATTATGCATCAAAAAAAAATTTTGTAGTAACATGTAATAAGAGATAATATGTAGTAATGTGTAATAATGAGTAATAATGAGTAATAATAAGAGATATTATTATAAATTTTATTATTGTTTTTTTTTTTTTTTTTTTTTTAATTTTTACGAAATTTTTGAAGAAATCAATTCAAAGTAAATGATGTAAATAATATTTATTTGTAAAATATTTATGTATAATAATCAGTTTAAAGTAAATTATGTTAAATTAAGTAATTTTTAATATTTATAAAATAATATAGTATAATTTTTTATATAAAAATTATTTGAAACAGTGTACATCCAATTATTAAAATTTAAAAAGTTTTGATTTAGAAATTAAAATTGAAAAATTTGAAAATTATTTACTTCAATTTAAAAAATTTAGAAATTGTTTATGTAAGAATTTGGATCTACATTGTTTTATTTTATTTAAATTAAAATTTATTAAAAATATATTTAAAAAAAAAATTTATTTGTATATAAAAAAAATTATTAATTAGTGAAGTACTTGTTGTTGATTTTTCTTATCTTTGTTGTTGCTGGTTGTTGCTACTGTTCTTACTGTTGTTCTTCTAATTGCTGTTGTGTTGTTATCATTGCAGACAATTGTTATTATAATTTATGTTGTGTTGTTATGTTGCTGTCAATTGTGCCATCAGCAGCAGCAGTTGTTGTTTTAGCAATAATAATTATTTTTATTTTTTTTTTTTTGTTTAAATTATTATTATTATATTTTTTTTTTAAATTAATTATCAGATATAAAGATTATTGATTATTGAAATTATTGATTGATTGTTTTTTTTTGTTCTTGTTAATTGAATTTCAATAATTAATTGAGCATTTTTTATTTTTTTTAGCGGGAGATAAAAGAAAGGAAATTTTATTTTGTCTTCAACAAAATGGTTTCTTTGGGCAACGCAAAATATTCTTTTACACCATTAACTGATACTAATCATTTTAACTGGTCTTTTCGAGCGGAAACCATTTTAAAGGCTCAAGATCTATGGGAATATATTAAAAAAGATAGACCAACTGGTGCTGATGCTGATGCTGATACAACATGGTCATCAAAGAATGAGGAGGCACTAAATTGTATTAATCTTATGGTTGATGAAAGTCAAAACGTTCATTTACGGGGCAAAACTTTGGCGAAAGCTGAAAGAAGTCCACGCAAGGAACACTCTTGGAAGCAGGGTACGATTACTTCGTCAAATAATGACCCACAAAATTAATGAAAACGGTGATGTTGAATCACATGTGAAAATTATGAACGAATTGGGTCAACATTTTTTATCATTAGGCGAGGAAAAATTAACAATTGAATTTTTTATTAATGCGGCTTTATTGGGTTTGCTGCCTGCAAGGTTTGACACTTTAATTACTGCTATTGAGAGCAAAAAAGAAAAAGAATTAACATCTAGTTATGTACAATCAACAATTGTTGAAGAATACCGCAGAAGAGTGGCACGTGATGGTGTGATTGTGCATTGAAAATTCAAAATAAAAGTTGATTCACATATGTCAGTCACGTCAAAGTTCCGTCACCGTTCCGTTACCGTCAAGTATCCGTGAAAATCTTGGCCTGTGTCTACACACTTCAGTCACGTCACCGTTACGACACCGTTTTTTAGATACAAAATAAAAAATAAAAACTTTGCTTTGTTTGTTTTGCTTCCAATTTCAAAAATACCGTCAGTCAAAAAAAAAAATATCGTCGGAAAGTAATTTAATTTTGACGGCTCGTTGACAGTGGGACGACAGTGGTTCGTTGCAGGTGACGGCGCCGAGTGGGTGTAGACAGTTCATTTAAATTACAAGGAACGATATTTTTTTTGACTGAAATGACGTGCCGGTGACGTGACGGTGACTTGATGTGACATATATGCGTAATTGACTTTGAAAGGTGTAGTTTTGATAAAAATCAAGATAAATTTAAAAATAACTTTAGGTGTCATTTTTGCGGCGGAACTGGTCATCTTAAGAAATATTGCCGAAAATTTTTGAAAACTCAGAATAATTCATCATTTAATCAAAATACTGCAAACGCAATCGAAAATAAAAATGAAAACTAAATGTTATTCTTGACTGGTAAGTCAAATGCCTGGATTTTAGATTCAGGTACAAACTGTCATATTTGTTCAATGAAAAACCACTTCTCGGAATTCGATGGTTCACATCATGAAAAGGTTCTTGTTGCAAATGGAAACGAAGTGGAGGCATGTGGCAGAGGAGAAGTGGTGGTTGAATTTTGTAATGATTGTGGTGAAACAACTGAAGTCATAATTGAAAATATTTTGTATATACCGTCCATTGAGGGAAATTTAAATTCTGTAAAGCAATTAGCAAGTAAGATTATTAAACAAATTTTTTTCAAAACAGGCTGTGAAATACGAACACTGGATAACAAGAAACAAATTGCTGTAGGTGATGTAAACAATAATTTATAGATTATGAGAACTTTAAACAAAACCAATTTAATTGAAAATAATGAAAAGATTTGTATCCATCAGTGGCATCGCATATTAGGCTATCGTGATATCGAAATTGTTAACAGGATTACCGATAGTAATCTTGTGAAGGGAATGAAAATATCAAATTGTAATCCAAATTGTACCCATGATTGTTCAATTTGTGCCGGAGGTAAATTCACTCGCATACCATTTTCAAAACTTTCACATTCAACATCAAAGGAAGTTTTAGACCTTATACATAGTGATGTGTGTGGGCCAATGCAGATACTTACACCTGGCGGAAAACGTTACATACTTACCTTAATAGATGATTATTCTAGATATTCAACAATTTATTTATTATCACAAAAATAAGAAGTTTTTGATAAATTCAAAGAATTTCATCAGTTAGTTCAAAATCAGTTAGGTAGGAAAATTAAAGCAGTGTGAAGTGACAGAGGCGATGAATACATGAGTAAACATTTTATTGATTACTTGAATAAAGAAGGCATTATTATTCAAAGAACAGCACCGCTTTCTCCTCAACAAAATGGCATAGCTGAAAGAAAGAACAGAAATTTGGTTGAAATGCCAAGATGCATGTTGAATGATGCAAATTTGGAATTGAAATTTTGGGGTGAAGCTGTTACGTCAGCAAATTTTTTAGAGAATGGTTTACCTTGAAAAAACAGAGAAAACACCATAAAAATATTGGTACAAACAAATACCTACAACCTACATACTCAAATTTTCGACGTTTTGGTGCCAGATGTTATGTCAAACAGGGACGGCTGATGGTACTAAGCAACCCAGGCATTGCCTGGGTGCTTCTATTCCTCCTCATTCCTTATATTTTATTCTAACTATTATATATTTTTTCCATATGCAAATATAACAACATAAGAAATGCTTTCTCTTAATCCTTTTTGTGTACCATTAAAGGCAACAAAATAATTGCTTGCTTTTAGGCGATATTGAAATTTATTTGTTATTGTTTTAAAAGAGAGAATTTTTCTTATAAGAAACAAAACAAAGAAGAAAATTTGATGTGATATAAAAAAGGCAATTGATTTTTGTGCTTTGCATATTGTTGAATTAAAAGCAACAAAAAATTGCTTAGTAGGGAATATTGAAATTTATTTGTTGGTGTTTTGAAAAAGAGAGAAAATAAAAAAAGTTCTATTACATTTTGTTGTATTAAAAGCAACAAAAAAATTGCTTAGTAAGGGAATATTGAAATTTATTTGTTATTGTTTTAAAAAGGAGAGGAAATTCTTATTTCCTAAAAAATTATCTTTTTGATTTGCATTCTTTTGGTTTTTGACCAAACTTAAATTCTAATTTGTAGTCATTTTAATCAAATCTATATGTATATGAAAACTCAATGTTTGTTTGTTTGTCTGTCGAATAGACTCCTAAACCAATAAGTGCCTGGGCACTTACTGTTGTCACGGGCCGTCCCTGATGTCAAAGTACCTGACGAACTTAGAAGAAAATTTGACGACAAAGCTAATGAAGCTGTATTGTTAGGTTTTGATTTGGAATCGAAAGCGTGGCGACTTATGTATTGTCAACAAAAAGAGTAGTTATTTACAGAGATGTGAAATTTATAAATGAAAATGACATGATATTATATAGACCTGTAATATAATAATAAACCTGTTTTGAATGGTGAACTGTTAAATAACACAGATAAAGAAATTGAATTTGAATTAATTTGAATTTGAATTAATTGTTAAACCAGATGTACCAAATAATGAAATTAACCCAGACTTACAAAATGATCAAATATTATATCCGATGTGTTAGAAAATAGTGATCATGAATATGAAGATACCATTGAAAATGAAGTTGTTGAAATTCAACAAAATTTTTAAAATTTCCAACATAAAAATTTTGCATATAAATTTTAAAGTCGAATTAATTGTCACTGTAAAAAATCCAAAACTTAATGTGCTAAACAAAACCTAAAAATTTAAGTGAAAACTAATACATAAAAAATTGTCCGAAATTTGTAACTTTTCATTGTGTTCAGTCGAATTAATTGTCATTGTGAAAAATCTAAAACTTAATAATTTGCTAAACAAAACCATACAATTTAATTGAAAATTTCAATATAAAAAATTGTCAGAAATTTTTTATCCAAAAATTAATAATTGTTAAAAACATGAAATTTCAGTGAAAATTAATACATCTAAAATTATTCAGAAAAATTTAGAAATCACAAAAAACATAACAGAATAAATTTTCATTAATTTTGAACCAAATTCAAATTGTAAATAAATTAAAAATCTTAGTTTATTATAAAATTATAAATAATTTTTACTTAAATCTGAATAAATGTAAATGTTGCAAAAATTCACGAAGATCTTTTATTTTATCCACATTTAATCAACGATACACGATTCCAAAAAGCTGGAATCGTGTCTAAATTAACAGAAGTTATTAATTATGAGGAAAACTGTTCAGTTAGAAAATCGGATCGGAAAAACAAAGGTATTCATTCTAAACGTTCAATTGAGGAAATTAATGTTATTTCAGATCATAGTGATCTGAGAAATTACAACGAGGCTATTTCAGAGGGGAGTCCCGAAATAATTTATACGGACATAATTTATTTGAAAAAACGACATTATTCCTACCATACAAATGAATTATGTCGCAATTAGGCACGTCATAATTTATATATGAATGAAGTCTTTTTTTTCGTATAAATAATGTCGCTTTTAAAACGACATTATTTATCATATGAACTATGTCGTTTTGTTTTATGTAAATAATGTCGCTTCTAAACGAACGTCGTTCGTATGAATAATGTCACTTTTAAAACGACATTAATTATCGTATGAATAAAGTCGTTTATGTTTCATATAAATAACGTCGAATGTTCAAACGACATCACTTATGCGAATAAAATATCTTTCACTCACACACGCTTTTTAATGCATCTTACAATGTCTTACAATGCACATTTGGCCGCGGTCAAAATTCTTTTTTTTTCTAAATTGAGGCGCGGTCAAATTATGAGTTTTTGTTGTGCTGATTTCTTTGTTCATTTAAGGCCTTTTCCAAAAGGATGTTGTTCAAAGAACTTTTTTTTTAAGTTTCGTACAACTGTCCCTTCTAGAAAAATCAAAGAATCCAATTGTCCTTACCCGATCAACCATTCTTTATATTTACGTGAAGAATCTTTATCAAAATCACGAGTATTTGCCTTTACCGATTGTTAGCAATCGATGCGGGATTTAAAAGTTGTGCAGTCACAAATAAGTATCGATCGGTATCGAAAAATCTTTTACATATTTTCCGAAATAAATCAAAAAAAAATTTTATTTATTTTTATTTATTTATTTTTATTTATTTATTTAAATTTTTATTTATATTGTTTTGTTTTTTTTTTTTTTAATTTTTTTTTTATTATAAATTTTTTTCTTATTTAATATTTATTTAAATTATATTTTTAATACAATTGACTTTTGCACCGCTATCGGGGTTTGAACCTGCGTGCCTTATGTTCATGTTGTTAACATCTTAGCCATTCAGCTACATCCTATGATAATTTTTGCCAATCAAAAAAAAAAAAAAAAATTTAAATTACTATCGATTTTTTAAATATATTTATAATAATTTTATTTTTATATGAAGAAATATAATAAAGAACTGTATCGAATTTTAATTTTATAAAATTTAAAAGTTAAGTAAATATATTTCGATATAAAAAATGATATCGTTAACAGTTCAAATTCTTCAAAAATGATGACTATCCATAAATGTATTTCTTTTAAATTATTTTAAAGAAAACTAGAAAAATATTTTTATGGATTCATAAAGTTTTTCGACGTTTTCTGGTTATATCGAAATTTAACTTAACTTTTATTGCAATCTTTTACAGGCGAGGACATAAATATAAAGATTTTTCTTTAAAGAAAGTTTCAACGAAATATGATAAATATTTTTAAAGTTAATTAACGTTTGTTAAAGAATTTTAAATATTATTATAGAAATGTAAAAAATATTCTATATATCAATTTTTCTGCCCAATTCTGTGCAAGACTTTTAAATATTCTTCAAAAAATATAAAGAATGGCTGATCGGGTACACCTAAATTATTAGATGCATTGCAAGGCGTGTGTGTGAAGTGTATTTTGTTTCGTATAAGTAATGTCATTTCCATCTACGACATTATTCATATGAAATAAAAACGACATTGTGCATACGATAAATAATGTCGGTTTGAAAACGACATTATTTATACAAAAAAAAAAAACGACATTGTTCATACGATAAATAATGCCGTTTTGAAAACGCCATTTACACGAAAAAAACGACATTATTTATCGTATCAATAATGTCGGTTTTTTCGTATAAATAATGCTTTTAAAACGACATTATTTATCGTATAAATATGTCGTTTTTCTCGTATAAATTATTTCGGAGTGCCTATTTGAGGTTGTAATAGGAAAAATTGGATAAATGCAATGAAGAAGGAAATGAATTCCCTGATTGAAAATAATACTTTTTGTTAATTGATTTACCAATTGATAAGAATGTTGTTGGCTGCAAGTGGGTATTCAAAACAAAAACGGATATGGAAGGAAAAATGAGGAGGTACAAAGCGCGAGTTGTTGCTCAAGGTTTCAGTCAAAAATTCGGAATTGATTACGACCAAGTTTTTGCTCTAGTGGCGAAACAAACTAGTTTTAGAACATTGCTATATATTGCAGCTGCTAGAAAAATGAAAATTTATCACTATGATGCTAAAAAAACTTTTTTGAATGGAAATCTCAAAGAAGAAATTTATATGCATCAACCTCCTGGATTTGCAGAAAGAGGACAAGAAGATAAAGTTTATTTAAAAGAGTATATACGGTTTGAAACAGAGCGGTAAGGTATTCAATGCAATATTACATAAATTATTAATTGAATTAAATTTAAGGCAAAGTGCAGCAGATAATTGTTTGGATGTGTACCATAGTAAAAATTCTAGTAATGCTATATATATGTTAGTTTACGTCGATGATATTTTAATTGCAACTAATTACGATAATTATGCAGAAACTGTTGCAAATAAACTGAAGAAAAATTTTACAGTCGAAAACCTTGGTGAAGTTAGCAATTATTTGGGGATTAGAATTACAAAGTGGAATAATAGTTTTTTAATAGATCAAGAAAAATATATTAATGATGTTGTATTGAAATTCGGGCTTTCCAATGCGAAGATATCGGATATTTCATTAAATCTAACCAATAGAGATCCTTGTGAAGAACTATATCAAGATAATGTCAGATATCGAAGTGCAATAGGTAGTTTACTGTATATATGCATAAATATTGCATAGATATTGCAGCGGCTGTTAGAATATTATCTCAGAAATTATCAAAACCATTATCAAAAGATTGGAATCAAGTGAAGAAAATAATTACATATTTGAAAGGAACTTCTAAATTAAAGTTGAAATTGGGATGTAATGAAAATGAAAATTTAGTGGGTTATGCTGACGCAGATTGGGCGGAATGTCGTGAGTCACGTAAATCAAGTTCGGGTTACGTATTTGACCTCGGAGGTCCAATAAGCTGGTCATGCAGGAAACAAGATTGTGTATCCCTATCCACAACAGAGGCGGAATTTGTTTTCTTAGCCGAAAAGAGGCTAGATGGTTACAAAAATTATTAGCTGAAGGTGATTGTACCACAATATATGAAGATAACCAAAGCGTATTAAATTTGATAGAAACAGAAAAATTAACATGTAGATCCAAGCATATCAATGTTTGGAGATATTTCGTGAAAGACTACGTCCACAAGAAGGAATTATTATGCAAATATTGCCCAACTGAAGACATGTTAGCAGACATGTTGACCAAGGGATTAGCTAAAGATCGATTTATCAAATTGAGAGATGGTTTCAACTTAATGTCCAATTAATTAGTTTATATGAATGTGAATTTGTATTGAGGAGGAGTGTTAGAAGGGTAATCCAAATTATAAACGAGACCATTAATTTTCACAATGTCAAACGTTTTATATGTTCGTTTATGTTTAACATTGTGTGTTAGTTTCTATTCATTCTACGATCATCATTCATTCTAATAAGAAGTCATTTATAATATAATAAAGAGATTAAATTAAATATATCAACCAGGTGTTTTTCTTCTTACACGCAAAGAAATGCCCTTTCATTCAATATGATTATATCAGTCATAGACTCCTAATCATAACGAAAAAATAGCCCTATGATTAAAAATCTTCGCGCAAGATGAATAATCTTTGCATATAATTACTACGTTATACATCGTGATTATCTTATGATTTACCTGAAATCATAAGTTATGATGCTTAATCACGCTAGTCGTATGTTATGATTAATACAAAAACATTTTTGAAGTTTGACTTCTTTAGCGAGGTATTGTTAAAAAATTTTGCACAAAAAAGGGGAAAAAAGAAGACAGAATATAGTGCTGCGTGACGAAAAGTAAAGCCACAACGCTGGAAAATAGGGGTAATAACCCCAGAATGTAGTATGTTAAAAAGTAAAAACAAATATAAAAGCAGAGAAATATAAGACGTTGTAGCATGTAGCATGCATTTCCGAAAATAAAATAGCGATACTACACATACATAACAAAATACTAACGATGTGTGGAAAGTAGGGCTTCTCAAACGGGATCCCGGGATCGCGTTTTCCAGGGATTCCGGGTTGTAAAATTTAATCCCGTAATCCCCGGATTTCAAACAAAAATCCCGGGATTTCCGCTTAATCTAAAAATATAATAGCGATTGCACTAAATTTTAGGTTTAGGTTTATATCTAAGGTAGACAGAATTAATTAGGTGACTGCTGAATGCGGCGTACTGTTAGTATAGCGCTAAGTACAATATATAGATTATTTTCTATACAATTACGGAGATTTCCTTCATTATTAGTGCTATGCTAACTTTGATGTTTATATATCACATACTCGTAATTTCATTCACTGTTTCAGTATAAAGCCAAAATTAAAATATACAATTTTAGTATAGAAAAAACACAACCCATAAAAACAAAGTTTTTGATATAAATCCTTTATATGCGAGGCTATTGATATGAAGTTCATATAAAGGTGTGTGTGTGTGGGTAAGTCTGTGATGCCAAAGTATATTGTTATCGACGACAAAGTGATGTGCAAAATTTTACCTCGATTGGATACCGGAAATTGGATCGATTTTGACTTACTAAGTTTGGAGACCAGGTAGTGAAGTTTTATAAAGATGTGTATGTAATGCTAAAGTAAATTTCAGCTCGATTGGATACCGGGAAGTGGGTCAATTTTGACTTTCTAAGTTTGTGGAAACGAAATGAAGTCAGTATAAAGAATTTAAAAACTAAATAAGTGCAGTTTAATATATATAGAATTAAAATTTATTTAAAATAATCGAAGTTTGAGGATTAGAAAGCAAATTTCAAGTTGTTAACTAATTTTTTATAATGCAGTATTTTTCTTTGTTATTATGTAAAATATCAACTTAGGTAACCCCATCATGTCAAGTTGAAGTGGATCGAAAGCATGGCAATATTTTATGAGATATTTTTTTTTTAATTTGTGCTTATAAAAAAATTCCGGGATCCCGGGATTTGAAAATTACGGGAAATGAGAAGCTCTACTGGAAAGCAAAAAAAAAAAAAAAAAACCATATATAGATAGAATTAAAAAATTGTACAATAACAGAATTAAAGATCAACTGATTTTGTTGTTAATATTTATTTAGTTTATTTCCTTTTCGAATTAGTGAAATTCTATCATATGAAACAGAAACGCTGTTTGTCTATTCCGAATAGGCACCTAAACCGCTCAGCCGATCGTTTTCAAACTTACACTATTTATTTGTCTCAGATCGAGGGTCGTTATGGGCTATTTTCAAATTTGATTGGCCTCCTACCTAGCGACCCCCCCTGAGGGCCCACTTCAAAAGTTCGTCCGATTTCGTTCAAATTTGGTATGTAAAGAGAGGAACTGATTACACACAAATTTCGTAACAAAAAATTTATTTCCGATTTCATTCAAATTTGGTACGTAAAAAGAGGAAATGATTACATACAAATTTCGTAACAAAGAATTTCATTCAAATTTGGTAGATAAAAAGAGGAAACGATTAAACACGTAAATTTCGTAACAAAAAATTGATTGATCCTACCCAGCGACCACCACTGGGCGGGACTAGGGAAATCATTTTTCAAAAAAAATTAATTCCGGATTTTCGGAATTGTCTTGAAATGAAACCTGGAATTCCGGAATTTCATACAAAAATTAAAATATATTAAAAAATTAAATTAAGTTATTCTTTAACATAAATATTAGTTTATTTAGTTCAAAACATTAAAATTATAACAAATTAAATTATGAAATATTTTTTATTAAAATAAAATTTTATACTTTTCAATAAACCGGAAGTGAATAAACTAAATGGAAAAATAAAAATTTGAACACACAAAGTATCCAATGTTTTATCATTGAGTTAAAGCTAATGAAGCTGTATTGTTAGGTTTTGATTTGGAATCGAAAGCGTTTCGACTTATGTATTGTCAACAAAAAGAGTAGTGTAACAACGCATATATCTATTTCAACATAAATTTTCATTATATTTTATTTTGTAATTTTTTTTAAAATTTTTTTCATACTTTCAACTTGCAATTTTTATTTTCAACTTGCAACTCTCAACATTCATATTTAAATTTTCTGCCTACTAAACATACTAATGTGCCTACTATAAAATTGTTGTCAGCCACTAATAGAAAAACTACAAATGTAGTTTTCATTAATTTTTTTCTTGTAGTATTATTGCGCGTCGCACTTAAAAATTGTTTAAAAGCGCAGTAGTTAAACATAAAATTTGAGAGTTTATCTTTTGCATCCGATCAGTGAACAGTATTGGTCCTGTAGTGCGCCCTTAGAGTATGACACTCTTCACTCATAGAATATTAATTAAATATAATATGAGTGATGAGTGACATCGGCTGTGGGATACTCTCACTCTCTCTTCTTATTAATATAAAATATAAGATATTAGTATTAAGCAAGAGAGTTGTAAATATGAAGTCAAAGAATAAAGTCGTATAAATAATCTGTTCACTTGTGTTTCAATTAATAATAATACCGGTAGGTATTACATGGCGACCGTGACAGATTTCTTTTTCAAAAATTAATAAAAGTATTACTAGTAAAATAAAAGTAATTTAAAAATAAAATTAATCTGAAAAAAAAAAAAATATAAAATAAATTTCTATTTGAAATATAAGTGAACAAAAGAATAAAAACTGAATCAAAAAAAAAAAATGGTGGAAATTGAATTTTTACAAGTTCAAAAAAAAAATAAAATTTTTTTTAAACAATTAAAATAAAAATGGAATTCAATAATTTCAAAAAAAAAAATATGAAAAAAAAATTTTTTATCAAATTAAGAAACTAATAAAATTTGTGACAACGAAAAACAAATCAAAAAAAAAAAATTTCTTTTTTTGAAATTGGAATTTTTTTTTTTGGAAAGAAAAAATGGTGGAAAAATTTTGGATAAATGAAATAAAAATGAGAAAAAAAATATTATTATTAAAAGCTATAAAATCTCAAAATAGAAATATTTTTTTGTAATTTAAAAAAAAAAAAAAAAAAAAAAAAGAGGATTAAAAAGAGGAAAAGTTTTTCAAAAATTAATAAAATAAAATTTTTTAGTATTTTCCTAAAAAACCTGAAAAAAAATCAATTTTTTATCATACTTACTTACCTAGAAAAAAAAAAGGGAAAACCTAAATTCATAAAACGGGAAAATAAATTTATTTTAAAGAAAATAATTTTTTTTTGAAATTAAAATAACTTTAAAATGACCTCAAAAAATTTAAATTAACTTTCAAAAAAAAACTTAACGAAAAAAAAAGGAGAATTTTCTAAATAAAAGAAAAAATTAAAATAATAAAAATTTTGCCAATAGCGGCCATTAAAAAAAAAATTTATAAAAATTATTTATTTGGACAAAGAAAATTTTTTTTAACACATACATGCAAATTTTTATAAATGGGCATTTATCTGTCAATTCACAATGAAAAAAAAAACATCATAAAAACAACATGAAAAAAAAATAATAATAATAAATTTTATGCAAAAAGCGAATCGAATTATTGGAAATTCTTTTCGAACACCCAATATAATTTAAAAATAAAATTTTAATTATTAAGAAAATCTAAATTATAAAAATAAAAAATAATATAAAATTAAAATATTATTCTAAAATGGAAATAAATTTTTTTTGAATACAACATCAACAACAGCAGCAACATGAGCAACAGTAACATTAGCAACAGCAACAGCAGTATAAACATTAGCAGCAGCAACAGTAGCAACATCATTAGCAACAACATAATCAACAACAAGTATCTCATTTATTATTAATATTATTATATTATTTAAATTTAATCTTTTTTTTAATATTATTACCAATATTATTTAAATTTTTCAAAATTAAAAAAAAAAAAAAAAAAAAAATTTTTAAAATGAATTAAAAAATTTAACTAGAAAATTTAATTGGATTTACACTATTTCAAAATAAAACAAATATTATCATTATATAAATTTTTTTAACATATATTATTATTAAATATAAAAACAAATATTCTTATTAACGATTATAAAATAAATTTTTATTATCATTATGATAAATGCAAATTAATAAATATTATAAATTTTTATCGAAACTTTGAATGGACTTCTTTCAATTTCTTGTTGACGAATTTTTTTTTACTACAAAATTTTATATTGCAAACTATAAAAATATCGAATTTATTTTTGATTGTTTGCTTGACATCTTTGTTATCTCTGAAGTATGAATTTCTTCATGATTTCCAATATAATTCAGATCTCATTGTGTAACATAAGGTAACCACTCCTCAACATTTTTTTAGTGAACTTCAACATAAGGTAACCACTCCTCAATTTTTTTTTCTTAGTGAACTACAATATAAGGTAACCACTCCTCAATTTTTTTAAAGGGACAACAACATAAGGTAACCATTTCTCAATTATTTTAATTTCAATACAAGGTAACCACTCCGCAATTATTTTAATTTCGAAATTTTTTTTTATGGAAGAAGCTCGTCTCGAAATTAAAACAGCTAAAGAAAATTTTTGTAAAGCTTACAAACGAATTCTGAAAGACCTTAAACCAAAAAATTTAGATACATTACAAGCAATTAAATTAAATATTGAAGAAACATACAACATCTACGTACATACAGTTCTTCAAGCTTGTATTACATTCGAAGAACATCATCTAACATTAACTAAAGATTGTCATCATTGTTACGATAAATTACAAGAAAGCTTCAAAAAATTAAAGTGTATAGATCTACTTCCAAAAGATATTCTAATACAGATCAAAATAATTCAAAGCGATACAGAACAAAGTTCAGTAAAATCAAATAGTTCTGAAGAAAACTTTGATAATACTCTGGACAAAATGGCTCTTTCTAATGTTGAATTTTTGCGTACAGCTAGTTCACAGATAAATAGAAATTACAGTGGTGATCCATTATTACTTAAATCTTTCATCGATTCAATAAATTTATTGGACACACTAGCCGAAACACAAGACTTAAAAAATTTATTAGCTAATTTTATTTTATCAAAGCTTGATGGTACAGCTCGCGAATCTATAGCTGATACGTCTAATACAGTAGAACTTATTAAACAAGATCTTAACAATTCAATAAGACCAGAAAGTTCTAAAATTATAGAGGGAAAAATAAAAGCTTTGAGAACGGATAGGAACTCTTTACAAAATTTTTCAGAAAAGGCTAACGAATTGGCTGAAGCTTTTCGTCGTTCACTTGTCTTAGAAGGTATACCAACACAAAAAGCTAAAGAAATTTGTATTGAAAAAACAGTTGAAATGTGCAGAAATAATGCAAGATCTGATCTGACCAAAGCAGTTTTATCATCGACCAAATTTGAAGATCCTAGAGAAGTAGTCTCAAAATTTTTAATAGAAATAGATTTACAATCGCAAGAAAAACAGGTTCTGTCATTTAGAACAAAAAACAATAATAATTCGTCTAGCAATTCTTATAGAAATCGTACCAATAATAATTTTCGTGGAAATTATAACAGGGGAAATTTTAGACACCAAAATCAACGATTTCTAAATAATAATTTTCAAATCAATAATCGTAATAATTTGAACAATAATCGAAGTAATTTTAATAATAATCGAGGTAACTATAACAATAATCGTGGGAACTTTAATAATAATCGCGGTAATAGAAGAAATATAAATAGAAATTTTAACCAAAATAATTATATGTACGATACGCGGGAAACGACCAGGCCCCCCAAAACGGCCAGGGGGAACAAGATCAAATGCGTTTACAGCAAAATTAAATAAAAACGCTAACTTTAATACACATTACATTAATCCTAGTTCACAATTTAACACACATTCAAACTCGAATACAACGAAATTTTTTTATAACTCTAATTTAAGACCAAATCCAAACAGAAATACGAATTATTCAAACGAAAATAAAAATTTTCTCAATTATTATCCAAATTTACATACAAAACCTAAATTAATTACAAAAAATGTTTTTAACATCAATCCAAATTTTTCTGATTTTATTATCTTAAATTCTAAATTAAATTTCCAAGGCTCAACATTTCTAGTCGATACTCAAGCAGATATTTCGTTAATAAAAATTTCATCAATCAATTCAAATTTTAACTTAGAAAATAAATTAAATTCAAATAATATTATAAGCATTTTGGGAATAACGCAAAATTCTATACAAAGTTTAGGTACAATCAACGTCAATTTTCATTTTAAACATACAATTTTATCTTGTTTACTACACGTAGTTCCAGACGAATTTAATATCCCTTCGGATGGTATTTTAGGCAAAGTCTTTCTTAAATTCTATAAGTGTCAAATAAATTATGATTCTATGCAATTAACACTCAACAATAATTCTTATTCTTTTTCAATTCCAATTTTAGAAAACCCTAGTGAAAATTCAATTGTTTTACCTTCAAGATGTGAAGTCATTCGTACTTTCATTCTTCCAAATGATTCTCCTTGTGTGGTACTTGACCAAGAAATCGCACCTGATATTTTCATTCCACGTACGATAGTTTCATCAAAAACCCCTTTAATTAAAGTTTTAAACTTATCAGATAAAATTCGAATAATTCCTAAAAATACTTCACTTAAATCAGAACCTCTTTCAAATTTTAACATCCTAAGAATTGACACAAATAAAAATCAGAATAGAACAAACAAATTGCTTCAAATAATATCTAAAAATACCAAACCGCAATATCAAGAAAAATTATTAAATTTATGCGAACAATATAGTAATATTTTCCATATGAAAGATGATAAAATGACAACACAAAATTTAAGGATAGATAATAATACTCCAGTATATGTGAAGAATTATAGACTTCCATACTCCCAAAAACAGGAAATCGACGACCAAGTAAATAATTTATTAAAAAATGATCTTATTGAACCAAGCCAATCTAATTTTAACAGCCCTATTATTTTAGTGCCTAAGAAAGGTTCAGATAAAAAATGGAGATTATGCATAGATTACCGTCTAGTAAATAAAAAATTAATTGCAGATAAATATCCACTGCCAAGAATAGAAGACATATTAGACAATTTAGGCAGATCAAAATTTTTTACTGTACTCGACCTTTACTCAGGATTTCATCAAGTTCCACTTAATGAAAACTCACGAGATATAACATCTTTTAGCACAGACAAAGGTTCTTTTAGATGGAAAGTTCTTCCATTTGGTCTAAATGACTCACCCAATTCATTTTCTAGAATGATGGCGTTAGCGTTCTCAGGTCTTACACCGTTACAATGTTTTCTATACATTGACGATATCATATGTATTGGCTGTTCAGTCGAACATCACCTTAAAAATCTTAAATCTATTTTCGAAGTTTGTAAAAAATTCAATCTTAAACTTAATCAAGAAAAATGTTCGTTTTTCAAAAATGAAGTTACATACCTAGGACATAAATGTACCGATCGAGGTATCTACCCAGATAGTAGCAAAATAGATACGATCAGAAACTATCCAGTACCAAGAGATAAAGACGCTACCAAACGATTTGTTGCATTTATGAACTACTATAGAAAATTTATACCCAACTTTGCATCTATAGCCAAACCATTAAATAATATGACAAGACTAAGAGTAAATTTTTCTTGGACACAAGAGTGTCAAAAATCATTCGAAATTTAAAAAAATTGTTTAATTAATCCTCCAATCTTAAGTTATCAAAATTTTTCAAAACCTTTCATCATTACTGTTGACGCTTCTAACTTGGGAATAGGATCCACCCTAAGTCAGGAGATCGATGGCAACGATTTACCAATTTCATATTCTTCACGTAGTTTCACAAAAGGTGAAATGAATAAATCAACGATCGAAAAAGAATTAGCTGCAATACACTTCGCAATTTTACACTATAGACCATATATTTACGGAACAAAATTTACTATTAGATCTGATCATAAACCTCTAATTTATCTGTTTTCTTTAAAAAACCCATCTTCAAAATTAACTAGAATGAGACTAGATATAGAAGAATATAATTTTACAGTAGAGTATATTAAGGGAAAACATAATGTTGTAGCAGATGCACTTTCTCGTATCTCAATAGATGAATTAAAATCAATACAAAACCAAGAACATAAAGTTAATGTAACAACGCGATTAATGTCTAAAAATAAAGAAGCACAAAATACAAAAATTCATGAAAATAATAATAAAAATACTAACAAAAGTTTAGATCAAAAAGGAAAATAATAATTTATGAGGGTAAATTTAATTATAAAATACCTCAACTAATCTTTAACTCAATAGATAGTTGTAAAATATACAAAAAACGTAAACTAGTTTACACAAACGACATTTCAAATATTTACCAGACATTAGAGCCTGGATGTAGTAAAATTTTAAAAAAAGAGACAATTTTAGCATTGTTTCTCGTTCAACTAGAAAAAACCCTAATTAAAACAAAAATTTATAAAATTCAAATAAATAAAGAAGATGATATATTTAAATTATTTAATACGAAAGAATTCATTAAGATTTCAAAAAAGAATATAAAAGAATTAGAAATCGCGATAGTTTCACGTCTTTTACCCATTATTAGTACTGGGGAGAAACAAGAACTGTTACATCGTTATCATATTGACCCTATATTTGGAGGTCACGCAGGTCAAAAAAGACTATACGCAAAATTGAGATCAGGTTTTTATTGGAAAGGTATGAAAAAAGACGTGGCGACGTACGTCAGAAATTGTAAAGATTGTCAACTAAACAAAGCAAAAATTAAAAACATCGAACCGCTTCATATCACAAAAACACCTAATAAAGCGTTCGATACTATAATTATAGACACGATAGGACCGCTTCAAAAAACCATTTATAAAAATCAATATGCAGTCACATTAGTGTGTGACTTAACAAAATATTTAATAACTATACCAGTAGCTAATAAGGAAGCTACCACTATTGCGCAAGCTATTTTCGAACACTTTGTTCTTTTATACGGCCCAATGAGGAAAATTATTACTGATTGCGGTACTGAGTATGCCAATAGTGTAACAGCAGAATTATTTAAGTTACTAAAAATTAAACATAGTTTTTCGACACCTTACCACCACGAAACAGTTGGAACTGTTGAAAGAAACCATCGTGTTCTCAACGAATATCTTAGATCATATATCAATGAAAATCATGACAATTGGGATGAATACTTAAAATACTTTACGTATAATTACAATATAACACTAAATTCTAATTTTAATTTCAAATATTCTCCTTACGAGTTGATATTTGCTAAACAACCAAATTCGCATGATTTTTTGTTAGACAACAAAATAGAACCGGTGTACAATTTTGATAGTTATACCAAACATGTAAAATACCAATTACAAAATGCAAACAAAATTATTCAAGAGTTACTACTTAAGGAAAAAATTCGAAACAAATCAATATACGATATGAAATCGACAGGAAGTCAATTCAAAGTAAACGATAAAATTCTTCTAAAAGAAGAACATAGAAAAAAATTAGATAATTTATATTCTGGCCCCTATACAATTACAAAAATTGATGGTTTAAACGTAACTTTTTTAAATGATAAAAATAAACCAATTAGGGTGCACAAGAATAGAATTATAAAATATAAGGCTTAACCAAAATTTTCATAATATCTTATTATAATTATAATGTAGCATAAACTTTACTTTCATTTTTTTATAATTTTATATTAACATATACATTTTTTTTATTTTTGGTACCAAAGTAAAACAAAATAAAGAAAATAAAACAAATATAATAAAATTACAATAAAATTTTTTTAGATTTTAATAAATATTCATATATTATAATTTTAATAAAATTTCATATATTATAGTTTTAATAAAATTTCATATAATATAGTTTTAATAAAATTTCATATATTATATTCTAATAAAATTTTATATTTTATATCTTAGAATAATTCTCAATTGTATAACTTTAGTATAAACAATAATTTACAAATTTTTTATTAAATAAAATTTTAACTTAATAATATGAATTCAAATCAAAAGTAAATACTTTTGGTGAATTGAACTCACTTTTTTGGTAAGTAAGTTCAATTTCAAAAGGAGGGAGGTGTAGTGCGCCCTTAGAGTATGACACTCTTCACTCATAGAATATTAATTAAATATAATATGAGTGATGAGTGACATCGGCTGTGGGATACTCTCACTCTCTCTTCTTATTAATATAAAATATAAGATATTAGTATTAAGCAAGAGAGTTGTAAATATGAAGTCAAAGAATAAAGTCGTATAAATAATCTGTTCACTTGTGTTTCAATTAATAATAATACCGGTAGGTATTACAGTCCTTTTCGGTACTCAAGAAAAAAAACTATTTGTAGAGTAAAATTTTGGTCAGAGATTTAAATTTTTTTAATTTGCTTTAAGTAATTATTAATTTTCTTTGCTTGCTTTTATAAATTTTTTTTTATTAATAAAGATCATTGTTTATAAAAATAAACAAATTATTGGTTTTTTTTGGTAAGAAAAATAAGAAAAGTAAAGCAGGTGTTACAATTGGCGCCCAACTAGTGACTCGAATGAACATAGATCATCAGTCACCGAACCAAACTATTGACTCGAAACAACATAGAGCATCAGTCACCGAACCAAACTAGTGACTTGAATTTGAATTATACAGATCATCAGTCGCAGAGAATCCAATCGTGGACCTTAGAAGTGGAAAGAAACTAGAAAGCAAAATGGCACAATTCACAGCCGAGCAGTTCCAGCAGATATTGCAGAAAATGGGAGAAGTTCAGTCCAACGGCGCCTCATTTGCCAGTTGCACGGCCAGATTCAATGGAGTAAGAGATCCCCTGAAGTTACAGGAGTTCATCACGGCAATAACAATTTTCAAGGAAATTCAGAAAATTTCCGATGCCAATGCACTTAAAGGATTACCATTAGTACTGGAGGATTACGCAGCAACATGGTGGCAAGGTGTAAAAGGTGAAGCCACGACCTTCGATCAAGCCGTCCAACTATTTAAAGGAGCATTTGCACCAAGAAGACCAGCTTGGAGGGTATATCTTGAAATCTTTGAAAAGAGCCAAGCAAAGAAGGAGCCAACTGATGAATTCATTTGCAAAAAGAGGTCATTATTTGGTGAGCTTTCAGATACATTGGCTGAGAAAATCCAGATCAATATTATATTTGGGTTACTCCACATTAATATTAGAGAAAAAATTAATAGAGATGACATCACCACTTTTAAAGAACTACTCACTAAAGCTAGAAATATAGAGCTTCATTTTGCAGAAATTTGCAGAAGTCAGGAAAGGCAAAGAAAAAGATGTTCTTTCTGCCGCAAATATGGCCACACAGTGGATGTTTGCAGGAAAAAGGAGGACAAAGAAAAACCAGAGACAACATCATCCGAACCGGCAGCTACCATGTGTACAACAAAAACAACTATTTCGTGTTACGGTTGTGGCTCAGCTGGTTTCTATAGATCAAATTGTCCAACATGTTCAAATCGAAAAATCAACAGTCCAGCTCCACTTGATTTCAACTCAGTTGCATCAACAATCGGAAGAGATGTTCCGCTGATAAAAATCCAAATTTTAGGGAAAAATGGAACGGCATATTTGGATATGGCTGCCAGAACCAGTGTTGCCAGTGCGAGCTTATTTAAATGCATGACGGACTATGGTTGTTCTTTCCAGAAGGTGCAAGCGGACATTACACTTGCAGATGGCATTTGTAAGAAAAAACAAGTGCTCACCACAATTACAGATGTTATTATTGGCAATCGATTGAAACCAATTAGATTCATTACCCTACCAGAGGCAACAAACAACAGAACGCTCATTGGAATAGATTTTTTGGAACAAGCAGGCATCATCATACATTTGGCTCAAAGGTTATGGTACTTTGCAGACAACCCATTCAAAATGTTTGAATTTGAAAAGACACCAGCCATCCAATTAAATGCATTCACTGTTGACGAAGAATTGACCACAAAGTTTAAGGATCAAATTCAATCACCAGATTCTCAAGTCCTCGAAGAACTTTCCCCTTTCATAAAATGGTACGAATCGCATCAGAACATCAGTCCAATTCGCCAAACACCAAAGAGAAGAATGGAACAATCCACATCAACTGATGACAACAACAACAACTATTCACCTCATAAAATACAAAATATTTTTAAAGATGCACTACCTCCAGGTATTATAACACCGGAAAAGGCAGTGAGGAAAAAATCACAGCAAAAGGTTGAAGAAATCACTAATTCATGTGAACATATCGAATTGTTTTCGTTAGATATCAACATCAAAGAAGATGAAGCCAGTGATATTAGGTCATATGAAGAACATCAGATGAACTCGTTTTTATCAGAAAATGCTCACATTTTTGATGAAATTTCAAACACTGCTCCTATTTTCCAAGAAGCCAAAGATGGAGAACCATGTATTTTAAAAGCCCAATCCAGAAGTTACGCTATTGATGCAGTTTTACTCCAGGGGGAGGGAGAGAAGAAGCATCCGATTGAGTATACAAATCATTTTCACAAAATGCAAGACAGAAACAAATTGAGAGTAGATAAGACCAGAAGATCACAGCCTGAATTTACAATTGGAAGTCAAGTAATGGTTACGACCCATGTATTCAGTCAAGCATCAAAGGGCATCACTTCCAAGTTCGTCCCAAAAAGAGATGGTCCATATGTCATCACTCAGAAGAAATGTTCATCTACTTACATCGTGTCCGATCGAAATGACTTAGATAAATCACTTGGTTGTTATCACTCAACAGCACTAACACCCTATACTGGTTCCCATGAAGATGATGTGAACCCAATACAACCCATTAGAAGACGAGGTCGTCCTAAGCAGAAGCCACCCTTCAATTAATACTAACGCATCGTCGGGTCGACATTGATTAGAGATGGAGAATGTAACAACGCATATATCTATTTCAACATAAATTTTCATTATATTTTATTTTGTAATTTTTTGAAAAATTTTTTTCATACTTTCAACTTTTTATTTTCAACTTGCAACTCTCAACTTTCATATTTAAATTTTGTGCCTACTAAACATACTAATGTGCCTACTATAAAATTGTTGTCAGCCACTAATAGAAAAACTACAAATGTAGTTTTCATTAATTTTTTTCTTGTAGTATTATTGCGCGTCGCACTTAAAAATTGTTTAAAAGCGCAGTAGTTAAACATAAATTTGAGCAGGGCTGCCAGATTGAGGAATTTTTTCCCCAAACTGAGGAAATTTTTAATTTCGGGGGAAAAAAAAAAGTTAAAAAAAACGTGGGGAAAAATTTTAGGAAAATATTTTTTTCTGAGGAATATTTAAAGAAATTCAAAAATATTGTGCTGACGTTGGCAATCAACAATATTTAAAATTTCAGACTCGTCAATTTTTTTTACCCTAATAATTTTAAGAAATTGATATCATTACGACATCCTTCTACGTACGTTGAACTCAAAATCCGTTGTTGGAACTAAACTTTTTGATTTAGAACATTATAAGTACCGCATAAAATCTGAACATATTAAAAATTTGAGGAAATCTTGCAAAAATAAGCTGTTTTTGGGGAAAAACTGCAGTGAGTAAAACCGTTAAACAATTTTTTTTTTCTAATTTAGGGCAAAAAAAAATTTTAGAACACGAAAAAATAAAAAAATAAATTTTGAGGAATTTTTTTCAAAAAGTGTGTTTTGGGGAAATTTCTTAAAAATTTGAGGAAATTTCATTAATTCCATCTGGCAGCCCTGAATTTGAGAGTTTATCTTTTGCATCCGATCAGTGAACAGTATTGGTCCTTTTCGGTACTCAAGAAAAAAAACTATTTGTAGAGTAAAATTTTGGTCAGAGATTTAAATTTTTTTAATTTGCTTTAAGTAATTATTAATTTTCTTTGCTTGCTTTTATACATTTTTTTTTATTAATAAAGATCATTGTTTATAAAAATAAACAAATTATTGGTTTTTTTGGTAAGAAAAATAAGAAAAGGAAAGCAGGTGTTACAGAGATGTGAAATTTATAAATGAAAATGACATGATATTATATAGACCAAGTAATATACATGAAGCTAGCCAAAGAAATTGCATAAAGCCAGCCAAAGATCGTTGCGCAACGTTCTTCAAAAAAATTTTTTTTTTTTATTTTAAACCTTTTAAGGTCTTAAAATCAATAATTTTAACTAAAATAAGATCTTTTTGATCATTTTGGATCAAAAAAATTAATAATCCAGTACAAAAAAGTAGTTTTTGTCAGCGATATATTTTTACTCACATGGAAACCTTCCGTTAGCCTGAGTGGCCATCGAAGCCACTTTGTTGGAAGTTGGACTGTACTCTAGCCCACACTTCCCCATCATTAAGATTTCATTATCAGTTGGAAGTTCTATAAAATTCCAAGAAAACTTTTTTTTTTTCATATTTTTGATAGAAACCTCCACTTTTAGTCCGTGGCCATCGACGCCACTTTGCTGGAAGTTGGGCTGTACTCTAACACACACTTCCCCATCATCAGGATTTCAATATCAGTTGAAAGTTCTATAAAATTCCCTTTTAATCCCAAATCCTGGATTGAAAAAAGGTTTCCTGATTTGTTGCTTGGTCGTTGCATGATTTTTTTTGGTTGGCATTAAAGAGTCAACTTTTTTTGTTATTGTCTTCTTTAAATGACATTCCAATTTTCTTGTCAGTTTCTTTGTTTATTTACATTTGAAAAATTAAATAAATTGAAATAAAAAATTTATAAAAAATTATTTATAAAATGTTTTAATTCACGGGCCACGGCAGCTAATCTCAATAATTAATAAAGGCAGAAATGTGAGCTATTGATCTAGGACCATGTAATATTTTATAAATAAATAAAGTAAAAAATAATTAAATAAATAAAATACCAAAATTTTAATAGAAATTCACGTTAATATATTATGCAAACTATTATACACCTTTAATGCTTGTATTAGAACACCATGGTGATGAGGAATGGCTTACAGAATGCTCTTCAAAAACACGTAATTATGAACAAGACGAAGATGCGCAAATTTATATTTGATTATGATTAGCTCTATCGAAAAAAAATGTTATTTGCACTTTATTTTGAATTTAAAAAAAAATGTTTAATAAAAACTTTTTAAAATTAATTGATTTACTGATATTTATTTATTTTAAAATTTAGGTTTTGAATCTAAGAAGAAAATCGAATTTTCGTATTAAGAAACAAAAACATCTTAATTTTGGCTTCGATGGAGTAAAAAGGATTGAAAATAATATGCATACCTACATAAAAACCTATTCGTCTAACTTTAATATAAAAAAGCGAATTAAATATTAAAAAAACTTTTTTTTATGATTTTTGATACAATTATTTTTTTAACGATAAATCAAACAGGGCTTTATTCGACAATCATTAGTTCAGACCCATTGTGTTTTGGAACTTTAGGTTTGAAAGCTAGAAAATTAAATATTTGTGAGGTAAAGTTAAATAATAATTCATATTGCGAGCTGAGTATTATAAAATCATAACAGCATAATACGACCTAAGAAAGGCGTTATACCTTGCATGTCAAACTCTTAATTTTTGATAACTCCTCACTGGTCTTCTAAATTAAAAAAATCTTCTGTATTACAAATTTTATTTAAAAAAAATTTAAACTACAATATAATTATACATACAATACAATACAATGAATACTTATTAAATTTAGATATACAATAGAATATCATGTTTCAAAAAAAGAGTACCTAACATTATTGTTCAACATTTTTATCAATTTTTTAATGTTACTGCCGCTACATATTTCATTCTTGGCTTACATCAGGTACTTCTTTTACTAATTCCTAATTTTCATTAGTAGATGATCTCCAAATTTATAAATATGACTTTTTATTGTCAACGAAGTAGCAATGAAATCTGGCGGAAACTTTTGCGCTCCGCTTGAAATTGATAATCCAATTCGGTAATTTTATTTGAAACAATTTTTGATTTACCTTTATTCTAAAAAACAAAAAAAATTTTTTTTAATTATAAATAAATTAAAATTAAAAATATGTTATTTTAAAGTAAATAAACAAAGAAACTGACAATAACAAAAAAAAAGTCGACTCTTAAATGCTAACCACAAAAAATCCTAATAGAAAATGCAAAAACCAAGCAACTTTTAATTCCAAAAAAAATGTTTCTCCATATTTTTGATAGAAACCTCCACTTTTAGGCCGTGGCCATCGAAGCCACTTTGTTGGAAGTTGAGCTGTACTCTAGCCCACACTTCCCCATCATTAATATTTCATTATCAGTTGAAAGTTTTATAAAATTCCAAGAAAACTTTTCTTTTCATATTTTTGATAGAAACCTCCACTTTTAGTCCGTGGCCATCGACGCCACTTTGCTGGAAGTTGGACTGTACTCTAGCCCACACTTCCCTATCATTAAGATTTCATTATCAGTTGAAACTTCTATAGAATTCCAAGAAAACTTTTTTTTTTCATATTTTTGATAGAAACCTCCACTTTTAGTCCGTGGCCATCGACGTCACTTTGCTGGAAGTTGGACTGTACTCTAGCCCACACTTCCCCATCATTAAGATTTCATTATCAGTTGAAAGTTCTATAAAATTCCAAGAAAACTTTTTTTTTCTTCATATTTTTGATAGAAACCTCCACTTTTAGTCCGTGGCCATCGACGCCACTTTGTTGGAAGTTGGACTGTACTCTAGCCCACACTTCCTCATCATTAAGATTTCATTATCAGTTGGAAGTTCTATAAAATTCCAAGAAAACTTTTTTTTTCTTCATATTTTTGATAGAAACCTCCACTTTTAGTCCGTGGCCATCGACGCCACTTTGCTGGAAGTTGGGCTGTACTCTAGCCCACACTTCCTCATCATTAAGATTTCATTATCAGTTGAAAGTTCTATAAAATTCCCTTTTAATCCCAAATCCTGGATTGAAAAAAGGTTTTCTGATTTGTTGTTTGTGCGTTGCATGATTTTTTTTGGTTAGCATTAAAGAGTCAACTTTTTTTGTTATTGTCTTCTTTAAATGACATTCCAATTTTTTTGTCAGTTTCTTTGTTTATTTTTTATTTACATTTGAAAAATTAAATAATGATTTGAAATCGTCTTTCTTAATCTTTTAATTTTTAATTCCATAAAATTAAAATATAAATCACAAAACAAATCATAACAAAAAAAATAATATTGTGTTTTTTGTTTATAATTTTTTGATTTGATATTTTTTAATTTCATTTCATGAATTATCATTTTACCAATAATAATTGAAATTAAATATTGAAATCAAATATTAGTTCTACATAACGTAATTATACATTCAATTCTATTTGAATCAAAACCAAAATTTAGAATTATTCAATTGATAAAAAAAAATATATTTTCTTCTGGTTCCGTTCAACTTCAACCTTCAACGGCTTCAGGTTCAGCCAGCTTCAACCAAGCACACCTACAAACGTATAACTATCAATTTTAACTTAAGAATAAAGAATTAACTATAAATGAATAACCGACCGAAACGGACGGATTCCGAAAAAGAAATTCTTGATATGCAAACTAAATTTTTTGCTGAAAAAGCCAAAAATTCTGAAGGATTCAGATCGGCCGCAGCTTGTATAAAAAATAGAGAAAGGTACCTAAAACCCATCTACCTTATTTTTGTGAAATAATTTAACATTTAATTTATAAATTCATATTTAACAATTTTCATTTTTAGAGAAAAAAACGTCAATTTACGCTCAAAAACGAAAATTAGAAAAAATAGATGGCCAGCAGAAAGAAAAATTATCAATGAGCAAAGCATCTGATGAGCATAGATAAGATATAGTAATAGATGGCCCACTCAAAAGATTTACTACAGCGCCTGATGGATTTGTGGAGGGAAGGTGAACTAAAAAAATAAAATTTTTGTAGGTGGCAGTATTTCTAATATTTTAAATAAAATTATTAAAATTCAAATTTGCAGGAAAAAAAGAAGATTATGAATAAAAGATAAATTTATTTTTATAGCAATTTTTTTATTTTCTTAATTTTTTTAGTTTTTATAAAATGTTTTCTGAAATATATTATTGTATTTTTTTTTCTATTTGATCACTTATATAATTCTAACATTTTCACTTAAAATTCTATTTATTTTATTGCAATAATTATTAATTAATAAATTAAATGTATAATCTTAAATTAACTTAAATTCCAATAAATCCAACTTTGTTTTTGTTTTTGTTTTTTTTTAAATAAAATCCACAATTAAAATTCAAATATGAATTTATTCAGTTTCTTTTTTTTTTAAATAATATCTTCTATTACTTTTATAATAATTTAGTCTGTTTTCTAAAATAAGTTCAAAATTTAACTTCAATTAAAATTGTTTTTCAAAAATCCAGTTTATAATTTTTTTTAATAAAATTCAAATTATTTTTTTCTCAAAATTAATCACCTACACGTCTAAATGCTTTTATTTCAAAAAAATGAATAAATAAGAAAAAAAGCTCAGCCGGCTGGGTTGACAATAAAACAAAACGTAAACAAACAAGAGCGCCGCATGTGGTTGAAAGGTGAAACACATTAAGAAACTGAAATTAATTTTGTTCTAAGTGAACCTACCATGCTGATGAGTCTGAAAAACATGGAACAGCAACAACGTCAGACAAATTTAAAAATATAATTCTCGGTGATATTCTTGAAAAGCAAATATTTTTGCCAAAACTAATAACCCAATTGAAGTACGCTCTCCTGGATTTCCATTAATTGAAAAATTGAAAATTAAAGTGAGTTTTTTTTAAATATGTAGGTATATCACATGGCTAATTCTACAAAAAGACATAACAACAGTTGCAGGTACTTATTTGCTCTGTTCCTGTATAAATAAATCTCTAATGGGAATTTGCCTTTTAGATAAAAAAACTTGTAAAATGTTAAACCTTTAAACTTGGAAAATATCAACTTTTTTTTCTAAATTTATTTAAAAAAAAAATTGTTTTATAGGAGCCAGTCAAAGGAAAAAGTTTATTTGCTTTGACCATGGATTATCGAAAAAATACCCAACTGACCACTGGAACTACAAAGAAATTAAAAACTGATTGTGACAGTAAATCAATTCTTCTTCAAAATGTAGCGAAATCCATTCATGAGGAAAATCTGAAAGTCTTGCAGCAAATGAGAGAGAAAGAAATTTTATTGGAAAAATCTAACTTGATTCAATCATTGGGTACTAATTTTATTGGTTTCTATAATAAACAAGAATTTAATTTAATTCTCCTTTAGATCCATCTATTATTCAGTATTTGCAATAGAAAGAAAAAGAACTCCGAAATTTCATCACTCTCAATTCCAATGGATACTGATTCAGTTTCAAAAGAAAATTCCAACACAAAAACAATTTTAGCTGCCACTTCAGGTGAAAACAATCAACAAATTTTTAATGAGATACCTGTAGTTTTTGAAATGTTTGATAAAATACAATCAGAAAAATGGATTAATTTCAATGTTGTTGAAAAAGAAAAAATAGAATGGATGAGAGACATACCACATAAAATAGAAAAATTAAAGCCAGGCGAAAAATATGAAGTTCGTTTTGATTGGAAAGAAGTTTATTGCCCTATACAGAGACAGAAGATGTCTATAAAGACAATCGAGAATTATATTTACATGGAGATGAATTTCATCGAGCAGGGTACACTTAGCAAGAACTATTTAGATTAGCCAGATTGGAAAATAATCTTTTAAAGTTTAAAAGATAAAAAACTAAAAGAAAATCAAAAATTTCTAGATCAAATGTTGCTCAACAAAGAATTCCAGCATTTGGTGTTATTGGAGGAATTTTGAACATACGAGATACGAGCATACGAGTAAAATTATTTGAAACAACAAACAAAATCCTAGTATCTTCATAGTTGAATCTATGTATATCATTCGATTATAAATAAAATTATTAAAAAAAACATCATTTTTAAATTATATTAAAAATTTTATTTTGCTCAATTTTAAGAATATAACCCTTCACAGTATAATAGTTAATCATCTGATGCACAGTAAAATTTATCGGTTCAAGGTACACACCTCTAATATCTATCTACTTTCTATAAAATTCTATTTAAATTAAATAAAAATAAATTTAACAAAATGATTAATATAGTTGAATTTTAGTCAATTAATTGAAAATATTATCTATATAATAACATAAATATGTACATATGTTCATATTATAATATATTTTTTTATATTTTTATTTAGAATATATGTCAATTTATTTATAATGACATGCACATGTTACCAAAATAAAAAAGTGATGTCCGTTGTAAAAAAATTTTATGTCCGTTGTAAAAAGATTTAATGAATTTAATTAATTTTTTTTTTTACAATAAATTCAATGAATTTAATATCCCTTGACTGCATATTGTAATAATAAATAATTGAAATAAAATTTTGCATCAGTCGCCAAGCAGTCCGACAAAGATACCTATAATAAAAAAAATGTTTTTTTTAATAAAGCTTTCTAGAATATAAAATAATAAAAAGTTTAAATGGACTCGAATACATATGTCGTTATACCAGAAAATGCCATATAATGGACGAAAAATGCAATTGAATTTTTTTTTTTGAAAAATCGGTTTTTTGCAATTTTGAAATCCTTGATTTTTTTTAAATATAGATAATAAAATTGTACAAATTTACCAAAAAAAATTTAAAAATCTTTAAGGACTTCGGAGTAAATTGCGATTATATCCTTGTTTGTCTATTGCACCTTTTTACCTTATGTTTATGAAACGGCAAATGAAATCTATCCAAAACTTGATTTTTACAAAAGGAGAAAGTTGTGAGAACTTTTTTAAAAAAAGTAATTAGAACAACATCCTTCTGCAAAAGGAAATCAGGGATTTTGGAATTACCGCTATGGAGAAAATTTCAAAAACCGGATTTAAAAAAAAAAAGTTCAGTTGCATTTTTCAGACTAGATGGCATTTGCGTATATAACGACAATTATATTCTGAGTCCACGGGCCCTAAAGTACCATAAGGTGATATGAACATCATTTTTTCTGACGCCTCCCTTTCAGAAATATCCCCCACATGTATAATTATTCATATCCAATAAATGTTATTTAAAGTTTTTTTTGAGAATTGCCTATATTTTACGTGCATAAAATTGATCTTCATATTCTGTATTACATACAAGTGTGCAAATTATAGAAATGATTAATTTTTCGAGTTTAAAAAAAAAATTTCTCAAGATGAATTTTGAGAAAAATTGTTTTCCAGAAATTTATTTAATGCCAAGTTGTAGAATTTTCTGAAACAAAAAAAAATAATTTTAGAACCTTTAATACTGCTGCTGCACTGCGATGAAAGAAAGTGTTGAAATTTTCCTTAGAAATATAAGAAACAGTTCAAAATTACCATTTTTTGCATTTTGACTTCTCGTGTATTTAGTATTGTTCACTTTTTGATCTTTTTTAAATAGTTCAGTAGCTTCGTATCTACTTTGTTATCATTAATTTATTGGAGAAATTAATTATGCATATATTCAATATTAATAAGTATATTCAATATTAGTATCTACAAGATAATATTTTTTATTTAATAGAAAAATTTTAGAAATTTGAGTAAATATGGAAACAACATGTAAGGTAATTTTCTAACATCATATACGATGCGTCCATTTCTAGTTCCACTTTTCGCATCCATAAAAGATTTTATTGCATATACATCAAGCAAAGTCGCAAAACTTCTTTTTAGAACCATTTATGTCTAAGAGCCTAAAAGTACTGTAAATCGACTGGAAAAACAAATTATTTAACTTTAAATTTCGCTCAACAGAAGGCAGGCGCCATTCCGCAACCCTGATTGTTATTTTTAATGTTACCTTAATTTAAAGCATTGTTTATTATTTATCAACTTACATTATAATAAAAAAATGTTGAACCTACTCAACATATTATTAGTAACTTACAATAGAAAAATAATGTTATGAATTTATTTATGATATTGCGCGTATCTTTTTTTTGATTGATAATATGATAATTTAAAGAGAAAAAAAAGTTTGATAAAAATACGAAATTTTGAAATTATTTTTTATGTAATAACTTTTATCAATTACGACGCCACCCGTTATTAAATAAAACTAAAATATTTTTTATATAAAAGAAAATTATTCAAAAAAAAACGTTCATAAAAAAATTTTGATTTTCTATTTATTTCCAGGACACAACCATTAAAGTTATGTTTTAACAAAAAGAAAAGTTTGCTATGGAAAATTTTAGATTTCACGCAATTACATTTATCAGTATAATAATAATTAACGAATTTTTTTTTTTTTTTTTCAAAAATGTTAAATATTTAAATTAATTTGCCAGAATTGTAAAAATTAGAAATAAACTTCTATTCAATTCTGTCTCATGTACATTGATATTATTTTAATTAATATAAATCTATTCTATCAAACTTTCTTACATTGAACATACTACTACATATAATATTTCTTATATTCCTCATTAATTGGCATATTAAAACTTATTTTTGTCATACTTAGTTGCAACAATAATATGCATGTAGAGTTCAATTTTATAATAAATAACAAAACAATTTCTTTCAATGCATACTAATATTTATGTAGTACAAGAAGCAGTCATGTATGTTAATTTCACTCTCAGATCTCAGTGGTTTTTTAATCGATATTCAGAGCTTGATAAAGATAAAATGTTTTTTTTGTATTTTTTCATTTGATACTAAATCTAATTAGGATCTTTTTTATCAATTTTATTTCATTTTAAATATATTAAACACCGTATAATTATTTGGTGGTTGAACAACTTTATATTTCTTAAAAGATATAATTGTGTCCTCATATTATAAATGTTTTTACCTGTACCTACTTGGAATGTAAATGTTATGCCTAATTGGCTTGGAATTGGCAAATCCAAAAAGAATAATTAGTAGGATTCTATGTTCCTTTAATTAGTTAGTTTCTTGTAGATCCAGATATTATTTGTGAGGAATAATGAGAATTTAGTTTGTATTTTATTATAATCTGTTTTTAAATGTTATTTAGATTTATTTTATACATTTGGAAAAAACTAGGACGTTGTTTTAATGGAGAAATATTTTTCTAGGAAAAATATGTAAATGTAAGTATATGCGATATACATGTACGAATTATAGTGAGAATAAATTATTTCTCTATTTTCTTAAAAGAACTTTAAGGTAATGATAAAAAATTCTATTTACTTTTATTTACAATGAATTATGATAAGAAAATTAAAGTCAGTAAAGCCTGTTCATCCTTTGTTATTATTTTTTATTTAAATTTCGTTTTATAAAGTTAATGAAATGTAAATAATAATAATCTAATTAATTCCGGAGGTATTTCAGGCCAGTAAAGATAGATCTCGAATGGAGTTCTTTTTAATTATTTTTTCTAATAATACAATTTTTGTTGCTCAACAGGCCCTAAAAAAATTTTTTTTATTAAAAACTTATTTATCTTTTAAAAAAATAAAAATGAAAAATATTAAAATAATTACCTAATAATAATTGTAACCACGTCCACGGTATCCTCGTCCACGGTATCCTCGTCCACGAAAATTTCGTCCTTGGTTACCTCGTCCATGGTATTTATAGTATCCACGAGAACTTCGACCATGATACTGATTGCTTTGGGGAGCATAATAATGATGTGAATGGTAAACAGGTGGCTTATCTGATTTTTTTTTTTGTTGATCCATTTTTTTTCTGCTCTCCTTCAACTGATTTTCTATCTGCTTCAGTTCCGCCTCAAGAAGAAGTTTCTTTTCTCGGTTTTTGAGATGTTCTTCAAGCACCTTCAACTCGTCCTCTTTATTCTTAAGTGCCTGTTTCTTTGTGGCCAAGTCCTCCACCTCGTTCTCCTCCTCGTTAATACTAACAACTTCCTCAGCGTTTGCCATTACAAATAGAATCTAAAAAAAAGTTATAAAATTTTTTTAGATTTATTATAAAATTGTTATGGTGGAATTTTGGACCTGGACACTCCAATGGACTGTGTGGCATGTGACAGTAATACAGAAAACCTAAAAAGGTAGGAACCTGAATAAAAAAAAAAAACACTTACCTTTCAAGTTGCACGTACAATTTAGATGTTTGCTGAAAAAAAATTTATTTATTTGTACACAAAATATATTTTTACTTTTTACTAAAAGTAAATAAACTACTTTACTAAGTTTAAATTTAAAAAGAAAAAACCGAGATTCGAGATACAATTTTAAAAAAAAAAGTTAGGAAAATTCAACACGGTACAATGCTGCCAGATACATATGCAAAAAAGTATGAAACCATTCTATTGACAATGTTAGTAAAATAAGCGACATCTATTGTGTTGTTACAATCAGTTTGGTGGATAAAATTAAAATTATACGGAAAATAGTTCAAATAATAATTTAAAGTAGGTAAATATTTTTACAATAAATTAAATTAAGTGTTAAATTTCACATTTTAAGGAATGACCACATTATATAGAGAACAATTAGAAGATTATTGGAAGTTATTTGTATGAACTTGGGCGGAGATATTATATCAAAAAACAAATTTTAGAGCCTCAATTGAATTTTTTAATTTATGACGAAAATAAAATTAATAACACCGAAATGTTTGTTGCGATTAACACCCGGGATATTGCGATTAACACCCGAGATACAGCGCTGCCAGATGCAGAAATAAGTTAAGCTTGAAATTAAAAAGTGCTTATAAATAAGTTAGCAATAAATTCACTGCAATTGCAACATAAATTTACCTATTACCTAGGGAATTAACAAATTAGATGCATGTCAGTTGTACAATTACCATGTAAATTTTTTTTGAGCCAGTTGTAAAATCCAAAATGCCACGTACAATTTAAAATTAGAATTGTACAACAGGTTTTTTGGTTTAAAAAATCCAGTTACGCAATTGACCATTTGTACCACTTCTACAATCCAATTATACTTTTTAGACCAGTTGCCCTCGCATGTTCCATGTCCCTTCGGAAAAGGAGCTAAAACCCCCTTTTTCGCAAATTAACCAATAACACTCACCCAATAAATTTTAGTTACATTTTTAATTGCAAATATTTTGAAGATTTTTTACACACCCATTTAATCAGTTTGGAATTTAACGTTGTGAACGTTTTATAAACAAACTTTTATTGCTGCAGCCCAAAAATGTTTAATATATTATAAAAAATAAAACACTAGCTATTGTATTATTAGCATAAAACTTTGAATAGGATAACTTCACCTATTATAAATATTATAGTCTGGCAATTTAAAAAAAGTGAGGTGAAAATTCAAAAGTTAAAAAAATTTGAAAATTTGAGTTTGAAAAAAAAAAAAAATTTTTAAAAATTATAACAAATTATCAAATTAAAATTTTAAGTGAAATACCTATAAAATAAAGATTTTTGTGAAATATCCCAAAATTTATTATATACAGGTAAGTTCATTATAAATCAAAAAAATTTTAGATTTTAAATTAAAAAAATTTTTTTTTTTCTAAATAAACTTGTTATAGGTTATACCTATGAAAAGTTAATCTCCGACCCATCAGGGAATTAAGCTAAATGACCTTCCAAATCACTCCTTTTTTTATCGAAATCACTCCTCGACATTTTAAAAAAAATCGGACGTTCGAATATGTCCTGTCAGGCCTCGCCTCTTTGGGGAGCCTGGAAGAGTAGATTATTATTTTTATTTTAAGAGCCCGCACGGTGAAAAATTGGTCTTGGTTTTGCTTTGATTGTAGGGCTATTACAATCTCAACTGAAGTGATTTTTTGATATATTAGAGAATTTATAACTGGGTCCAGGGTGAGTGAGCCGAATTTTTTACCCATTGAGTTTTTTGTCTGAAATTTGTCTTTGAAAAACTAGAACATATTTGCTGAGATTGTGAAGTAAAGGAAACAGATAATAAAAAAAAAACAAACAGAAGTAAATTTAAAATATCACTCTCCAGGGCTGAAATGGAATTTTGAATTTCTTTAATTTTCTAAACAATTTTTAATTAATTTAATTTAATTTTAAAAAAATGTAAATTTTTTTAAGAAATTCTAGTTTCTGAACAGAAATAAAATTCAAATATAGTGAAATTCCGTTAGAGGTATTTTTCCTTCAATTTTTAATTTTTTTTGTTATATTGTTATATTGTTCTTATGGTACACTGCAGAATTGATTAGTTTAACGACCAAGATAATTTTAGTTTAATTATTACGGGTAGAACCTCTCTTACTTCAACACTCAAGGAAAACAGATAAAAGTCTAACTTATAGATATTGTCTAAGATAGAAAGATTTATTTAAAAAAATAAAAAAGTAGGCATTTGTTGACACAGAAAAAAGCTTTATATTCAAGTTAATTTATTTGAACTTTGTACTAAATATTCGTACTTAATTAATTGATTAAAATTTTTTTTTTTCTCAGAATTCTCAAATTTTAAAATTTGTAGAAAAATTTACAGAGGTTTTTGATTCAAAAAATGTATGAAACATATCAAGGTGTCTAACTTACAGAGTCTGAGTTATAGAGGCACATTTTCATACAAATATGAAAAAAAATTTAAGTTACAGACGTTTCTAACTTAGAGAGTGTATAACTTAGAGAGTTTCTACTCGTATACGAATTTCTTAGTACTATAATTTTTATTTTCTAATTTTTCAGAATATACAAAATGGAAAGATATTTCGATAATACTTACAAATATGGAAACAGACCAACAATCATTGATCCTAATGATTTTGAGAAGGCTGTTGATTATCTTAATTTGAAGAAAAATGATTTCGAGAGGAAAAATAATGAGTCATATGAAAGACTCTCAAAATTATTTAAAATTAAAAATTCAGCCAAACATAGGCAAAGATTTTACAACCTTTACCGTCGTTCAAAACAAGGTAAGAATAATTTAAATACATTATCTCTTGTAAAATTTAAAAAAGAAGTAGAAGTAAAAGAAAATAATGAGAATTTCAAATGTAATAGTTTTGAATCAATTGAATTTGAAGATAATAATTTTGATAACGTCTTTGAAATAAAAAAAATTACGGAAATTAATAAGAAAAATATAATTGAAAGCTTTTATGAAAATGAAAAAGAATTAGAAATGAAAGAAAATTACGAGTCTAATTTTGAATTTAATGATTTTAAAAATAGTAATTTTGATATGAACTCTGAACTAAAGAAAATAAGAAAAAACATTTATAAAGAAAGCTTGCATGAAAAAGAAAAAGAAAATGAAAAATTTAAAAAAGAATTTAAAAAAAAAGAAAATTATGAGTCTACTAATTTTGAATGTAATATTTTTGATGAAGACTTTGAAATAAAAAAAATTAATTATAAAGAAAAAAACAGTAAAATATTTGAAAAAGAGTTAGAAATAAAAGAAAATTATGAATCTACTAATTTTGAATTTAATGATTTTGAAAATATTAATTTTGATATAGACTCTGAAATAAAGAAAATAAAACAAATTATTAATAAAGAAAGCTTGCATGAAAATGAAAAAAACAGTAAAATATTTGAAAAAGAATTACAAAAAAAAGAAAATTATGAGTCTACTAATTTTGAATATAGTATTTTTGACGAAGACTCTGAAATAAACAAAATAAAACAAATTACTAATAAAAATGAGGAAAATATAATAGACACTTTAATTGAAAATGAAAAAAAAAACGAAATATTTGAAAAAAATTTTGAAATTGACGAAATGGAAACTCAAAATGTGTCTAATAGTTTTGATCTAGATTCTATTCAGATTCCTGAATCTAAAGTAAACAAAATAGAAAGATATCTCTCTTTAAAAACAATTTATAGTAAAAGTGAAAGCCCAAATTTAGAAATAAAATATCAAGATGCACTTACTGCAAGACCTATCCGTAGATTCAAATGTTCATTTCATAAAATAATAGAATTGTCTATTCTGGATCTGGAATTACAATTAATTTTAGACGAAGATACAGATTTTTCTATATCTGATAAATTATCATTTATTATTAGAAGAAATTTCAGAAAATATAATAATGTCTGTATTTTATATTTTAAAACATTCTACCGAACTAAATTCGGATTTGTTTCATTTGCTTATTGTGCTCATTATAATTGTACAAAATACAAGTTTTTAACATTTCTTGATTCAAAAAAAATAGATATATTCAGATCTGCAAAAGATCCAACTCATGGAATAAATATAAGTTCCTCAGAAAAAAAAGTTCTTAGACTCACTTCACAGGTCAGAGGCATTGAAAGAGTGCTAATGAAATATGATCTGCGTAGCTACAACTCGTACAATTATTTAAATGAACAAGCAATACGAGCTTCAAGCTCCATTGTTGAAAAAGGAAATCTTCAGGGAATAAAGAATAGACATGTAATTAGAAAAGTAAAACAAGAAAAAAAGGCAGAACTTGATTGCGCTAGTGATGATTTTATCGATCTTTCGGAAAAACAAAAATTTTGCAATTATTTGAAAAAAATTATCAAACCGTTAGGAGTCTTCGTATATGAAGAAAATATTATGAAATACATTTTTGAATATAGTACAGAAAAAACTGTTTATTTAGATGCTACCGGTAATATTATTAGAGCTCCAAACGGTACTGAAAAACGTGTTTTGTTTTATACGGGGGTTATGAGGCTAAAAAATAATAAAGTTTTACCCCTTTTTAGCTTAATAAGCAGTGATCACGACGCTAATGCGATCGGATTATTTTTAGCAGATGTAAGAAACACTCTGCAAAAAATTAAATGCTTCAAAAAAATTGATGAAGTGGTTACGGACTGTAGTTTTGCTATTGTCAATGCTATCTTAAGACAATGGAATTTTATGGAAAATCCACATAGTGACCACCCTGAATGTGTAGTAATATATCTCAATAAATGTTTTGACATAGTTTACAATAATTTTAATAAGATTGAACCTGATTTTATTTTAGTACGATTTTGTTGCTGTCATTTTATGAAAATTATTTGCAATGATGTTGCAAAACACTTCGCCGATCGAAACATAAAAACATTTTTTAAATCTATTTTAGGAGCGGCATTTAATATAAGCTCTTTATCTGAAGCCGCGACTTTCTTCGAACATTTTTCTGTAATTTTGTCTGCTAAGACAAAAGAAACCGAATCTTTTAAGTCAAGTTATAGATTTTTTGACAAATTCCTTCAAGAAGAAAGTCATAATTCGTTTATAAAAAATAACGACGACGAAGTAGAAAGTTCAAATTATGAGAGTCAAAGTTCAGCAAATCTCCCAACTTATAAAAAAAGTCATTTTTATAGTTATTTTATAAGAATCCAAGAAAAAGTCATTAAAAAAGTAGAAGATGAAGAACCTCAAAGTTTTTCCTTTTTGAAAAATGAGTACAAAAATAACTTATTTTTAACTCATAGTTTAAATAGGTACTTTTCTTACCTTCCTTTCTGGACATGCTTAATGAAAAATAAAAGAGCAAGTAATGCGCCAGTTGAAGGTTTTTTTAGTAATTTGAAACATCAATTACTAAAAGAAGGAAAAGACAAAATTTCTAGAGTAATTGAAACTCTAATGAATAATACTGTTGGAACTTTAAAAATGCTTAAATTTAAAGGAGAAGAAAAACAATATTGTTCTCAAAGAATGATTTTAGAAAAAACCCAAACTTGCAATACAAAAAAAGAAAAGAAGCCAGCATTATACTTGGACAAGAAAAAAAAATTAAATTTTTGTGAAAATAAAATTTATACTGAACACAATTATGCGAAGACACAAGAAGACCTTATTTCATTTGGTTCGACGCCAAAAAAAATAAAACCTCTTATTTTAGAAAAAGACGATCCAATGAATTTAAATTTAACTGAAAATTGGAATAAAACCCCTCCTGTCAAAAGAAGGAGTTATTTATCGTTTTCCCCAAGGTTTATTAAACCAATTAAACTCCCGCATTCTCTAGATACAAACAATTTCATTGACAAAGTTGAAGCATTGGGAGACGAGGATTATTTCGACTCTTCCATTAGCAATGAGATATCTAAGTACAATAATGGTGTTGTTAAAAACATAAGATACTATACTTTGTATAGTCATCACACTATTGAACACATAATTTTAGGAGCATATAGAAAAAACGAATCTTTAAAAAATAACGACGTACATAAGTATTTAACTTTAGAAAGTTTTTTAACTCTTACTGGCTTTAACTGGTTTGATGGTAATGTAATAGATATTATCATTGCATGCCTTATTGAAAAATATGATAAAAGTGATATTTTTGGACAACTTGACCATAATCTCTCTTGTTGTATTACTCAAGATCGAGATTTAACTTTCTTTAATTCTGACGATTATTTATATTTAAAAGAAAAAGAAATAATATTATCAAAAATAAATCAAAATAATAAACATTGGCTACTTTCAGTGATAAATGTGAAAAAGGAAGAATTTTATGTAATTGACCCACTGGGAACCGACATGATAAAAATAGAAAAATATCTTAAAAAATTTAACAAATTTTTCAAGGAAAAAAATATATTTAGCAACTTGATATCAGTCTATCCACCGGTTCACTTTTTACAAAAAGATGATTACAGTTGCGGTCCTCTTATTTGCGAGTTCGCTGAGAAAATTATTGTCAATCCTGATCAGCCTGATCTAGTAAAAGCGACTCCAACATTATTTCGGGAAAATGCAATAAAATTGTTATTGTCTCAATCTGAAAACATTCAAACATTTTGTATCCATTGTGGACAAAATTATAGAGAAGAAATTAATAATTGTATAATATGTCAAAAAATTATATGCAAGAAATGTTTTCAGATTTATTACAAAAAGTCTAATAATAAATTCGACAATTTCATTATATGCAAATTATGCAAATCTTAAATCTTGGAAAAGAAAAGAAAGAAAAATTTGGTAAAAAACAAACAAAAAAGTACAAATATAAATAAAAAATAATGAAAAAAAAAACAAATTTTAACAATCAATTTCGATTATATCTTGAAATCATTTTTCAAATTTTATTATTTATTAGTATTATTAAAATGTTTATTTTATAACTAGTATTTTTAAATTTTCCGTGGATTAGGCCTACTGGGGAAACCACGTTCTAAAAAAAACGCGCCATGAGCTCTACCTCCCCAATAACTAGTGGGCCAAGGTGGTGTGGAAAGGAGCTTATATTAACTAAAAATGCTTAAATTTAGATTAGATTTTTTTTGATAACACTTCTATGATTTTTATTTATATAAATTTTTACGGTGCGGCGTGCGGTATGTTTATGTTCTTTTTTGTATGAATTTATGAATTTATGTTTGTTTGTTGACTATTTGTTTAATTTTGAATCATTAAATTTCACAATATTTTTATTATTTTTTTTAATTTAGCGTATCTATCGTATAAGTTTCATAATTGTAAAAAAAATAAAAACAAAATATAGGTACCTACCTTAATTATGTCCAACGAAGAAAAACCATTTTTTTATAGACAGGCCTAAAATTGGAAGGGCAACTAATAAGAAATGTAAAGAAAAATGTAAATCCAAAGAATTGAGGATTGCTACACAGGTTCCAAATTTTTTTTTCAGAGTGAATGATTGATGATTTCTTTCCAAAATTAGTGATACCAAAATTTGTTGTTTTTTTGTTTTCAGAGGTGGAGGATCTATGAAACAATGGTATCATGTCAATTGTATTTTCGAATCTTTTAAAACACAAAAAGCGACAACTAAACGAATTAAAAGCACCGATGATATTGAAGGTAGGGATAAATTAACGGAAGATGATCGTGATGAAATTTTAGAAAAGATTCAAGAAGACGGATCTGTTGCTCCTAAAGTAAAGGAATTGGTAAAAACGGATGAATAGTTGGAGAGTAGCTTAATTTTTTATTTAGGGAAATGATGCTTGACATAAATCAATTGTTCAGTTTCTCAATTTCAAAGTCGGGATAAAGATTCAAATTTTGTGTTACTTGCATTATATGTGGTGGTGTGCACCTCATTGTATTAAATTTAAGATTTCAAATACCTAGTATCCCTACTACCTATTTATTATTTGAATAAAAATTGTATGTTTTTTATCATTAATTTAAGAAACAATCTACATTAACTAAGAAAGATCCTGAAACATCGAATTATACAAATGATTCATTTCGAAAAGATAGTGATGATAACAGTTTTTCAACGTTTCGCTCAATTCGTAATAAAATTGCCAGTGAGAGTAGTTACAACAAGAAATCTGAATTATTGAATAATTTTTTTATTAAGGTCAGTTCGTTGTAAAGCAAATTATTGACATTATATCCATAGTGTGCTAAATTCGAAAAAAAATATTTAATTCTTTATAGGGTACTAATGGAAAGAAATTTGAAGGTGATCTATATTTGTGGCTGAAATTGCTTCTACCAATGGCCAATAAAAGAGTTTATAATTTGCAAAGTAAACAATTAGTAAAATTGTTTTCAAGAATATTTGGTGTCAGTCAACCAGAGATGTTAACTGAGTTTGTCATTATAAACATTATTAAATTAATTTTCATAAATGTCTTAACAGGAGGAAAATAAAAATAAGACAATATATTATAGGGAAATTTATTGAAATATAAAACAAATAGGTAGGTATGCACTTTTTATATTATGCATTTGTCAAAAGATAAAACATTTAGTATTATATAAATAATGATTAATAATAACTTTTTTTTTTATTGTAGGCGACGTTTCTGAAACAATTAGAATTTTTTTCGAAAAATCTTCGAAAGTGAAGCCAAAGTTAAATAATAATTTGCTGATGCAAAACGTTGATGAATATTTAGAAAAACTGTCAAAATTAACAAAAGAAGATGAACAAATTGATGCTTTAACCATTGATTTCTTGTACTTTAAAAGAATATAATTTTCTTATATTTTTTTTTAAATTAAAATTAAATTACTTAATTCTAATTTGGAAAAAAACGAATACGAATTAAATAGTCAAAACAGTAGTGCATTATTTATATTATGTAGAGTAGAGATAAAATATCAACAGGTGACTGTACTGAAAAAGTTTTTGTTATCACTTTTGATTACATGTTAATCCAAAATAAACTTCTAATGTCCTAAGCATGACAGTCTTGGATGCTGTTGTAGAATATTTTATTAATATACAAAAGGAAATTGTCAACAGTGGTGGTTCGATAATGTTCTTTGTGATAAAAATAAAGTAAAAGAGAGTTCTTGTTTTATAGAATAATGACAATATTAATACTAATACGTTTTTTTTGTTTTTTAATTTTAAATAAATGTCCATGATTTTTTTAACTAAATAATATATCGAGCCTGATAACTATTCTATAATAATTGTGATATGTAAAGAACTAAAAACATTATTTTATTAACTTTTTTTTTTAATCATCAGGTAATTCGTTTAATTAAATGTGATTTGAAAATAAATGCTGGTCCAAGGCACATTTTAGATGCAATAAATATTCAAGCTTATACAGCATTTCAATTGTCAAGGGAGAAAAAAAATTCTAGAAAATGAAATTAAACCGATAAAACATCATGTTCAACTTTCAGAGTATTATCATATTAAAACACAAAAAGAATTAGCTACCATGACAGCCAAAGTAAGTTTTTATCATTTTTTTTTTAAATATCATTTTCTTTTATTTCGATTTTTTTTTTTTTTAATTAATTAATTGGATTTAGAAGTTGAAAAAAAAGCACCTTATGAATGAATAAATTTGCATAGGAAAAGTCATATGAAACGGAATATAAATCATAATTTTTTTTTTATTCTTGTATCTCATTTGTTTTTTTTTATTTTTGCCTTTCTTTTTGGAAAATGAAGAAAAATGTATTTTTTTCTGAATAGGTACCTATATTTTATTACGAAAATGTAATAAATAACATAATATTTTATGAAATTGAGGAATAATTTAACCTTATAATTAGTACCAGGGCAGAAAGATTGCTAATCCGATGAAATGAATATGGAAGTATGACTAGACATAGCTTTTAACTTCTTTTCTAACTTCTACTTGATTTTTATTTTAAGCTTTAATTTCTTTCAATATCCAATATTACATTCGTATCAAATAGGAATTTTTCTTATATAGCTTTATTAACAATTACATTATATTAAACTTTTGACGTTCTTCAAATTTAAGAAATCACATTTTTTGCTATGTTAGAAAAATATATTTTTTTATACATCTAGCAAAATAAAAAACAAAAAAGAAAGGAAATCTGAACTTGATCTGAACAAAACTGAACTACATTCGTATCAGCTATGTTGTTTATATTTTATTTTTCATTACTACGACTGTTGTCAATTAAAACTCAAGATCTTAGTTTAAAAAATATTAGATCTAACTATGTATATATATTATAATTGACGGTGAATCCATTTTCTTATTATTTGCACGTATTTCTTGATTGATTGTCATGGGATTGTGTGAAATAATATAATTTTCAGTCATTATAAGATTAAAAAAGAATATCAAAAATTTTTTCTTATATATTTTGATACAATTTTACCACTCATCAACCTAAAAAAAAAAGAAAAGAGAATTAACATTAATTTATTTATATAATTTTTTTTATATATTTTTAATTTTTTTATACATATTTTATTACTTTTATAATATTCCAATTTTCTTTGTCTTTAGGTTTTAAAAGCAGGTCTCGAGGGACTTGTTTTAAAAAACATTAAAAGTTTATATCAACCAGGAAAGCGAGGTTGGTTAAAAATAAAAAAAGATTATTTATTTGAAGGACAAATGGCAGATATAGCTGATTTAGTAGTATTAGGCGGATGGTTTGGTACAGGTAAAAAAGGCGGAATGTTAAGTATTTTTCTAATGGGCTCTTATGATCCAAAACAAAAATTATGGAAAACTGTGACTAAAGTACATTCTGGATTAGATGATGATCAAATGAATGAATTACAAAAAGATTTCAAGAATTTGATGGTACGACCTTCAGATAAAACACCATCGTGGCTAATGTGTAAAAAGCAATTAATTCCTGACTTTTTGGCCATAGATCCGGGAGCAATGCCTGTATGGGAAATAACTGGTGCTGAATTTACAAAATCTGATGTTCATACAGCAAATGGTATATCGATTCGATTTCCACGAATAACAAGGATTCGAGATGATAAATCACCAAAGGAGGCAACAAATATTCATGAATTAGAAGTTCTTTATAAAAATTCTAAAGATAATTTAAATGTTGATGAAATTTTTAAAGATTTAAAAGACACAAAAATTGGTGGAATAAAAATTGAAACAAAATTATATGATGGAGATAGAGATTCAAGTGATGATAATGATAATTTTTCAGGTATATTTTTTTTATCAAATAGTAATGTCTGAATTTATTGTTAATTTACGATTGCGACATTTTACATTTTCTAGGTCAAAAACTGTCAAGCAAAATAAAAATTGAAGAAACTTTAAAAAATGAGAAAGATGAAAATTATGTAAAATCCAGACAATGTTGATGAATTTTCGAAACAAGATGACATAAAAATTAAAACAGAATTATATGATAGTGATAAAATGTGTATTGATGACCAATATGATGATGGTGTAAAAGAAGAAATTGAGCCAAGTAGAAAAAAAAATAAAAGTTGAAAAAGATATCCAATCTTTCGAAATTTCCGGTTTTAGTGGGATTAATATTTACATTCGGGAGAAAGCTCGTAAGAAATTAGATAAAAAAATTTTAGAACATTTTTTGAATAAAAATGGAAAAATTGTGAAAGATTCAAAAATTGCTTCTCACGTCATACATTCAGAAGAGAAATATACTGAAGATTGTCCAAATAAAAGGTAAATAAAAAAAAGTAAAATACAAGAACAAGGTGATTCTTTGACCAATTAGTAAATAATAATGCGGTTGTATTCAAACCAATATATCTACTTTTGACTTTATTTGAAAAATCCTTAATTATTATTAATTATTATGAAGAATGACTGAAAAAAAACTTAAATATAATACACACAATTTTTTATATATATATTTTTTTTTATAGGAAAAAATATGATCCTCATTGTCGGCATTTGATTTATAGGTGGCTAGAAGATTCAATTTTAAAGAATACTGTTATAAAGGATTTACCTCAATATTCGATTAAATTATAGATTTATCATAAATTTAAGATAAGATCTAAAATATTTATTTTTTGTTTGATTTTTAAAAAAGATACCCATAATTATTGTACATTTAAAATAAACTTATTTGTATTATTTATGGCTCGTCATAGTTGAATTTTTTTTTTTTAAGTACGAAAATTTATTTATTTTTCTAATATAGAATTTCGATTTAGGAAAAATTCTTCGTAACCATGATTTAAAAAAAAAATTTAAAGCTAGATTAAACCATATTTCGCATGAAAGTCCTAAAATACTTTAAACTTTTACTATACTTTAAATTATGTTTAAAAATATATATACCGTAGTATAAATTTTGAACTTTAAACTTTTTTCATGTAGTCAATTTTCATATGTCAATTTTAGATTATAAGACATGTAATTATATATATTTTATTCTTGAATAAATTATAACTACTATCCAAAGTGTTTGCTTTTTATTTTTATACTTTTCGATTCCTTAATCTATTTGAAGACCAACCATTGTTTATTTTTGAACTGATTTGTTTTCTTTGTTTTATACAATAATCTACAAAATTTAAACCTTATTGCTAAGAATCGAAATAATTCTTAGTACTTTATTATATGTATATCATCCCTAGTATATTTTGACTAATTTTAAAATAAAATTGAAATAATTTATAATAATTCAAAGTTTATTTATAAATAATTTTTTTAGAGCTTATTACCTAAAAAATAAAAAGAGAAATAAAATAAAAAACAAAACTTTCTTTAAGGCAAATTTTGTATGAATTCATATGAACTGAAAAATAAAGTGCAAGGCCAACAATCTGATGAAAATTGTACATAAATTTCAATATTATATTGAATATCTTTTTTATTGGAAATACAATATTAATATTATAATATACTTATATATATTTATTTTAAAATATAAAATTTTCAAATTCTAAAAAGTTTTTCTATTCTTATCTGAACGTGGCGACAATAAATTCTGGTTCTTAAGATTTTTTTTTTTAAATAAGAAAAATTTATTTGGATTGGATACTTTTATAAACAAACCATGGTCAAATTTTGTTTTGTTCAATGCAAAATTATTAAATAGTCTTTAATAAAATTTCTTTACAAATCAGACTAACAAAAAATTGTTCGCCAATAAAAATAAAAGCTAACTTCTGGATTAGTGAAATTATCATACATCTCTCTTCATCGTTTAGACTAGAAATAGCTTTAAAATGCCCTGCTTTCGTTGTACCTTTGATTTAACGTTAATATTGTATTTTTAGGTCATTCGTAACGGAGTTCATATTAGTTGTATATCCTTGATCAAGAATAAAAAATTAAATAATTTCCTCCAGAGATATTATTGTTTATTATTCTAAGTTAAAAAATTATGTTTAAATTAAATTTTTCTGTCCTTATTTATTGTTATGGGTTACAAAAGGATATAAAAGCTGGTTTTTAAAAAAAGTTTTTCTATATAATAAATATTGTTGAAAACTAGAAATCATTTATGTAGCCGTTGATTTTAAAAGTTAAATAAGTCCCTTTAATTTTATTGTTTTGAGTGAATTTATTAAAAACTACTGCTAATTTAAAGTTGATAAGTTGTGCAGTAGAATTTATTCTGTCATTGTTTATTTCTCCAGTGCAAAAGTCTTTTAGAAATTGGGACTATTATTTTAGAAGAAATTGTATTCATTTTGAAACAGTCACATTTTCTAACTTACAGTATACACAAATAAGCTCAAAAAAATCAACAATTAAAGAGAAAACATTTTAAATTTTATTATTTTCATGATTTTATAAAGTATATAAATGCATAATTATTAAAAAAAAATATAAAAAAGAACTAACAAGTTCGTCGACATTGAAAATATTTACAAGATGTTTCAATTGATTCACACGCAATGTTCCCCATATAACATAATTAGTTAAACTCAAAATTTGAGCTACATTTAATGCAGCCGTTTCTCGATAACGAGCAGTAACACATCCCAAACCAGATGGTACATTCAAGCTAGACCAAATATCTTGTTCAATATTATCATTATTAACAGGTGATGAATTAATAACTGGATATGTTGTATTACCAGATAAAACTGTCCCAAGCCATTTGATCGTCCTGCAGCAGCAATAAAAATAAGTTGACTCACAGTACCTTCGTATTCTTGCATAATTCTCAATGTATCTTTAGTAGATTTATGTGCCGATTAATACCAAAATTTGTACAATATTTTAGAATTTTTTCACAATATTCAGAATCAGATCCCATCATTATAACAACCGAATGATCGTTTCCTTTTGGAATAATATTATCCATTTGATCGGAAACGCAATGGAAATTTTTCATAACTGTATCTAAATCAGATGAAGTAACTTCACTTGGATTACGATAAACATCAATCGTTTATCACCGGATGGCCAAAGATGCCATGAACCTGAATCAATAATATCAGCTAATAAAAGCTGTCCTAGAAATCTTTTGAAAAAAAAAAATAAAATTAAGCATTAAAAAATAATGATTATATGTAGAGTTGGTCAAAAATATTAATTAACTAGACGGTCAGAAATCATTAGCATAAAATTTATTTCTATAACGAAAAAGATAATTTTATTATCAAATAAGTGAAAGAATGCTAGTAGATATCTTTTAAATATCTTGAAAATCATTTTGTCTTTAGTTATTGTTCCTCGAAAAACTTTAATAAACGAAGAGTTTCTCTATTGAAAAATCTTCTTAGAAATTTGAATGCAAAGCTCATTTAATGCTCGTTAAAAATTAACTTTGGTACTAACCATTTTCATCTACGCCGAATTCAACTTTCATATCAATTAAAGCACAATTTCTGATTGACCACATTTTTTCTAATATATATTTCGAAAACAATAAGGGCAGTTTTTTTTCATAATTGTGACTTGATTTTGGCCTAAAACGATATAAAAATTTCAATTTAGACAGCATTAGTAAAAGTTTACGTTGTCAATTCTTTACCGTCAGTTAATATAAGAAAATACTATAATTGAAAATGTATTCTTTTTTCTCATGGATAAATTTGACAATATAAATATAACGTATCATTTTATACTTTTAATAAATTTCTGGAAGCAGAGTTCCTTTAGAATAGTGTACACAAAATTCAACATTCTCAGAATTCTGATGAAATAAATCAAAATTAAGCTCGTTTTTCTAGTCTTAATTTCTGGAACTATTTACCTGAATATCATGATTTGGGAATAAGTAACTGTTTATTCTATCAATTAGGTCTGTCGATGATAATTTTATGCAAATCGAAATGTGTTGTGCCATTAACACCCGAAATAATTTCAGCAAAAGATATTGTGGAAAATGATACATATCAGCTTCTGTCTTATTCGGATTTATTATACACAAAAATATTTATTAATTATTAGTATCAATCATAATGTTCATAATATAAAAATTACCAATTTTATCTAATGGTGGTAGGAAATTTTCAAAAAGACAATTCATCAAGCCCTGATTAGAGACAATTTTAAATGCACTTTCTTTATTCGTTCGGGCAATACGAATTAATATTTTAGAACATGATATAACTACAGTGTTGTCTGATAATTTCAATGTATCAAAAATATAACTAAAATCAAATAAAAAAAGATAAATATAAAATAATTAAAATAAATTTAAAATTCCGTATTTACTATATTCTTTGTATTATATTTGGTCCTCAATAGACATTCGATTAAATCGACTTCATCCAGTTCGAAATCCGACATTGATGTTTTATTTGTAGTTTCATCATCGTCTTAAATTTTTGCTAAAAATGGTGTTGACGTTAATTTCAAATACATTTACATTTGAAAAATTAAATAATAAATTGAAATAGTTTTAATCTTTTAATTTTCAATGGAATTAAAAATTAAAAGATTAAAACTATTTCAATTTATTATTTAATTTTTCAAATGTAAATAAACAAAGAAACTGACAAGTAAATTGGAATGTCATTTAAAGAAGACAATAACAAAAAAAGTTGACTCTTTAATGCTAACCAAAAAAAATCATGCAACGACCAAGCAACAAATCAGGAAACCTTTTTTTCAATCCAGGATTTGGGATTAAAAGGGAATTTTATAGAACTTTCAACTGATATTGAAATCCTGATGATGGGGAAGTGTGTGTTAGAGTACAGCCCAACTTCCAGCAAAGTGGCGTCGATGGCCACGGACTAAAAGTGGAGGTTTCTATCAAAAATATGAAAAAAAAAAAGTTTTCTTGGAATTTTATAGAACTTCCAACTGATAATGAAATCTTAATGATGGGGAAGTGTGGGCTAGAGTACAGTCCAACTTCCAACAAAGTGGCTTCGATGGCCACGCAGGGTAACGGAAGGTTTCCATGTGAGTAAAAATATATCGCTGACAAAAACTACTTTTTTGTACTGGATTATTAATTTTTTTGATCCAAAATGATCAAAAACATCTTATTTTAGTTAAAATTATTGATTTTAAGACCTTAAAAGGTTTAAAATAAAAAAAAACAATTTTTTTGAAGAACGTTGCGCAACGATCTTTGGCTGGGTTTATGCAATTTCTTTGGCTAGCTTCATGTATATGACCAAGTAAACCTGTTTTGAATGGTGAACTGTTAAATAACACAGATAAAGAAATTGAATTTGAAATAATTTGAATTTGAATTAATTGTTAAACCAGATGTACCAAATAATGAAATTAACCCAGACTTACAAAATGATCAAATATTATATCCGATGTGTTAGAAAATAGTGATCATGAATATGAAGATACCATTGAAAATGAAGTTGTTGAAATTCAACAAAATTTTTAAAATTTCCAACATAAAAATTTTGCATATAAATTTTAAAGTCGAAATAATTGTCACTGTAAAAATCCAAAACTTAATGTGCTGAACAAAACCAAAAAATTTAAGTGAAAACTAATACATAAAAAATTGTCCGAAATTTGTAACTTTTCATTGTGTTCAGTCGAATTAATTGTCATTGTGAAAAATCTAAAACTTAATAATTTGCTAAACAAAACCATACAATTTAATTGAAAATTTCAATATAAAAAATTGTCAGAAATTTTTTATCCAAAAATTAATAATTGTTAAAAACATGAAATTTCAGTGAAAATTAATACATCTAAAATTATTCAGAAAAATTTAGAAATCACAAAAAACATAACAGAATAAATTTTCATTAATTTTGAACCAAATTCAAATTGTAAATAAATTAAAAATCTTAGTTTATTATAAAATTATAAATAATTTTTACTTAAATCTGAATAAATGTAAATGTTGCAAAAATTCACGAAGATCTTTTATTTTATCCACATTTAATCAACGATACACGATTCCAAAAAGCTGGAATCGTGTCTAAATTAACAGAAGTTATTAATTATGAGGAAAACTGTTCAGTTAGAAAATCGGATCGGAAAAACAAAGGTATTCATTCTAAACGTTCAATTGAGGAAATTAATGTTATTTCAGATCATAGTGATCCGAGAAATTACAACGAGGCTATTTCAGGGGGGGGTCCCGAAATAATTTATACGGACATAATTTATACGAAAAAACGACATTATTCCTACCATACAAATGAATTATGTCGCAATTAGGCACGTCATAATTTATATATGAATGAAGTCTTTTTTTTCGTATAAATAATGTCGCTTTTAAAACGACATTATTTATCATATGAACTATGTCGTTTTGTTTTATGTAAATAATGTCGCTTCTAAACGAACGTCGTTCGTATGAATAATGTCACTTTTAAAACGACATTATTTATCGTATGAATAATGTCGTTTATGTTTCATATAAATAACGTCGAATGTTCAAACGACATCACTTATGCGAATAAAATATCTTTCACTCACACACGCTTTGTAATGTATCTTACAATGTCTTACAATGCACATTTGGCCGCGGTCAAAATTCTTTTTTTTTTTAAATTGAGGCGCGGTCAAATTATGAGTTTTTGTTGTGCTGATTTCTTTGTTCATTTAAGGCCTTTTCCAAAAGGATGTTGTTCAAAGAACTTTTTTTTTAAGTTTCGTACAACTGTCCCTTCTAGAAAAATCAAAGAATCCAATTGTCCTATACACCTAAATTATTAGATGCATTGCAAGGCGTGTGTGTGAAGTGTATTTTGTTTTCCAGAAGTAATGTCATTTCCATCTACGACATTATTCATATGAAATAAAAACGACATTGTTCATACGATAAATAATGTCGGTTTGAAAACGACATTATTTATACAAAATAAAAACGACATTGTTCATACCATAAATAATGCCGTTTTGAAAACGCCATTATTTACATGAAAAAAAACGACATTATTTATCGTATGAATAATGTCGGTTTTTTCTTATAAATAATGTTGCTTTTAAAACGACATTATTTATCGTATAAATATGTCGTTTTTCTCGTATAAATTATGACCGTATAAATTATTTCGGAGTGCCTATTTGAGGTTGTAATAGGAAAAATTAGATAAAAGAAGGAAATGAATTCCCTGATTGAAAATAATAGTTTTGTGTTAATTGATTTACCAATTGATAAGAATGTTGTTGGCTGCAAGTGGGTATTCAAAACAAAAACGGATATGGAAGGAAAAATGAGGAGGTACAAAGCGCGACTTGTTGCTCAAGGTTTCAGTCAAAATTCGGAATTGATTACGACCAAGTTTTTGCTCTAGTGGCGAAACAAACTAGTTTTAGAACATTGCTATATATTGCAGCTTCTAGAAAAATGAAAATTTATCACTATGATGCTAAAAAAACTTTTTTGAATGGAAATCTCAAAGAAGAAATTTATATGCATCAACCTCCTGGATTAGCAGAAAGAGGACAAGAAGATAAAGTTTATTTAAAATAGTATATACGGTTTGAAACAGAGCGGTAAGGTATGCAATGCAATATTACATAAATTATTAATTGAATTAAATTTAAGGCAAAGTGCAGCAGATAATTGTTTGGATGTGTACCATAGTAAAAATTCTAGTAATGCTATATATATGTTAGTTTACGTCGATGATATTTTAATTGCAACTAATTACGATAATTATGCAGAAACTGTTGCAAATAAACTGAAGAAAAATTTTACAGTCGAAAACCTTGGTGAAGTTAGCAATTATTTGGGGATTAGAATTACAAAGTGCAATAATAGTTTTTTAATAGATCAAGAAAAATATATTAATGATGTTGTATTGAAATTCGGGCTTTCCAATGCGAAGATATCGGATATTTCATTAAATCCAACTAATAGAGATTCTTGTGAAGAACTATATCAAGATAATGACAGATATCGAAGTGCAATAGGTAGTTTACTGTATATATGCATAAATACAAGACCAGATATTGCAGCGGATGTTACAATATTATCTCAGAAATTATCAAAACCATTATCAAAAGAAACAGAAAAATTAACATGTAGATCCAAGCATATCAATGTTTGGAGATATTTCGTGAAAGACTACGTCCACAAGAAGGAATTCTAGATTCAATTAACAATCAAGCAAGCACCATCAATTTCACAATAGAAAATGAAAAAGATAAAGTTTTACCTTTTTTAGATTTATGTCTAACTAGAAATGGAAATAAGATCGAAATTTCAGTATATAGAAAAGAAACTAACACAGATAGATATATTACAGCTGATTCGAATACATCACATCAACACAAAATGGCAGCATTCAACAGTATGGTATACCGTCTTTGCAGACTTCCACTTAACATTAAAAATTATATGACGGAACTAAATAACATAAAAAGAATAGCTAAAATAAATGGGTATAATGAACAAAAAATCAATGAGTTAGTTAATAAACATACCAAAAAAATTCGACTAAAATCCCAAACAACACTTACACCAATATTAGATGAAACTAATAAAAAAAGATATAAATTCACCTATAACGGTAAAAATTCACATAAAATTAACAACATATTAAAAGACTACAACATCGAATGCGTGTACAATAGCCAAAACAAATTAAAAGATCTATTAGGTAATGCTAAAACAAAAAAAGACGATAAAGAAAAATCTGGCATATATCTTTTAGAATGCGAGAATTGTAATGCTAAATATATCGGACAAACAAAAAGATCTATTGAAAAAAGATTCAAAGAACATCGCGCAGCATTCATTAATAATCACCCTGAAAAATCAGCCATGGCCAAACACCTGATAGATAATAATCATAATATAAGTACGACAACAAAATTATTAAAAACAATTAATGTTTCCACAAAACTTGATGCACAAAACTTGACCGACACTAAGATAATCAGCCGTGTAGTTGAAAAGTAAACAAAACTTTTCGTAGGGATAATAAATAAAAAATTCCCACTAGTTTTCAAATTTTTGTTCGCTTTGTTGGTCGGCAGTAATTTTTTTTGCCATTTTTAGTTATGTTTTAAACATTAAAAATAAATTTAAATTCAATAATAATGAAGATAAATTAATAAAAAATAAGTTTTTTATTAGTTTATTAAAAAAAATTAATTTTAAATGTCCAAAATAAAATAAAAATCCTACCTAGGACAATTTTTTTCTTAACTACAGATTACAGGTGGATTTTTACTTGTTGTTTTTTAGAAAAATGGAATGAAAATATTTAATTTTAATTTACCTATTTTTATAAATAAATTAATTTTAAATGTCCAAAATAAAATAAAAATCCTTCCTAGGACAATTTTTTTCTTAACTACAGATTACAGGTGGATTTTTACTTGTTGTTTTTTAGAAAAATGGAATGAAAATATTTAATTTTAATTTACCTATTTTTATAAATAAATTAAAAATGATTTTAAAAAAAATGATTGAAATTTTGAATAATTAATTTTGAAAAATTATCAAAAAAAAAAATTATTGTGCTATAATCAAAACATTTTTTTTTAAGTGGATTTTAGAGTATTTTTTTTTAATGAAAATAATTTTCAATGGAAATTTTTAATAAAAATATATTCATAAAGTGAAGTAAAATTTAAAATTATTTTCAATAAATAAATAAAAAATATAATTTCAAATACAAAATATAAAAAAAAACTTTTTTTTTGTACAGATAGAAGGTAGGGAGATACCTACATAAGTAGGTGGGTCCCCAGGTAGAAAAACAGCCACGTAAATGCACAAGTTCGATTTGTCCGAAACTTGGTGAGAGAGTAGGGCGGTTCCCTTATATCCCGATAGGTATCTACCGTTAAGATTTCGTTTCAGGGATATGCATCCCCAAAGTTTTCAAATGTAATAAGCGAGTCACACTACAACTAAAAAGCCACTACTCATGACGGCTTTTTTAAATGCGTTCACACTTGCACTTTTTGGTTTTTTTTCTTTTTTTTTCTCGTTTTGTCATATCTTTTTCCTTTTTTTTTGGGAATTTTTTTTGTTTTTTTATTCGTTTTTTTTAAAAAATTGCCGCCAACTTCCTGAAAGTATGCAATTGTTAGTTTATTTTTTTCTCACAGAGCTCATTTGTTATTTGATCCCTGATTTTCTAGTGGCTTTTTGAAAAGCCACTAGCTTTTTTTTCTTTTTTTTGTATGGAAAAAGCCACGAAATAGCCACAACGATGATAGCTTTTTTAAAAAGCCATTAAAAAGCCGAAGTGTGACAGCCTTATTAGATAGATATATACCTACTTGTTTTGTAGTAGCCACAATATGTAGTTTTTAAATAAAAAGTTGTCATTCTAAATGGAAGACGGCAGCCGCCTCTTCCAACCCCCTTAAGAATTTTATGTTTCGCGATTGGCATATCGTTATTAGGTATTTTTAATGTACCTGATCTGGTATGTATATATGTACGTGTACCTACCAACCTGATATATAAAAACTTTGGAGGGTCAGATCGTGGTCATATTTCTGAAATGAGAGCTTCTAGGTGAAAAAAGTACCTACCTAGACGTAGACCCTAGAAATTATGACAAAAAAAAGTTTTACTTACTTTACCCGCAAAAAAATAAATTATGGATTAAATTTTCTCGATTTATGGAAATTTTCATTTAAACATATACGATTTTTTTTCTTAAAAATTAATATTAATAATATAATAAATTGCATTCAATTCTTAAATTATATTTTTTTTTTGTTTTTAATCCCATTTTACAGATTAATATTTAGGTTTTATATAGGAAATCTCATAGGGTTTCATACATTTGTAATGATTTTTATGCCTACGAGATCCTGTCTATGTATTGTTTTTTTTTTTAATAGGGGGCTTTTAATTTATGTTGGTATTGCTTGATGCGTATGAAAGTTTATTTATTCATAAGTATAGAGAGGGCAATAACCTTTTAAACACAGATAATGGACCTATAAATTCTTGCCTTTTCTATTTATAAAGAAAAATTTATTTATCAATTATCAATTTTAATTTATAAACCTAGATATAACAGCTGTTTTTTGTCTATTTTTTGTTTCTCTTCATAATAATTTTTTTCTCACAGTACATTATGCATTTTTTGTATTTTGCTTCATTTTATTTCGTTAATTTTATTATTTTTAATTTTGGCATAATTACTGTTTCAGTAATTTCTTGAAATTGATTAGAGTAACATTGATAAAAAGATTCATAAAGTTTTTTGGAGAAAAAAAAAAAAAAAAAAAAAAATAAATAAAAAGTTTTTAAAGAAATTTTTAAAAATTTTTAAAATTTTAAAATTTAGAAGATTTAATGATTTTAACAACTTTATATATAATAAGGAGAACAATTTTAGGTAAAATTATTTATAAGTTTTATAGAATTTTTGTGCTTGATTTTTGATTTGTGTTAAAAATTTTTTAGTATATGGAAAATATGCTTGACAATGTGAACATGTTTTAGTTTAATTATATTTGCTGCTGATGATATTTGGTAAACCAAATGAAACGCGTCCAAACTGTAATATAATTTTTTGAATAAAATTATTGTTTAGTAAAGTCTATAATGGTGTTTTAATTACATGAGGTTATTTATTAGGAATTATTATGCAAATATTGCCCAACTGAAGACATGTTAGCAGACATGTTGACCAAATTGAGAGATGGTTTCAACTTAATGTCCAATTAATTAGTTTATATGAATGTGAATTTGTATTGGGGAGGAGTGTTAGAAGGGTAATCCAAATGCCATTATAAACGAGACCATTAATTTTCACAATGTCAAACGTTTTATATGTTCGTTTATGTTTAACATTGTGTGTTAGTTTCTATTCATTCTACGATCATCATTCATTCTAATAAGAAGTCATTTATAATATAATAAAGAGATTAAATTAAATATATCAACCAGGTGTTTTTCTTCTTACACGCAAAGAAATGCCCTTTCATTCAATGTGATTATATCAGTCATAGACTCCTAATCATAACGAAAAAATAGCCCTTGCATATAATTACTAAGTTATACATCGTGATTATCTTATGATTTACTTGAAATCATAAGTTATGATGCTTAATCACGCTAGTCGTAAGTTATGATTAATACAAAAACATTTTTGAAGTTTAACTTCTTTAGTTAGTATTGTTAAAAATGTTTGCACAAAAAAGGAGAAAAAAGAAGACAGAATATAGTGCTGAGTGACGAAAAGTAAAGCCACAACGCTGCAAAATAGGGGTAATAACCCCAGAATGTAGTATGTTAAAAAGTAAAAACAAATATAAAAGCAGAGAAATATAAGACGTTGTAGCATGTAGCATGTATTCACGAAAATAAAATATCGATACTACACACACATAACAAAATACTAACGATGTGTGGAAAGTAGGGCTTCTCAAACGGGATCCCGGGATCGCGTTTTCCCGGGATCCCGGTTGTAAAATTTAATCCCGTAATCCCGGGATTTCAATCAAAAATCCCGGGTATTCCCTTAATCTAAAAATATAATAGTGATTGCACTAACTTTTAGGTTTAGGTTTATATCTAAGGTAGACAAAATTAATTAAGTGACTGCTGAATGCGGCGTACTGTTAGTCTGTTAGTATAGCGATAAGTACAATATATAGATTATTTTCTATACAATTACGGGGATTTCCTTCATTATTAGTGCTATGCTAACTTTGATGTTTATATATCACATACTCGTAATTTCATTCACTGTTTCAGTATAAAGCCAAAATTAAAATATACAATTTAAGTATAGAAAAAACACAACCCATAAAAACAAAGTTTTAGATATAAATCCTTTATATGCGAGGCTATTGATATGAAGTTCATATAAAGGTGTGGGTGAGTCTGTGATGCCAAAGTATATTGCTATCGACGACAAAGTGATGTGCAAAATTTTACCTCGATTGGATACCGGAAATTGGATCGATTTTGACTTACTAAGTTTGGAGACCAGGTAGTGAAGTTTATATAAAGGTGTGTGTGTAATGCTAAAGTAAATTTCAGCTCGATTGGATACCGGGAAGTGGGTCAATTTTGACTTTCTAAGTTTGTGGAAACGAAATGAAGTCAGTATAAAGAATTTAAAAACTAAATAAGTGCAGTTTAATATATATAGAATTAAAATTTATTTAAAATAATCGAAGTTTGAGGATTAGAAAGCAAATTTCAAGTTGTTAACTAATTTTTTATAATGCAGTATTTTTCTTTGTTATTATGTAAAATATCAACTTAGGTAACCCCATCATGTCAAGTTGAAGTGGATCGAAAGCATGGCAATATTTTATGAGATATTTTTTTTTTAATTTGTGCTTACAAAAAAATTCCGGGATCCCGGGAATATGAAAAATTTTGACCCGGAATCCCGGGATTTGAAAATTACGGGAAATGGGAAGCCCTATTGGAAAGCAAAAAACAAAAAAACACACGAAGCAGTCATAGAACTGCCTACAGAAGTTTATACTTAAAGATTTAAAATATGAAATAACAGTGGCTACAAATGATAGGATGCTAAGTACAAAATGTAAATTAAAATATTTTACCCTCTACCAAAAAAACGCACAACGCGGCTAAAGAAGTATAAACTTCAAAAAAATTTTGGTATATTTCGGTATATTTTGCTCCGGCACGACCTAACCGTAGCTCCCCACCCAAAAAATTTTTTTCAGGTAATATTAATTTCACCGGAGCTTCCTATTTTGAAAAAAAAAAATATTTTCGTATATTTTGCGTCGGCACGACCTAACCGTAGCTCCCTGTCCAAAAATTTTTCGGCTGGTAATCTTAATTTCACCGGAGCTACCTATTTAAAAAAAAAAAAAATGTTCGTATATTTTGCTCCGGCACGACCTAACCGTAGCTCCCCACCCAAAAAATTTTTTTCAGTTAATATTAATTTCACCGGAACTACCTATTTAAAAAAAAAAAATTTTCGTATATTTTGCTCCGGCACGACCTAACCGTAGCTCTCCAACCAAAATTTTTCGACTGGTAATGTTAATTTCACCGGAGCTACCAATCTAAAAAAAAAAAAAAATTCGTATATTTTGCTCCGGCACGACCTAACCGTAGCTCCCCACCCAAAAATTTTTTTTCAGGTAATATTAATTTCACCGGAAAAAAAAAAATTTTCGTATATTTTGCTCCGGCACGACCTAACCGTAGCTCCCCACACAAAAAATTTTTTTTTCAGGTAATATTAATTTCACCGGAGCTACCTATTTTGAAAAAAAAAAAAATTTTGTACATTTTGCGTCGGCAGGACCTAACCGTACCTCCCTGTCCAAAAATGTTTCGGCTGGTAATCTTAATTTCACCGGAGCTATCTATTTTGAAAAAAAAATTTTTTCTTATATTTTGCTCCGGCACGACCTAACCGTAGCTCCCCACCCAAAATTTTTTTTCAGGTAATCTTAATTTCACCGGAGCTACCTATTTAAAAAAAAAAATTTTTCGTATATTTTGCTCCGGCACGACCTAACCGTAGCTTTTTTTGCTTGTAATATTGGGTCCTATATATACATATATTTGAAATTAAAAAATCTTGTCATTGGGAATCGAACCAGACACCTTCAGACTTACAGTCTGATGTTCTAGCCTCTAAGCAATATTGTCCATATGATTTTGGGTTTCTTAAATATAATAAAAAAATAAGTATTCTTATTCTAATTTTTCTGAGAAAAATGATGACGATTCTGAGAAAAATTCTTTATGAAAATGGATTTTTTCCCTCTACCAAAAATCATTTAACGCCGCTAAAGAAGTATAAACTTAAAAAAAAAACAATATATAGATAGAATTAAAAAATTGTACAATAACAGAATTAAAGATCAACTGATTTTGTTGTTAATATTTATTTAGTTTATTTCCTTTTCGAATTAGTGAATTTCTATCATATGAAACAGAAACGCTGTTTGTCTGTTTGTCTATTCCGAATAGGTACCTAAACCGCTCAGCCGATCGTTTTCAAACTTACACTATTTATTTGTCTCAGATCGAGGGTCGTTATAGGCTATTTTGAAATTTAATTGGCCTCCTAACTAGCGACCTCCCCTGAGGGCCCACTTCAAAAGTTCGTCCGATTTCATTCAAATTTGCTATGTAAAGAGAGGAACTGATTACACACAAATTTCGTAACAAAAAATTTATTTCCGATTTCATTCAAATTTGGTACGTAAAAAGAGGAAATGATTACATACAAATTTCGTAACAAAGAATTTCATTCAAATTTGGTAAATAAAAAGAGGAAACGATTAAACACGTAAATTTCGTAACAAAAAATTGATTGATCCTACCCGCGACCACCACGGGGGGCGGACTAGGGAATGCATTTTTTTAATAAAAATTTAATTCCGGATTTTTGGAATTGTCTTGAAATGAAATCCGGATTTCGGTTTATTCCGGAATTTCATATAAAAATTAAAAAATTAAATTAAATTATTCTTTAACATAAATATTAGTTTATTTAGTTCAAAACATTAAAATTATAACAAATTAAATTATGAAATATTTTTTATTAAAATAAAATTTTATACTTTTGAATAAACAGGAAGTGAATAACTGAATGGAAAAATAAAAATTTGAAACACAAATTATCCAATGTTTTATCATTGAGTTTTAATTGAATTTTTATTGAAAATGTTCCTGCAGCGTTGTTAATAAGTTATATTAGAGATTTTCCAAAAGTGTTCCTCGGGGGGCCCCCTCGATCCGAAAATTTAATTTCACTTGGAATTCCAAATAAATCACTGAACTCGGAACTCCAACTTATTTTGTTAATGTTGATTAATGTGAAAAAAAGTTTTACGTATTTGCAGACTTGCGATAGCTACTTAGATTTCAATTTTTGTGAATTTTAATGCTTTATGCCTAAATAATAAAAAAAAAAAAACAATTGGTCAAAATTCCCGCCAGTAAAAGTTCTTCCAAATTCGAAAAATTCGGAATTTGGCATTTTGAATTCCGAATTTTTTGAAATTCAAAAACGGGCGCATTTCCGGATTTCGAAAAACCGGTTTTGCATTCCCTAGGGCGGACTTCTAAAATTCGTGTGATTTTATTCAAATTTGGTAAATAAAAAGAGGAAACGATTAAACACATAAATTTTGTAACAAAAAATTGATTGATTCTACACAGCAACTTCTAAAGTTCGTCCGATTTCATTCAAATTTGGTACGTAAAAAAGAATAAATGATTACACACAAATTTCGTAAGAAAAAATTTAGCCCCCTCTTCCACTTACAAAAGTAAATCAGTCAGAGTCCGTAGCCAAATAAATATTTGGAAGTAAATAAAGAAGTTAAACTTCTTTCGTAAGCTTATGAGGATGAGGCTCACACATATTTTTTTTTTTTTTTACTTTTTATTTTATTTTAGGTGATTAAAATTCAGATTATTTACTTTATTTACTAAAATAATAGTACATAGTTGAAATTTTCTGTAATGTCGCTAAAAAAAAATAAAAAAAACAAATTTTTTTTGCTTTCTTCGGGATTCGAACCTGCGTCCTTAACATTACAAATAGCCAACACACCACACAGAAAATGTGTATACCAAATTTATATTTTCTATTTTATGTACATTTTAAATTTCAATGCCGTAGCTGAGTGGTAGTGTTGGCGGATTGCAATGCTAAAGACCACCCAGGTTCGAATCCGGAAGAAGACATAAGAAATAAAATTGTATAATTTAATAAAAATATAATAAATAAAATTTAATAAATTAAAAAAATATTAAAATAAAATAAAAAAAAAATTAAATAATTAAAAATTAAATAAAAAAAAAATTAAATAAAAAAAATTAAATTTTATTTTCTTATGTAAAATAGCAGCATTACTCGCTTTTAAGACGTAAGAAATGAAATCGATATTATTGGGTTGCAGGATTTATGATTTTGCAGTCATAGTGATGGTTTTTACCCTTAGTCATTGTTTATGATTAATATTTACGGTTTATGATTAGTTATTAAGAGCTGAGTTCTCTGACTGCTTTACGCATATGTACAATCGTCATAATCATAATATCTGACTGGATTTCTCTCCGTGTGCCGTTAGTATTGGAAGCTGTTTTAGCGCAACTCATTATTCATCAGTGGTGGTGTGATCTCGCTTCATATTTTTGTAACCTGGTTTTGGAAAAGGCTTTTATTATTATGTAGGGGTAGTGTGAATTTTAAAGCTTCATTATAAACTAAAGATGAACAATTTTCTAAAGTACATTTTGCGTGAAGTGGCTCAATTGGGTCTGGGGCTCTACCTCGAAAAAAAAAAACCTCGAAAAAAAAAAACCTCGAAAAAAAAAACCTCGAAAAAAAAATAACTCGAAAATGAAAACCTCGAAAAAAAAAAACCTCGAAAAAAAAACCTCGAAATGAAAAAACTTCGAGGTTCTTTCTTAATCGCTTATCTTTTACTATTAAGCACAATTTCAAACAACTTCATATCAAAAAAAAAAATATCAATCGAATATTGTTTTGATTATAATCCATAAAAATTCAATGTTACAAATTTTGTGTTAGAGAGTAAAACTGAAACAAAATAGTTTATTTATTGATTTTATTCGTTTCCAAAAAAAAAAAAAAAATAAATTAAAAAATTAGAAAATTAAAAGTAAAGTAAAAATAACAGAACACGAATTTAATTTTAGATTCAACTTTGATATTTCAGTGTTGTAATAATAAATGTGCTATTAATAAGTATTGTTTTGATATATATTTTTTAAAATTAAAATTACAAATAAAATAAAAATATAAAGTTAAATTGCAGATCAGGTAAGATACAAAATTATTAATCAAAAATATATTCAAAAAGTGTGAGTTTTTTTCTATAGAAGTCAACTTTTGTTCTCTAATAATTTTATTGTTTCGTTATTGTTTATATACAACATGTGAAGTCAATTCTTTTTAACACACGGTTTTTTTGTTACACATCTTTAATTTTAATATTTATAATATAAATATATGGATTATATGTATGTAAGTATACAAAAGTTAAAATAAGGGTTTGTCGCGAATTGTTTTTTTTTTATAAATGTGCTAACAGGTAATTATTATAAACTTAAAAAGTTTAAATGTTGGTGATTTAAGTATATGTTTTTAACTTGAAATAACGTTTAGTTTTTTCAAAATTTTTAGAGCCGAATATGAGTTTAATTAAAAACAATAAAAACAACAAAAACTTTATTGTGGATGGATACACCTATCATTTGGAAAAAAAAAATGAAAGACCGTAGGTACTGGTGTTGCAAATTTAAAAAAGATTTTGGTTGTTCTGTTCGGCTGGTGACCGTTGAGGAGGGTGAAAACCAAACTATCAAAAAACAAAATTGTGGTCATAACCACCAGCCAGTTTCAAGCGATTTAGTAATTACTGAAGTGAGAAATGACATGAAGTATTTGGCCACAACTTGGGGACTTACACCCTCCAGCATAATTCTGGATGTTCAAAGTAATTGCCCTTCGAACTGTCGAGCGTACCTGCCTGCAAATGAAACTATGAGGCAAACGATAAAAAAGTCAGTAAAAAAATTAAAGTTTAAATAGAAATTTTAATTATGGATACACATACGCACTAAAATTATTAATTTAAATTACAAATTTATTTTTATTTATAGACTTAGGAAAAACAATTTTTTAAATGAACCTCAAACCATTGCGGAAATTGATATACCACCAGAGTTACGCATGGTAGATGGTGAAAATTTTGTTCTCCGAGAGTTTTCGTTTGGGACTAACAAAGTCATTATATTAGGAACTTTGGACAATTTGAGAAGATTATCTCAATGTGAGTTATGGCTTATGGATGGTACTTTTGAGGTAGTTCCAACAATTTTCCGCCAACTTTTTTCCATTCACGGGAAAGTTGGGACCGAAATTGTTCCACTTATATACTGCCTCATGTCAACCAAAAGTCTAGAGGCTTACAAGCTAACTTTCGGGGAAATTCGAAAGCTTGCTACAGAAGCCAATTTAGAACTCAGTCCAAGGTTCATAATATCTGATTTTGAAAAGGCAATAGTCCGAGCAGCGGTCCAGGAGTTTCCCTCCGCCATCTCTAAAGGATGTTTATTCCATTTCGGACAAATTTTGTGGAGGAAAATTCAAAGCAGTGGTTTGAAAAGGAAATACGGCAATGACGAAAGTGATTATTATATTGCGTGTATATGTATCTGCATTATTATTGAACTAATTCTGATTTTTTTTTTATAATTTTAATCGTTTCAGATTTCAGTATTCAAATGCGAATGTTAAAAAGTTTAGCATTCCTGATGAAGTGCCAACTTATTTCAGGGCATTAAAATCAAAGTCTTCAGATAACGATTCAAAAAGAATTTTTAAATTTTTTGAATCGAATTATGTATCTGGTAGGATTCTATTATTTTTTATTATTACTTTAATCTGATTTTTTTTTAATTTTTCAGGCAATTCGAGGAAAAGAAAACATAATGTTTTCAAAATAAAAAACCTGCCGTATCCCCCTAATTTTTGGTGTGTAACAGACCTGCTTCAGCATAATTTGCCTAGGACGCAAAATAGCGTAGAAGCATGGCACCGGCGACTTAAAACTTTAGCTGGCAAGCCACACCTGGGGGTATACAGACTCATAACGTTGCTCGGAAAAGAGCAGGTGATGGTTAAGTGCAAGTTGTTGAGGCTGGATGCGGGACAAAGCTCGAAAATTAGACTACAATACATTAAAAAGGAGAAACGTCTTTTGCAAATTTTTTGAGAGAGAGAAGATCGTTCTCATTTAAATTTTTTGCAAGGCATTGCCTATAATATTAATCTTTAATTTCCTTTTTGTTAATTTTCCATTAAATTTGAATAAACATATAATTTTTTTTGCAACAGAAGGAATTTTTATGTTGTGTTGTTTGTAAAATAAATATTGAAATCATAAAATTGATTTTTTTACATAACTCAAGCTTTGAAACTTCAGCTTGACGGCTCACTGGCTTTTCGAGGTTTTTTTTATTTCTTTCGAGGTTTTTTTTTTCGAGGTTTTTTTTTTCGAGTTTTTTTTTTCGAGGTTTTTTTTTTTCGAGGTTTTTTTTTCGAGGTTTTTGTTTTTTCGAGATTTTTTTATTCGATATTTTTTTTTTTCGAGTTTTCTTATCACTCCCGGCTCAATTACTTCAAATCGTTTTTCTTTTGGCTGAGTAAAGTTTTATTGATTTTGACTTTTCGTTATATTTAATATCTTTTTTTTTTTGGAATTGAAGAGTTTTCCGTAAGCATTAACATTATAAATATTTTTATGTTTGCTAAGAACGTGCCTTTTAAATGTTTTCAAGTTTTGAAAGCTTTGATTAGGAATGCAATTAATGCATGAGTAAACATCGTAGTTATCGCATCGATGAACGTTTTGTAAATGTTTGAAATAACTTACATTATTGTCAATTTCATTATGGCATTCAAAACCCTTCATTTTATTGTAAAATCTTACTTAATTTATAAAAATAGTTTTAGCCTGTCGCACAAAATATTATCCCAGTTTTCCTACAAAAAAATTAAATTATTTGATTATGCACAGTGGTCGAAGTGGCAGGGTAAAAGTGGTGGGATGGTTAAAAAAAATTTAAGAGCAGGTTGAGGCTCGTGGGGGTTTCATCGCTTTTTCCTTTTTTAGTAGAAAAATGACTCATCCAAACAACTTTATTTTAATTTTACCAGCTTCAACCCTTGCGTTGCGTCTTTGTTGTTCCTTAATCATTTAATGAACTGCAAATAGAACATGTCCACTTTCTTTAACTGTTATATTTATATGTTTCTAAAAATGTTTTTCACACCATTGTGTTTCTGCCTGGTAATCTAGGAACTTTAAAGTATTGGGCTCCTGTAATGTCCTACCTTGGCTTAATGTGCTAAGTTCATTCATTCAAATGCTCTTCTCTATCCGCTTTTATATCTCCTGCTGTTCTTAAATTTTTATTTTTTTTATTTTTTTTATTTAAACAAAATTAGGAAGTTAACTAAAGATAGAGAATATTCAAAATTTGATCGGGCAAAAATTGAAATTTACGAAAACTGCGAAAATTGTAAAAAAAAATAACTACATGGCCAATTAGTAACCCAAATATCTACTATTTACTATTTGAATTTTAAAAGTCTCATTTAAAATTATTTTTAATTTCTTTTTGATAAAAATTTTTAAAATTCATAAAAAAATTATTTAAAATTTCAAAAAATATGTTCCGGGATGGTTTTTTCCATCCTAAGAAGTGGTGGGGTGAGTTTAGAATTATTTAGAAGTACCGGGATGGCATCCCACCCCATCCCGCCTCACTTCGAGCTGTTAAGACAAAACGAACACGATTTAAATAAAAATACGTCTTGTCTCGTTCAAGTATAAATTTATTCTTATCTTAATTGACATTATCACTTAGGCTTATATCACTCAATTCATGTCTTACTCTATATATCCTAACATATCTAATGTGTGCTGAATTATCTTACAGCTAACTTAATATCCTATTATGTATTTATATAATGCATGGTTAGGCATAACACCTCCCCATCTTTTTAAAATTAAATTTATTTGAATGCATTTGAGAGATCAAAATAGATATTAGACGTTTTTCTTATTACAAATGCATTTAAATGAATTTAATTTATTTTTTTTTTTTTATTTTTATATATTTTTTTTTTTTTCTTATTGATTATATAAAAATTCATTCTGTGGCTTTATAATAGTATTGATTTTTTTTTTTCATATATTCAATTTACATATTTTTAACTTTTTTGTTTTTATATTTTGTACTTCAATTTACTTTATACTAATTTTCTAAAAATTTTTTTTTTTGAAAAGTATAATATATATGTTTTTTTTTGAAAAATTTTTGATTCATATAATAATTTATTAAATTAATTCTACAATTTAATTATTTGCTTAATTTCTAATTTTTTCATCTGCGGCCACAGATTCTAATTTATATTATTGATTATATTTAACTATACGATTTTTGTGTACAATAAATTCTTTATTATTTACATCATCTAGGAGAGTTACATTAACTCCTTGTAAATCTTTGATTAGATATGGTCCCAAATAAATTGGATCTAATTTATTTCGATTTTCTTTTCTTAGCAAAACTTTTTCCTTGATTTTAAATTCAACTGTCTTGATATTTTGATCGTAAAAATGTTTTGACTTTACTTTAGCAGCGTTTAAAAATTCTTTGATTACTTTATACGTAGTTTGGAGTCGAAACTTAGATTCTTTGGCGAAGTTATCAAAATTATACAGTGGATCTACTCTGTTATCCAATAAAAATTCATGTATATTTGGTTCTTTAGCAAAAATTAATTCGAAAGGGGTATATTCTAATTTAAAGTTAACATTCGGTGTAATATTGTAACAATATGTGAAATATCTTAGGTATTCATCCCAGTTATCTCGGTATTCATTTATATAAGCTCTTAAGTATTCGTTAAGTACCCGATGGTTGCGTTCTACTGTACCTACGGTTTCGTGGTGGTATGGTGTCGAATTTGAATGTTTAATGTTTAGAAGATTAAATAGTTCTGAGGTTATACTGTTCAGGTATTCTGTACCGCAATCCGAAATAATTTTGCGCATTGGGCCGTATATTAAAACAAAATGTTCAAATATCGCACGAGCTACAGTATTTGCTTCTTTATTAGGAATAGGAATTGTGACTAAAAATTTTGTTAAATTGCACATTAATGTTATACCGTATTGGTTTCCATTTATAGTTTTTTGGAATGGACCTATAGTGTCAATTATTACAATATCGAAAGGTTTTTCTGGAGATTTCGTTATTGTTAAAGGTTCTATGTTTTTACGTTTAGGTTTATTTTTCTGACAAGCTTCACAATTTCTAATAAAATGAACTATATTTTTTCTCATATTTTTCCAGTAAAAATTAGATCTAAGTTTAGCGTACATTCGCTTTTGACCAGTATGTCCTCCGAATACCGGATCATCGTGGTATCTTTAAAATTTCTTCTTTTTCATTTAAATCTTTAATCTCTTTGGGCTTCTTTACAATTAGTATCTTTAGTTTATTTAATATCTTATTCCCGATTTCTTTAAAATTTTCAATTTTTATATGCGCAAAAATGTGATCATTATCATTTATTTGGATTCTATCTATATTTTTTAATTTTAATTCTTTTTCTAATTCTTTTAAAAACAATTCTAATATTATTTTGGAATTATTAAGCTGATTCTTAACCATTGACTCTCGTGTCAAAAGGCATTTAATCTTTGATAAATCTAATTTTACCAATATTTTCTTATTTTTCACTACTTGTAAATTATCGATCGATTTGAATATTAATTGTGGGATTTTAAAGTTATTTTTACCGTCTAAAACGTTGAAATTGTAATGGGTTTTATTTTCTAAAATTTTTACTTCGGTTTTATTTCTATTATCTTTATTTTTACTCATTGATCTTGTAACTACCAGGACTTGTTCATTTTCACACTGAATATTTTTTAGTTCGTCGATGCTTATTCTGGATAGTGCGTCCGCCACCACGTTCGACTTGCCTTTAATATATTCAGTAGTGAAATTGTATTCCTCTAAGTCTAATCTCATACGAGTTAATTTGGAGGATGGGTTTTTTAAAGAGAAGAGATAGATTAAAGGTTTGTGATCCGATTTAATTCTGAAATGGGTTCCGAAAATATAAGGTCTATAATGCTGAACTGCAAAGTGGATAGCAGTGAGTTCTTTTTCAATTGTAGACTTATTAATTTCTCCCTTTGTGAGACTTTTAGAAGCGTAAGAAATTGGGAAATCTTGCCCATCGTATTCTTGGCTTAATACTGCGCCTACTGCATATTTGGATGCATCTACAGTTAAAATGAATTCTTTCGAGAAATTAGGATAGTGTAAAATTGGTAATTTAGTTAAGGAATTTTTTAAAAGTTGAAACGATTTTTCACATTCTTCGTTCCAAATGAAATTTGACTTAAATTTAGTTAGTTGGTTTAAAGGTCTGGCTAATTGAGCAAAATTTGGAATAAACTTCCGATAGTAGTTCATAAAAGCTATAAATCTCTTCGTCGCATCTTTATTGTTGGGTTGTGGATAATTATTAATACATTCTAATTTGGACTCATCTGGATATATACCCTTATCCGTACATTTGTGTCCTAAGTAGGTGACTTCGGATTTAAAGAAAGAACATTTTTCGGGGTTTAATTTCAAGTTATATTTGTTACAAATGGAGAAAACTGATTCTAGATTTTTAAGATGATGTTCCACGGAACAACCTATGACTATAATATCATCTATGTATAGGAAACATTGCTCTGGAGTTAATCCAGAAAAAGCTAGAGCCATCATTCTTGAAAATGAATTAGGAGATATATTTAATCCAAATGGCAGAACTTTCCAACGAAAAGAGCCTTCTTCTGTACTAAATGATGTGATATCACGAGAATTTGAATTTAAAGCTACTTGGTGAAAACCAGAATATAGATCCAGAACCGAAAAAAATTTTGCACGACCTAGGTTATCTAATATGTCCTCAATTCTAGGAAGAGGGTATTTGTCGGCAATTAGTTTTTTATTTACTAATCTGTAGTCAATACATAAACGCCACTTTTTCTCTGAGCCCTTCTTCGGAACTAGAATAATGGGACTATTATAGTTCGATCGGCTTGGCTCAATGAGGTCGTTCTTGAGAAGCTTGTTAACTTGATTTTTTATTTCGGATTTTTGTGAATATGGTAATCTATAATTTTTTACATATACGGGAGTAGTATCGTTTATTCTTAGTTCTTGCTCATAAAAGTTATTTACACCCATTTTATCCCCTTCTATATGAAAAATATTAGAATATTTTTCGCAAAGTTTTAACAGTTTAAATTTATGCTCTGGCTTTGTATTTTTAGATACTAAATTAAGTAAAGTTTTCGTCCTATTGGGGTTCGTATTATTAGGATTTATTGCATATACTGAATAGTTTGATAATGATTCAGTTTCTAGTTTTAATTTTTTTGAAATTTTTTGAATTTTATTTGAGGCGTTCATTATTCGAATCAAAGGGTTGGTTGACGCGACAATAGTTCTTGGGATAAAGACATTTGGGGCAATTTCTTGGTCCAAAACCAGACAAGGGTTGTTATTAGGTAGAGCAAATGATCTAATCACTTCACAACGAGCTGGTAATATTATATCTTTTTCGTTTGGACTGTCGAGAATTGGAAGTGAAATAATGTTATCTCTCGTGTTAATTGAAAGTTTCATAGAATTATAATTAATGTCACATCTATAACTTTTTAAAAAATCTTTACCTATTATACCGTCCGATGGTATATTAAATTCATTCGGAACAACATGTAAAATACATGAAATGGCATGGTTGATGCAAAAATTTATCAGCACTGTTCCTATACTTTTTATTGAATTTTGAGTAATTCCGGTTATATTTATTATATTATTGATATCTAGATGTTTATTAAAATCGAAATTTGGATTGATTGACGACAGTTTAAGTAAGGAAATATCGGCTTGTGTGTCCAACAAGAATGTTGAGCCTTTAAAATTTAATTTTGTACCTAAAATAATATAGTCCGAAAAATTCGGATTTATGTTATAAACATTTTTATATTGAGAATTATAATTATTTATGCAACTAGGAATTTTTGATTTGAAATCAAGGTGACTTTTATTATCATTATACTTAGTGTTTAATTTGGGTAGTTTTGATTTGCATTCCCCGGGTCTACCCCAGGGAAATCCTCGTTTCCCGAATAATTTTGATCTGTATTTTCTGAATATCGAACATTTGCTTCCCTTCTATTATTAGTGTTGTTGTTATAATAGTTAGCGTTATTGTTTCGATTTGAACGATAATGAGAGTTTGAATCAGTAGCATTATTAGGAAAATTTCGGTTAAAGTTTTGAAAATTTCTATTTTGGGAATTGTTAAAATTAGTGTTACTATTTTGTCTATAATTATTTGAATTAGAGTTCCTATTATAATTGTTTCGAAAGTTTCGATTGTTAGACTGATTGTAATTAATTCTCGAATTTTGATTACTGGGCCTATAAGAATTGGACAAAAAGTTTCTGTTTTGTGGAAAACGACTACTATTTGCCCTAAATGACAATACTTGTTTCTCCTGCGCTTGAGTGTCGATTTCAACCAAAAATTTAGAAACTACTTCCTTATGACTATCAAATTTAGAAGATGAGAGGACTGCTTTTGTTAACTCTGTTCTCGCGTTTGTTCTACAGATTTCTATGGTCTTGTCGATCGTCATTTCGTTGGCTTTGGGTGGAGAAATTCCCTCTAATATTAAAGCTCTACGGAAAGATTCGGCTAGTTCGTTTGTTTTGTCCGCGAAGTTTTGTAGGGAATAACGGTCTGTTCTTAATGCCTTAATTTTCCCTTCAATAACCTTCGAATTTTCTGGTTTTATCTTATCTTGCAGGTCAGTTAGTATTAACTCAATATTATTATTAGATGCTGTATTTATGGCCTCCCTAGCGGAACCTTCTAATTTAGACAGAATGAAAGATGCTAATAGTGTTCTAAGCTCATTAGTCGTTGCTAAGGTATTTAATAAATTTATCGAGTCTATAAAAGATTTTAGTGTTAGTGGATCTCCACTATAATTTTTATGTATTATGGATCCCGCTAATTTTAAAAATTCTACATTGTTTAATGTTGCCATATCTTCAGATATACTATGTTCACTTTCAGTATCAGAAATTTCAATTGATCCCAAATCTGTATCCGATTGTAAATCTATATTAGAAGTTTTCAAGGTTGCATTAATACTATCGCAAGATCTACTAAATTTAGGTGAGTGTGTACCAATGGTTTGTGAGCTTAAATTTTCTAAACTACAGTGTAATTGATTGTTTATTAATGAAGGTAATTGGTTTTCCAAATTCTTAAAACTTATTATTAATTCGAGAGTTTGCTTTGGAATTAAGTATTCAGTTTTTGTAGCATTAAAACTATCTATTAATCTTCTATGACAATACTGACTGTGAAGCTCAACAGTTCTCGTACTGTTTGTATTGTTTATCAACTGTAATTTCAACAAGAATTTCACATAATTGTTATAAGTGATAATTATGTCTGTTATTATTGATTGTATGGTTTCTTGCTTTTGAGGTTTGTTTTCTTTTAAAATTATTTTAGTGGCCCGCCAGAAATCTTGCTTAATAGCTTTAAATTCTGATTTTAAAGATTCATCCATATATTGTTACACTATTATTTAAATATTAAATTTTTTTTTTTTTTTTTTTTTTTGCAATGGTTTGAAATAAATTTTTAGTAGACACTACTATATAGATCCATGTAAAATTCTCTTGATAATTGAAGAATAAAAAAATTTGATCGAAGAATGTTCATAGTATAAAAAAATTTAAATTGAATTTGTGTAATCTGAACTTTTCAAATAAATCACTAATTTATTAAAAGAACAATAAAATGAAGTTTCCAATTAAATAGCCCACTTTCAAGTTTCGATTCGAGAAAAAAAAACTTTCAATTTTCGAAGTATAATAAAAATTTTCGTTCCAAAAAAAAACTTGTAGTATTGTAACCTCGGCTGTAATTTAAAAAAAAATCGAGGTGATAAAACGCATTTAATAAAATTTTCAAAGTATCTAACAAATTGTTATTTGTATTAAAGTTCACTGAGTTTGTATGTTTCGCTTTATAAAATATTATAAATTTATAAAATATTTAAATTTGATTAAAAAGATTGTTCCTTGAAAAGGAAAAAAAAATTCAAATTACATATCACACCTCGTATGAAAGCTAGGTAAATATTAAACAATTTTACGATACCATTAATATTTATTGTATATTAAAATTTTGAAATTTAATCGAAAAAAAATTTTTTAAATTGGTATGAATTAATTATGATGGTGCTAAAATTTATTTAGGACCTTGTAACTTTTTTTTTTTATATTTTATATTAATATGATTCCAAAAATGTTTTCAATTTAAAAAAAAATTTTCAACAAAAAAATTTTGTTTCAATTAAGTTATACTTATAGTAACTACATTTAAACATAATATTAAATGTAGGTATGTAGATGTTTGCGCCAAAAAAAAATTTCATATAATATTTTGAATTTAATTTAAATTTAATTGAATTAAATATGTTTTATATAAATTTATTTAATAGTAGTAATATTTTGTCTGACCTTAGAAAGTGTTTTAAATTTTTTTTTTATTTTCAGAGATTTTCATTTTTTAAAAATATTTCACTTATAGTTTAAATTTTTTTTTTTCTCTGATTTTATTCACTCTTAGTTTTATTTGATTTCTATTTATTTATTTATTTTTTTTTTTTTTTTATAAATAATTATTTTAATATATTTCATAAAACAAATTTTAATAAGGAATATATATTTTATTTTATTTTATTTTTTTTTTCGTTAAGTTTTGTATGTAAAAAAAATTTTATTTGTGTTCTTATTTGTGTTTATTTTATTTGTATTGGTGTTCGTTAAATTTTGACTTTTAATTTTAAAAGTTATTTCAAGGTTGGTTTTTTTTTTTTTTTTTTAAATTTCCCTCCTTTTTCACCTATTGTCTATTTTTTTTTTCGATTTTATTATATTATTATTTTTAGTTTTTTTTTTTGAGTAAAAAAAAACTTTTAATTTTAAGATTTTCCAAAAGTACTTTAAAAAAAAATTTTTTTTTTGAATATTTTTTTTTTTCAGCATAAATTCACTTATGTAGGTATTTAGTTTGTTTTATCTCTATAGATTATAAGTTTAAGGTAAGTATTTTATTTAGAGAAGGTAAGTATTATTAATTAATTTTACAATTTCCACTACATTAAAATTTATTTATCTATTTTATTTTTAATTTTAATTTAATTTTAATTAATTTAAATTAATTTAATTTGAAACTTTCAACTTTTTATGTTTTTTTTATGTTTTTTATGTGTTTTTCAAATTTATTTTTTATTTAAGGGGCTCTCAAATTAAAAAAAAAGATCTCTTTTGACAAAAAAAAATTTAATTGTTTGTAATAAAAAAAATTTCTATTATTATTTCACCGTTAGGGCTTTTCTAAAATGTTCATTGGAATGATTTTGAAATTTTACAAAGTTATTTCAAAGTTATTTAAAAAAATTTATGTTTTATAATTTTTTATTTTTTGCTTTATTTTCATTGCTTTTTTTTTTTTTTTTTTTGTCATTTTAGTGTCCCTAATTTATGCAAAATTTTTCTCATTAAGGCACTTGACTTTAATTTTTCTTATTTTTAGGTTTTTAATTCTATTTTTAAGGTAGGTAAGTATTAATATAAGTTTTTATAATTAAATTTTTTTTTTTTTTGGATATTATTTTTAAGAATTTTTTTTTTTTTTTATTAATTATAAAAAAGATTTGTAAAAATTATTTTTTTTTTTTTTTGAAATCTTTAAATCTTCAAATCTTCAAAAAAATGAAAGACTTTAGCCGTTCTTTTACATATTATTATTTTTTTTTTTTTTGTAATTTGTAATTTGTAATATTATTTTATTTTTGTACTTTGTAACAAGACTTCTAAATAAAAAAATTTCTTTTGTCACGGTCGCCATGTTAAGACAAAACGAACACGATTTAAATAAAAATACGTCTTGTCTCGTTCAAGTATAAATTTATTCTTATCTTAATTGACATTATCACTTAGGCTTATATCACTCAATTCATGTCTTACTCTATATATCCTAACATATCTAATGTGTGCTGAATTATCTTACAGCTAACTTAATATCCTATCATGTATTTATATAATGCATGGTTAGGCATAACAGAGCACTGATTATGCATATAAAATTTATGGTAAGCGGCAGATTCATCGCCTAGCAATTCATCGCGTAGCAATTCATCGCCAGCAATTCATCGCCAGCAATTCATCGTCAAGCAATTCATCGTCAAAAAGTTCATTGCCAATCAATTCATCGCCAAGCAATTCATCGCCAGTAATTCATCGCCAGTAATTCATCGCCAGTAATTCATCGCCAGTAATTCATCGCGAGTAATTCATCGCGAGTAATTCATCGCGAGTAATTCATCGCCAGCAATTCATCGCCAGCAATTCATCGCCAGCAATTCATCGCCAGCAATTCATCGCCAGCAATTCATCGCCAGCAACTCATCGCCAATTGGTGATTGGGTAGAGGCGGTGCCCAAACCACTAAATACAGAAGCTTTTTTCTTGGAAATGCTCCGTTTTGGAGATTTGGCCCCTCAAAATTTTCATACATTTTTCTATGGAAAAATTCAAACGATTTTTTCTAGGAATGCCCCGTTTTGGAGATATGGCCACTCAAAATTTTCATACATTTTTCGACGGCAAAATTTTTTTTTCGCGAAAATATAAAAAAGAAACCAAAAAAAAAACATAAAATATGAATTTCTGGCGATGAATTGCTGGCGATGAATTGCTGGCGATGAATTACTGGCGATGAATTGCTTGGTGGTGAATTGCTTGGCGATGAACTGCTTGACGATGAATTGCTGGCGATGAATTGCTGGCGATGTATTGCTTGGCGATGAATTGCTAGGCGATGAATAAGCCTAGATTCATAATTTTTTATATATTAAGATCAAATTTCTACTTACGCTGTTACAAAAATCCAAATAATATTCTAATCTTGCTATTTAACCTAAATTTTTCACAGGAAACAATGCTTTTAATTCAGAGAAAGTTGACTCTTAATTTTTGGAAAGGTATTTTCTTTTCTGCAATTATAAAAGTCATAAATTGAAAAAAATAACACTATGAATATTTGTTCTAATAAAGATTTAACAAATTTTTACAGTTTTTGTTGTTTGTTTTTTTTTTCTAGGGAATACGATAACGAAAATAACATTAAAAAAAATTTGGTAGGTAATATGTCGTTATCGCAATGATGAAGAGTGAGATCTTCCAAAAGAAATTTTATCAGTATCTGAAAAAAAATTTATTAAAAGAATACAAAAGAGATTACCTTTAATTTTAAAAAATACGGGTTGGTAACTTTCCAAGAAATTAGTTTTTTTTTAATGTTAAAATCACTTTTTTCAATTTTTTTTTATTTAAGTATTTTCATTGTTTTAAAAATATTTAATAAATAAAACATTTTTTTATCATGACTTTAAAGTTTAAACACGTTTTAACTGCTTGAATTTTCGTTTTAAACTAAAACTATTAAAGAAGAATTTGTATTATTTTGATGTAACTGTTTTTATTTTTTGCAAACAAATTTCAAATATGATTGCAAAAACGAAATGTTTTACTTCAATTTGAAAATAAGCATCTCATTTTTGTACAAAACAGTGTAAAAACGAAAGCTCGGATTTTCATTTAAAGTTTTTGTATGTTATTTTTGCAACAAAATTGAAAACTTGTGTTTTAATTTGAAAAACTAATAGTTCGTCTTTACTCTGCTTATTAAATAAAAAAAATAAAAAATTGTAAAACACTTTTTTATTATTTACATCGTACCGTCCAAACATTACGTTGATAGCTCGAAAAATCCAACTTTTCACGGGGTCGAAAAAACTGGAAAAATGAAATAAGTCCGTTAATCTGAACCGAAATTTCAATCGTAAAATATCAAATTAATAAGCTTTAATAAGCTTTATTTTATCTGTTTTATTTTATTTCTTTTATTTGATATTGAAATTCCAATTCACATTACCGAAGTTATTACATCTTTCGCATTCTCTCGGTCTACTGAAAAGTTGAGTTTTTCGAGTTATCAACATAATGATTGACGGTGCGACGTTAATGGATTCAAAAACTTAACAACTTTTAATTTTGTATTATAAAATTTTAATACAAAAGTAAAAATTATGGTAAAAATGCAGTTTTAAATAGGAATCTTATTTCATTCTTTATTTATAAATCAAAAACAAATATTTTTATTTATTTATTAAATAAAAAAACTTATTAAATTGAATAACCCATAATATAAGAACTATTTTCTTATATGTATGTACATCTTTCATAAATTTTTCTTTTCTTCATTTAATTTAAATTCATATAATTTTTCCGAAAAGTATAAATCAATGAAACAAATTATTATGTTTATTGGTCAATTTAGAAAAAAATTAATCAACTAATTTAATGTTCATTATTTATGTACTTGAAATTACAAGTAAAACCTAGCAGTTTTAAATTAAACTTTATATCAAATTAAAAATTCTTTTCATTTTCAATGCATGAAGAATACTGTAAGATTCTGCAGTTTAATTGTATTTATTACATCTTAAGAGACACTAATTAAGTGTTACTTAGTATATTTTAAATTTTTTTTAGAAAATTTGAAACAATTTATTCGACAATCAGGGGCAAAATTTATTTCATCTTAAACTTGTGTTAATTAAACTAATTTATTTCTTCGGAAATGTAAAAATTTGTTTGTCAGAGTTATCAATGAAGTAAAATTTTACTCATGAAAAATATTTTTCGTTTTTAACAAAAAGAAAAATAAATTTATAACGTAAATGAAAATCATTTATAATTTCAAAATTAGATCTTCAAAATTGAAAGAAACAGTAGAGTCCCTCCAATGCTAAAACTGGGTACATGTTTGAAAGTATTAATTAGCAGGTGGAGTTTATCAGTGGACATTTTCCAATGATGACATGTGTCCTGTTGGTCAAAGTACCCTTTCTCTCATTACAAATGAGGTTACTTTTTCCATACAATTAAATCTTTGTGAAAATATGTTTTTTTTAAATTGACATAATACTATAGTCGGCTACTTTAGTAATAAATAGTTAAAATAAAATTAAGGTGATGTAAATATGATGTGAAAATAAGAAATTCCTTTTTTTTTATTTAAAAAAAAAAAAAAAAAAAACTCCAAAACAAAATTAAAAAAAGAACTAAAAATATTTAACTACTAAAAAGTAGTTAAATCAGACTATTACATAAAATTTTTCCCTTTACAGCGTATTTATAATTGGCTTGGCCTCGCCCGAAGGTCCACGCCAATTTTTTTTGGTCCCCAAAAATATATAAAAAAATTAAATTAAAAAACTGAAATTTTTTTTTTCGAAAAAAGTAGAAAGTAAAGAAAGAGAAAGTTTTTTTTTGGGAAAAAGTAAAGAAAAGAGGAAAAAAAGGAAAAAAATAAAAGGGATGAAACTTTCCTTAAATCTATAATAATAAATTTTATAATAAATCAATTTTTTTTAACAAACATTTCTTAAATAAATAACTCTACAACTACTAGAATTAGTTGTAGTTTAAAAATACTTACCATTAAATTAAAAATCCTATATAAACAGTAACATCTGGCGTGGCCTCGCCACACGCCTCACAATAAAAACTCTACAATAAAAACTTAGTTAAAAAAAAAAATAAAAAATTTAATGAAAACAATAAAAACATAAAAATACGTAAAATAAAAAAAATATATATAAAAAACTTTCCTAGAAATTTTTTTTTAGCACACTTAAAATTAAAAAATATTTCACATACAAAATTTAATGAAAACAATAAAAACATAAAAATTCGTAAAATAAAAAAAATATATATAAAAAACTTTCCTAGACATTTTTTTTTTAGCACAATTAAAATTAAAAAATATTTCACATACAAAAAAAAAAATTAACATAAAATACATAAAACATAAAATAAATAAACAAATAAAAACAACAAACAATTCTATATAATAACAAATACATTAATAAATAAAACAACAAATAAAACAACAAATAAAATAACAAATATATAAATTACAATGCAAGAACAACAGCAGTATAACAGCATTATAACAGCTGCAACATCAACAGCAGCAGTGACAGTAACATGACAACAACAGAAAAGCAGTAACAGTAACAGCAGCAGCAGCAGCTGAACTATTAGCATTATAGCAGCAGAAGCAACAGCAGGAGCAGCATTACAACAGCAGCAGTAGCAGTAACAAGAACAGCATCAGAAAACAACAGCAAGATAACAAACAACAAAAAAAAAAAAGATATGTATAATTTTTTTTTAATAGTATTATTATTTTATATTATATAAAATTTTAGTATATGATTGCATTACCATCATATTTGTAATGCATTTATATTATGTTGTATATGTACGTACATTGATCGTTTCTCAATGCATAATTGCACACTTGATCACAATTTATAAAAAAAACACACGAAGCAGTCATAGAACTGCCGACAGAAGTTTATACTTAAAGATTCAAACTATGAAATAACAGTGGCTATGGCTACAAATGATGGGCTGCTCAGTACAAAATGTAAATAAAAATAAAAATATTTTAATTTACATTTTGTACTGAGCAGCCCATCATTTGTAGTCACTGTTATTTCATTCATAGTTTAAATCTTTTAAGTATAAACTTCTGTCGGCAGTTCTATGACTGCTTCGTGTGTTTTTTTTTTGTATATTTTGCGCCGGCACGACCTAACCGTAGCTCCCTGCCCAAAAATTTTTCGGCAGATAATCTTAATATCACCGCAGCTACCTATTTTGAAAAAAAAAATGTTTCGTATATTTTGCTCCGGCACGACCTAACCGTAGCTCCCTACCCAAAAATTTTTTTGCAGGTAATATTAATTTCACCGGCGCTGCCTATTTCGGAAAAAAACAATTTTTGTGTATTTTGCGACGGCACGACCTAACCGTAGCTCCCTACCCAAAAATTTTTCGGCTGGTAATCTTAATTTCACCGGAGCTACCTATTTAAAAAAAAAAGTTCGTATATTTTGCTCCGGCACGACTAGGGATCGCAATCCCGGAGCCTTTTTTCAATCCCGGGATTTCGGGATTGGTTTTTGTTGATCCCGGGATCCCGGGATCCCGTCGGGATTAACCTAGTAGAATTTTGTTATTATTTATTTGGAAAAACTGAAAATATTGTACAAAATTTAAATATAAAAGTTTAAATTTTATTTAGAAAAAAAGAAAAAGAAAACATTACATAGTAAATTAACAAAATTCATTATTTATTAGACATAGAAAATAAAATATGGTAAGAAAAAAATATATTTTTTACTCATATAAAATGTTTATTTAAAATTAGTTTGTTGGTGAAAAAATCCTCGAAGGAAACACAATGAATCTACAGTATCGTCATTTAAGCGTGAACGAAACTTAGTGCATAAAATTCCCGCAGCTGAAAAAGCTCGTTCCGAATCTACACTTGTAGGTGGAATGGTCAACAAAAAATTATACACCATATTTAAATTAACACCGAGAGCACTCCCACTTTCATAAAGTGCCATCTCTCTTTTTAAAACTAGATTTAAGTTATTTGCTGATGATCCAGATGGCATTGGTGATTTTGCTAATCCTTTTTCTATTGCTAATTGTAGCTGATCTTGCATTGATATAGCAGTATTAGTTTCTGGTGTATCATTCACAATTGGAGATTCGGATCTTCTGGCTTCTGTGGTTGAAACAGACAGCCTTTCTAGAGTATTCTGAACAAATTTCCGTATACCTAATTTTAATGGCATCTTAAACACACCGAAATCTTCATCAATGCTGCTAGACTTGTGTAAATACTGTAAGACACCAGAGAGTTCTGGACTAAGTCGTTCTTTAATGCGTAATTTAAGCGCTTGTGACATTTGTTTACATATTGGTGATCCGTTATTGTCAAGTTTTTGTAGCATGAACTGTAGTGCTGGTGTTGCGGTTAGTAAATTTGAGTCCTTACGACACAATGCTTCTACTGTCAACTTCACGGGCTCCAGGGCCGAAATAATATCGAGGATGCTCTTAAGCTCTTCATTTGAGAAATAAATAGGAGATTTCAAATCTATAAGACATTTCTGAATAGAAATCTTGAGAAAATTAAAACGTTCCAGCATAATGAATAAACTTCTCCATCTTGTTTTACAATCCAACATGAGCTTTAGCTCTTTTCCATGATCTTCTAAAATGTACTTCTGCAGAATGTCATTTTTAGTTGGGGATCGCTTGAACATACGAACAGTCCTTCGCACTTTATCAATTACTGGAGAAATATTGGCCAGCAGTTCTGCCTCGGTGTCTCTATTTACAACAGTAACTCCACATTCTTCTTGAAAACAAATATCTTCTTCATAATCTGATTGGCTTGAGTCCTGTACTTCATCAAAGTCAGTTGCTATTTCAACGTTGTCGTCATTTTCATGCACAAAATTCTTTTTGTACAAAACGTCCAAAACTGCAAGCTGTATGCCATGAACAAGACACAGTTGTTGTTCTGGAGCGATAATTTTACCAACTTTTACCATAACACTGGCACCATCAGTAACAATGCATATGATATCATTAGTGAGAGACAAATTATATTTATCCAGCCTCTTACTTAGTAGTTCTACACATACTTCGGCAGTCATTGATCCAAGCACACGGACAAGGCCCAAATTCCAGAATTTTGAAGAGTTACCATGAACATTGACATTCATATACCTGCGACCTCGATTAGATGTCCACTCATCAAATGAAACACTAAACTTCCTTAATTTCGTATTCAATTTCTTTGATATTATATGACCGAATTTTCATAGCATAGTCCAAAGTCATTTTTCGGAAACTGTGTTCAGATTTTGGTATCTCAAATCCTTTTGCCGTCAGTGCACTTCTTAGATCATTGGAAGTAGCAAATACTAAAAATGGAAATCCATCTCGTGCTACCATTCTCGAAACTGTGGCTTCAAGTGATTTATCGTCTTTAATAGCGAAATAGTCTGTTAGTTTTCGTTTCTTGCATGTAGAAATACTTTGGGATTGAGATGTAGTTGCATCATCATGTCCATCCTTTTTTCGCGTATCAATATTATGAATACTTTTTAAATGCGTATGAAGCCCCTTAGTAGATCCTCCTGTCGTCTTAATAATTTGTGGACAGCGTTTGCATTTAGCAGATGCTTCTGTTTCTGATCTGTCGTAAAATTTCCATACTTCTGCCTTATTTGTCATCGCTAAATCGTGATAAAGTAAGAAATAAATTAATAAACTTTGAATTCAAAATATATATGTAGCAAAATATAGTTTTTCTTAAATTTTGTGATAACTGCTTACCTTATTTTATTTAAAAACACTTAAAATGGTAAAATTGAATGAGTAAATTAAATATTCTTTACTAACATATAAAAAATTTAATTTTTAAGTTGACTTAAATAATAGCACAAAATTATGCACATAAAAACTTTAACTGACTGCAATTCTAATTCTAACAGAAAGACAAAACATACTCGGAAAAATCACAATTCACATGCCAATCGAAAAGCAAAGCCTACTTACACGAAATATTATTTAAATAGAAAACGGCCAAAATTCAAAATTCTTAAAAATATATACAATGTATGTGATGTAAATGATTTTTCATTTTTTTTAGATATTAGTTAATAATTAGAATGGTTTTTCCGGGATTGGGATTTTGGTTCTTGAATCCCGGGATTTCGGGATTGAATATATTGCCGGGATCCCGGGATCCCGGGATTCGGGATCCCGGGATTGCGATCCCTAGGCACGACGTAACCGTAGCTCCCCACCCAAAAATTTTTTTTCAGGTAATATTAATTTCACCGGAGCTACCTATTTTGAAAAAAAAAAAAATTTTTTCGTATATTTTGCGTCGGCACGACCTAACCGTACCTCCCTGCCCAAAAATTTTTCGGCTTAATCTTAATTTCACCGGAGCTACCTATTTTGAAAAAAAAAAATTTTCGTATATTTTGCTCCGGCACGACCTAACCGTAGCTCCCCACCCAAAAATTTTTTTTCAGGTAATATTAATTTCACCGGAGGTACCTATTTTGAAAAAAAATTTAGTTTTAAATAATTTGTAAACGAAAGATATTTAAAATTAATTTGAATTTAAATTTTTCGCGCCAAATTATTTTGTTTTTATAAATAACAAATGATTATTGAACTACCTATTTAAAAAAAAAAAAAAAATTCGGTTTTAAATAATTTGTAAACGAAATATTTTTAAAAAATAATTTGAATTTAAATTTGTCGCGCCAAATTATTTTGTTTTTATAAATGACAAATAATTATTGAGTGGACCACAAATTTTTTTGAGTATTGAAACGTCAAAAACCATGTCAGTTCGAATTCGATTTCGAATGTCGAATGAGTAGAATGAAAATGAATTTTTACCCCCTACAGAATTACTCAATTATACCATACAACGCCTAAAGAAGTATAAACTTCAAAAACAAAAAAAATTCAAGCAAAACAATTAATCTATTCATTTATAAATGCAAAATAATTGATCTAATGTTAAAACAATTACAGAAATGCACCGTTACTATTTCAATTAATTATTTTTTATTTTATTCTGCTTCGTTCTTAAATAAAGTTTTAAAAATTTATTATTTAAAAAAAATGCCCCGTGGTAAACCCATTTCACCGGCCGTAAGGGAAATTATCGTGGAAGGGTGTAAAAAAGGCAAATCCAGCTATCAAATAGCAAGGAAAACTTTTTTATCGCGTTCGTCGGTTCAAAATATCATGAATTTATTTAAAAATGAAGGTAATATTAAAGTCCAACAATTGCAAATGATCGAGACAGGCGGACTCTGCGGTCAATTGTAAAAGAAGATCGTCGTGCCAACGCCGCTGATATCACTGCTAAATGGAAAAATGCAATTGAAAAGAAATTATCTGTTGACACATGTAAAAGGAACTTAAGAAAAATGGGTTATAAATTTCACAAGGTAAAAATTTTCAAAAAATTAATAGATATGAGTAGGTTTAATTTTATCCTTAACATAAAAAAAATTGTAGGCTAAAGAAAAACCTCTTTTAACTTCAGTTCAGAAAAAAAAGGTTTCTTTGGGCCAAGGAACATCAAAATTGGACTTTGCGGCAATGGAACTCGGTTATTTGGAGTGATGAGGCACGGTTCGAAGTATCTCTAGGTGATACTCGAAAACGTGTCATTCGAACAAAAAATGAAGCGTTCTACAGATTGTTTGAAAGGAACAGTTAAGTTTCCGGCCTCACTGATGGTGTAGGGATGTATGTCAGGTCAAGAAGTCGGAGATATTGTATTCATTGATGGAATAATCAATGCGAACGGGAATTTATTTTTGAACAAGATGGCGCCTAATGCCATACGGCTAAATCTACAAAGATTTGGCTTCAAGCCCGAGAAGTTCCAGTTTTAAGTTGATCTTCAAGCAGTCCAGATTTGTCTCCTATTGAGACTTTGTGACACGTTATGAAAAAAGAACTTCGTAGTAATCCAGTACGAACAAAGGAGTCGTTTCGTGCTAAATTAAAAGAAATACGGGTTTCTTTTTCTAAAGAAAAATGTCAAACATTAGTGTCAACAATGCCTTTAAGAATTGAGGAAGTCATTAACCGCAAAAGCGATGCAACAAAATGGTAGATCAATACTGTTGCTGAATTTACTAAATATATCAACTTTCTCGCTTTAAATAATAATGGAATTTTTAAGAATTTAAAGTGAATATAGTAATCACAATATATTTTTTTGTTATTATAAGAAATATTATTTTTCTAAAATAAATAATGGAGACGGCTGAGTTTGGGTCGGATTTTGTTTTTGGCCCATAAGTCATAAATTAGCAAAATAAAGTATGTAGTGTTGTACCTTGTTGGAAAGGTAATTTCCTAACGCGACTTTTCTCCGAAGTAAGTATAGTGATTCAAAAACTCAAAAAATGATATGACCATTTTTGTGCGTAAGTGAAAAAATGTAAAAAAAAAAAAGTGGCTGGGTTGTGGGTCACCTAGAAAAACCTCATTAAAATTAAAAAATATGAAGTAAAACCTCGATAAATATCGAAAATATTAATTTTTATTAATTTTAGAAGCCTTCAATGGCAAAAATAATCTCAAAAAGTGACAATTTTCAATCATCATCATCAATTGAAAAAAGTTGGTTTTTTGTGGTTTAGTTGTCTGTTTTTGTACAGACATGACTCACAATAGAAAAACATGCATTAAAACACTGGTCAAATCAGATAAAATACTTTACGCTGACAAAACTAACAATATTTGACATCTACATACGCTGTATATGCCACACAGTGGAATAAAATGGTGACCCACAACCCAGCCAATCGCTGACACACAACCTAACCATGACGTCATTTTGACAGACGAAGAAAAAAAAAAATTCCACTCGTATATCATCACAATGCCATACCCATTCGAAAAATATAAGATTTAAACTAAATGTTAATGCATTCAATTCAGCTTTAACGATTTATTTACACAACAAAATGGAACTTTGAAAAATCTTTAAATCACTTTTTTTAACGATTTTTACACATGGTGTATGCAGCTTGTATAAGCAATACGTTCATTCACTTCGGTGTTTGCTTAAAAACTACCTTGGGTGAAAACAAAAATTTGACAGCAGTTAGATACGCCATTTTTACTTTGCATGACAGAAAAAATTAGCTGACCCACAACCCAGCCCTCTCCCCTACATATAGTTCTTTTAATTTTTCTTAATAAAACCTAGTATTAAACGTTTTATTTTCCAAAGTTAGAAATATTTAACATGGATCAATTCTTTTTGCCTTTGGGCTCGTAGCAAGAGTAAGCAAAGCATAGGGGCCGTCTAAGTTCAGGGGCCCCTTGTAATACTTGTAATACAGTTTTTTTTATTAATCGATTCGGACCAATCTTCAAGTTGAATGAAAAACTAATTATCCAGCAGCGAAGCTTTTATTTTTTTTATAACTCACATCAGAGAAATGCATCAGTACACTTTCAAAGTTAATGTTTATTAATACGTTTTGGATATTTCCAAATTAGCCAGAGATTTACAGGGATTTACTATAACAAACTTGTTTAATTTTTTAGAACCAAAAAACATTATTCAGTTACCGGAAAGAGAAATATTAAAAAATATCTCAAAAAATTTTTCCAAAATTATATCTGACCAATTTTCTAATCAGTACATGCAATTAATTTCTCTTTTAAAAAAAGATTTGTTGTTTGGATAGTGAGTTTTCAGAATTATATTTAGTATTAATGTTATTTCTTACTCTGCCAGTCACAGTTGTTAGTGTGGAAAGAACATTCAGCAAATTAAAAATCATAAAGGAGTACAAAAGAAATTCTATTGGCCAAGGTAGATTACGTGATCTGTCGCTATTATGTATTGATCACAAAGAAGGTGCCAAAATGGAAATAAGTGATATTTTTAACGATTTTGCAAGTGCAAAACCTAGAAAAAAGAAATTTTAATTTAGTTATTTAATATTCTCATTATTATTATTATTACTACTTTTATAATATAAAGAATTAACGTATAAAAATTATAAAGAATTTTTTTGTATTTCTTTAATAATTTTTAAATTTTTTCACAGGGGCCTTTCCATCATTGTGGCATAAGGGCCTGAAATTTCTAGCTACGCCACTGGATCGATCTTTGTATTTTTGTCATGAAAACTTTTTTTTTATTAAAGTAAAAAACATTTTACTTCAAAATATCATTTCCTCTGTTTAAAACAAATATTTTTTTTTTTTTTGTGAAAATATGTTGAATTCTACAACGGACAACTTAAGCTATGGTTTCCTAGGCAAACGGTGCCGTAAAATAGCGGCCGTAACATTACGTTGAACATTGGACGTAATATAACGGCCGTTAAAACGGCAATCATATATGGTTTCCTAAAAAAAAGCGTTGCCGTAATATAGCGGCGGTAATATACTTTTGTAATAACTTTAGTTTGTTGTGAAAAAAAAATGGATGATATAGACATATCAATTTTAATTTATTTGGAAGATGAGGAGTCATCAGAAGACGAAAAGCATAGTTTGGAGGAGAATAGAATATTTTCAAACCGTGCTACAGAGGGTGCATTTGAAATTTTGGTGCGTCGCCACCTACATTGCAACGAGGAGAAATTTAGGCAATATTTTAGACTAACACCTGAATTGTTTGATTATGTACTAAATCACATTAGAGATGACTTAACTTCAAAACCGTACAACCGGCACAAAAAACCAATATGCCCAGAAGAAAAGTTATGTATACTTGTGAGGTATGTGTTAAATTGCAAACAATTTAATAATATAATAATTTTTATTATATGTTATGTATGTTATAAATTTATAATTTTACAAGTTTACAAAAATTTGTCCGTTATCATTAAACGCAAAATTATGGTTTTGATTTGATACGTTGATTTGATACCTCAGGTCCTTAAAAATTTCGATGAAAATTTACCGGTTTTAATTCAATGCGATGCTTCTCAGTATGGTCTTGGAGCTTGTCTATTACAAAGAAGTGGTCCCATAGCATTCGTCTCAAGAAATTTAAGTAACGCGGAAAAAAATTATGCTAAAATTGAGAAAGAAATGCTGGCCATAACGTTTTCAGTTTCTAAATTTCACTATTACATCTATGGACGTAAAGTGACTATTCAAACCGACCATAAACCTTGGCATGATAAGAATAAAAGAAACCATGCCAGCAGCCAAAGCAGTTGACATAGTGGCAGTTGTGACAGATGGCGCCTCTGTAATGAAAAAGATGGGTCGTTTGATGTGTATTTACCATCAAGTTTGCCACAGCCACGGAATACATTTGGCAGTTGTAGACGTCCTCTACAAAAAAAATTCAACTACGTTTGAAGAAATAGACGAGGAAATCCAATTGGAAAATGAAAACGCTGGAGATCAATATGATTACGATTCAAATGAAAGTGAAACAGAAAGTGAACTTCAATTTTGGATGGAAGAAAATCCTTCAGAACACATAAACTGCGCTCTAGCTGATAATTTTTCAACAGTTATTCAAAAAGTAAGAAAAATAGCTCGAATGTTTCGTAAATCTCCTGTTAAAAATGATGTGCTGCAAAATGCCTGTAAAAATAAAATTGGTAAGGAATTAAATTTGATAATTGATACATCCACAAGATGGAATTCGCTGCTGGCTATGCTTAAACGGTTCTTGGAAATGAAAGACGTTATAAAAACAGTTTTACATGATTTGTCTGTTGTTCAAATTTTTTCTTCCAATTATGAACTAAATATTATTTCGGATATTGTCGAATCATTGGAAGTAATTGAAGTAAGCTCCTTGGCCCTGGGCAGGAAAGATTGCAACTTAATACAAGCAACAAAAATCTTTGAATTCTTATTGACAAAATTAAAAGAGCAATCCCACTCAAGTGTGCTGGCACAAAAGTTTTGCACGTCAATGACTACCAGAATTAATGAGAGAAGGAACCCAAATCTGTTATGAATTAAATTAATGTTGAAAACGGAGGGTGTATATAAGCACAAAAATTCTGAGTTCAAGATGAACTCTGAGAATTTTATCATAAAATTTATGATAAAGAAAGAAAAGTGGTGAAAGTAGAGGCAAAAGAAGGTGCTCTACTTTCAAAATTTTAAGCTGGTGCCGAGTCCACTGTCTAGGACATCCTGTTCTCAGGCCGGGTCTAAGCTCCTCGTTGGGTGGGTACGCGACAGTGAACACCAGAGGGTTCATAACATATTTATAGGATGTCTTTTTAAGATAGAAGGTAAAAGGAGGTATAAAAAAAAGGATATTTCAAAAACCCCAACCAATTCAAAAATAAAAAAAACATAAATCTAAATGACTAAGGAGTCATTCTTCAGCTCGCAGCTATGGCCACCTATAGCTGGATCTTACGCTTGTATTTCTTTCAACTAGGACGTATGAAAATAATAAATTAAGTCAAAGACATGATTATTTCATATTCAAATGTAAGCTTTATTAACATAAAAAAAAAGAAACTTAAGAAACCTACGACAGTTTTAATCTAAACTAAAGTACATTGATTTGGGTTCTTATGCCGCATGATACGATAATTAATATTATAATTTTTTTTTTTTTTTATAAAATTTTGATACATAACTCTTTAATAATTTTTTTTTTAATATCTCCAAATTTTAATTTATTTTTGCTTTGTTCTATTGTTTTTATTTTACAATAATATTTAAGCAATCTTTTATTTAATAATTAAAACAATATTTTATTTACTGACTTATTTCAGTATTATATTTTTTTATAATGTATGTATAATAAACATAATTATTTTGTACATATAGTACATATTGCATATTTAAATATATGTGCAGTTTTCTTTCAATAAAAAATATGCAGGTTATTGTTTGTTGTTGTTTTAATATGATTGTAGCTTAAAGTGGAGGTGCTGTTGTAAGCTGAGTTTGTTTTTATTTTGTTGCATTAAAAAAAAAGCCTATGCATCACACAGTATGAAATTTTCATGGTTTATTTATATTAACTTCATAATTTTGTTTGGATGGCTTTTTTTTTTTTATCGTAAGACAATAAAAATTGATATCAAAAATAAAAATAGAAAATTTTAATTAGATAAAATTATTTAATTTTAAAGAAAATATTAGAAATATAAAAATATAGAAATGTAGCTTAGCTTAGGTAAACAAAATACAAGTCATAATTCCCTGTCAGATAAAATTCTATTTGTATTAAGTTATAAGCGAAATTATTTAATATTGGGCATAAAAATTAAAAAAAAAACAACTATAATTTTTATTTAGTTTTAATTTAGTATTAAGTTTTCTTTTTTTATTCAAAAAAAAGTTCATTAATATAGGTGAAAAAAAATTACATGGGGTCAAATTGTTTTTATTAAAACAGTGATTCTTAACCGTTGTTCCGCGAAATTTCAATTTTAAATGTATTGAAAAAATTAGAAACTTAAGAAAGGTAATTTAAGGTACTTTTTTGTTTATTATTTGATTAATTTCAATTTCAGAATTTATTTTTATTTATTTTTTTTTTGTTTGTTTTTTTAACTATGTAATAATTTATTCGACTTTTTTTTTTTCATTAATTTTAAGTTCTTGCTAAATAGCGAATTTCAAATTTTTTTTAATCTTAGTGTTCCGCGAGAAAAATATATACATAATTGTGTTCCGCTTCTTTGAAAAGGTTAAGAACCACTGCATTAAAAGTTAATTAGGAAAATAAAAAGAAAATTTAATTTAAATTTAATTTAAAAAACCACTGCATTAAAAGTTAATTAGGAAAATAAAAAGAAAATTTATTTTAATTTTATTAAATTTCTTTCAAATTTTATTTCTGGAAAATCTTTGTCGAAGAAATTTGGCTGAGAATTTTTAATAAAAAAATGTGAAGATTTATAAACACAACACTGTTTATAAATTTATTGAAATGCAAAAATCGTACGTTATGTCATGTGACAATCAAAAACTTTTTTTCTTTTTTTTTTTTTTGGTGCTTCACTTATGTGAGGGAGTTTAGTGAACTTAAAAAATTTTATTATGGTCGGTCAGTTTTTTTTTTTTATATATTTTTAATTGTAATTATACAAGGTGAAAAGTTTTTACTTCACCAAAACTTTTAAAGAATGAGGAAAATTATTTTATAATTTTCTCTTTTTCTTTATTATTATTGGATTTTAAATTTATTTTTTTTTTGAATAAAAGCTATTTTAGAAATGATTTTTGAAAACTTAATTATTTCTACACAAAAAAATTAGATCCCTACATGACTTGTATTCCGTAGACTAACTTTGTTAGTATTGGAAAAATTGAAAGTTAGTAAAATAAATTTTGAAGTTATAGAAGATGTCAAGTGACATCTCCTGACCGATCGGCTGGAGCTTCATTGGTCAGTTTTACTCGAAGCCTATCCCAACCGGGTACCGCACGTTTTGGTTGGGATAAGGAACGATCAATGAGTCCGTCCACTTATGCTGTGTTCCTCTGTCACCATCAATGGACCCAAGATCATGATTGCTCAGTGATCCTGAATTCATCGATAGTGGAAGGGGAACCAGTCATAATACAACAACGTAGTATGGGTACTCCCGCAGGTGTATCCATGTGGTGACCGGTATCGTCTTAGCTTTGGATTCTTGGATAGGCCCAAGAATCCTCTACCAAGATCGGGGGTTTTGGGTTGGATATTAGGACTGGCGTTGGAACACTCCATCCTAATATCAACCATGGCTGGAGTTGTCATCCTAGGCAAGGGATAGAACCCACTTGGCTTCGGATAAGAACTCCAGCACCTAAAGAAAAAAAACAAGGGCATAAATACTTATTTACCTTTTTTTTTTTATCGTAAGACAATAAAAATTGATATGAAATTGTTTTCGAAAATGCACCTCTTTTATATGGTTAAAATTATTGCATTTCCAACAACAATTTCATACAAAACAAAAAAAAAGGCAATTTGTATTTAAAATTTAGAATTGCTAACTAGACATATTTTATCATATAAAAATAATATTATATGCACTGTTGAGAATTAAAATTAAAAACAATTTTTAAACTTCACGGTAACAAATATTGAAGGATTACTATTGTATTTGGATGACCCAATAAAATATTTAGAAAGTGTATCGGATGAATACTTTGTTTCTAAAAAACCAACCAAAAATGAGCTCGCTAATACCGCTAAAGATTTTGCTAATAGGTTACTTATACCGCTTACAGAAAATCCACCCGAAGCTGATTCTGATTACGAAGATGAAAACGATATTATAGAAATTGTATCTGAAAAAAGAGCAAAATATTCTAAAGCAGATGAGTTACAGGAATTCTTAACTAAAAAACTTGCTAAAACCAATTCAACAGCTGCATTCAACTATAGTTTACAAGATATAAAAAGGGAAATGATGGTTTACGAACACAGTAAAATAAAAACAGATTTACTATCAAAAATTTATAATGGATTGTTGAGCGTGCGGCCATCATCAGTGGAGGCGGAAAGAAGCTTTAGTGCTGCTGGTTTGTTCGTTACAAAGCTCCGGACATCCTTGAACGACAATACGTTGGATAAACTCTGCTTCCTATGTGCACATTTATTAAATGAAAAAAATACAAACTAAATATTTTATAATGTATTATTTTATTTTTTACCTATATATGTACTGAATTTAATTTTAAGTGAAATAAACTTTTATTTTTGTTAAAATGCAGAAGTTATTTACTTAAAATACATATAAAAAAAAAATTAATAAATTAATCGATTAATCGTTAATCGACTCAAAAACTGAACAATTAATCGTTAATCATTTTTCTCTAAAATCGATTAATCAACCATGCCCTATCAGCTTCCTCTAACTCTTCTTGTATTGCCAATGAACTAGTAACCATTTTGTGAGCTGTGAGATAATTTAAATTGCTGGTTTGCAGATACTTTGATAATGGTCCTGTGTTTTGAAATATTTTTAAATATATATGTGCCGTTAATATTGTTTTAAATTTTAAAAGTGATGTAATGAGACTTAAAGCACCTTGCCTAATTTGGGCATTAAATTTCGTATTTGTTGCCATAGAATCTAGTGCAATTACAAATCTGTATATAACGAATTTGCTGATTCACCAAATCCGCCAAATATTTTCCTAAGAGTTGCTTCTTTTGCTGTCCATCTCGTGTCACCAATTACTTTAAGTCGCTTGAAACTTGTTCTATCGCTTGTATTCTTCCATGTATCCATGCGCTGATAGAATTCTCTTAAAAATATTGCACAAGAATTAAGTAATTCAAACAGAGAGGTACCTTCTAGTACGACACTGGTGGAATCTATTATAACAAGATTTAAAACATGGGCATAACACCATACATGTATTTGATCTGGTGCCGCTTTAGTTAGCCAAGCTGTGAATCCATTATATTCACCCCGCATATTTGCAGCTCCATCTGTAGAATTACCAATACAATTCTTTATAATGAGTATCTATTTGCAAGGAAAAAAACCAGCTTTGTGAACCTCTGATATTATTTGGTTTTGAATTAACTTTTTAATTGCTGAAATTATATGGTTGACTGTTGATTTTGATAATAAAGTTATTAAACTGCCTCTACCTCTGGAAGCAGTATTTTCCTTTCGTTTTTTACTGCTACTTATGACATGAGATAAATGCAATTTTAAAACAGGATCATAGAATTTTTTTCGAAACAATATGAAAGCCATCTTCTATTAACACCATCCTGTCTAAAAAATATAATATTTGGTTTGAATGGTAGATTTTGTGCAACGGCAGATGGCTGACAAGGATGTTTTTTAAAAAAATCGTCAAGATTTTGAATTTTTGGCTTTAAAAAGTTATCAACTGAAAGAAATTCGAAGTTTCGTATATAGTCCGGATCCAAAACAGTTTCATTGTTATTATTTAAAACTGAATTCTTTTCATTACATGGAGACACAAGACTGACAGGGCTCGATTGTTCACTACTCTCTGCATGGTCTGTGGTAGATATACTAGTTTACCCATGTTCAATAATTACTTCATCGGATTCATTTCTAGCCTTTTTAAACATCTCAGTTAATTTAAAATTTTTCCTAGCTGCATCTTGCATTAATTTCTTCCGTTTTTCTCTTTGTTTTTCTGCTCCTCCTATAAATACTTTTTTCATTTCTACCTATACGATGTTAAAATTTTTTCAACATTAAAAAAAACCATATACACAACAAATAAACTGTACTTACCCTTTAAATTATGTTTTATGTTATTATTATTCTATATTAAGTACAAATATAACTTTTTTTAAATATTTATTTATGATGTAATAAAAATTCCAACCAAACTTAACAATGAGCTAGGCTTTATAATAATATTACTGCAAAAGAGATGACTATAAAATCAAAGGCTACTATAGAATATTTTTTATATCAATTTAAAAAAAATAAATAGTGGCAGTTGCTTTTTGGTTGTTTTCACCGGCCTTTCATTGGACTCTTTAGACCGGCCTACCGGGAATTTGCCAGTTGTCCCGCCGGCCCAGTCCGCCATTGGTCCACAGATCTAGCCACAGCTAAGATTCTTAGTTTAAAACAAAATAATAAAACGGCAATTCAATATTCCAAAGAATTAGTTAAGCTCGCGAAAAATCTTGAAAATTCGTATATATCTGACGGACTACCACTAGTACTAGCCCAAAAATATACGACCACTTCCACCATAAAATCAATTATACAAAATGCCTCAAACGAACGTACAAAGTTTATTATGCAAGCAGGCAATTTCATCTCAGTGGATGAAGCCTTAACAAAATTAATTACCATTATTTCAGACTTTAACACTTATGATAATTCTTTTATTGATTCGAATACATTGCATAACTCAAAAAATTTGGCTTTTGTGAAACTCAAAACGGGTATGACCAACACTATTAATACAATTAATATAATTAGACCGGAAAACCACCACGAATACAGATCGTTGAAACTGTTAGGTCCAAAAACATCAGCCCGTACTAAGTTCGATACAACTATTTTTTCAAGGCGATTGCCAATAATGAATAATGATAATATGCGTAATAATGATAGTATGCGACTCAAATCAGATATGACCAGTGCTTTTAAAACACACCCCGTCGATATATCTGGAGCCGACGTTTCTGTGAGAAAAGTTTACGAATGTACAAAATTGAAAGAAGTAAAACATTTAGCCCGCCTATCGTTCAATTTAGATAAATTTAAATTGACACTATGTTTTAAAAATAATGAAATAATGAGATTAAGTTTCGATAAGTATTATGGTCCTAGTGGCGTACTCGATTTAGATCGATTACTGCCTATACTTGAGAAAGAGGCCAAAAATTATAACATTGATAAAATACAATTATCGTCGAATGACGACATTTTTGATAAAATAAGAATTCAAGAATTTAAAAACATTGCGGACCTTGTATTGAAAAATTTTGTAATTGTGTTAACGCCTAAAATGATTAAAGTCATAAGTGACTATGACAAACAGAAAATTATAGAAAATTATCATAAAGACCCCGTACTAAGTAGTCATGGAGGTATATCCAGATTACTTAAAAACATCCGAAAATTGTATTATTGGAAAGGTATGTCAAACGACATAACCAGATACGTAAAAAATTGTAATTAACGTGATACGATTAAATTAAATAATCCACCTTATACTCATTAGAACTTTCTTTCGCGACCAATCTTAATAAGATCACTGTTTTCAAATTCTTTAAGAATTTCAAATTCGTTTTCAGATTGTGAAAATATGACACAAGACTGACAGGGCTCGATTGTTCACTACTCTCTGCATGGTCTGTGGTAGATATACTAGTTTACCCATGTTCAATAATTACACCCAGAAAAAAAATGCTAGTTAAATTAACAATTTTTAACTGTTTTTAACTGTTAAACAAAAATTGTTGATGTTAAAGAGAAATTTTTTAAATTAAACTAATAAGTATTTGATCTAAGTAAAGATGCTTCTTATTTTAACATTTGATTTTGTTATTTTAAAATGTTTCAAACAGTTATTTAGTAAAAGCTGAAAATTGTGATTTTAACAACATTAATTATTATTTTAAATATGTTTCATTCGAAAGAAATAAAATTTTACTATTCTCTCTTTTAAATTAAAAACTCTTCTGTTATTATAACAATTACACATTCAATTGTTGATATGACATTAAAAGCTTTTGAAATAATGTTTTTGTTGTTATTTAAAAATGGTACATATAACAATAAAAATTGTCAAAGTAAATACGGCATTGTTAAAAAAAAAGTTTTGGTTGATTTAAAAAGTTACACTTTTAAAATAAATATTTATCTTGTTAAATTAAAGAACTCCGCTTTTAACGAGACAAGTTAAGAGCGGAGTTGTTTAATTTAACAAGATAAATATTTATTATGTTTATATTACCGAATTTATATTTTCTATTTAAAACATTGTTGTATATTACCTACGAATAAATACTAAAGGAAGAGTAAATCCAGCTCTGGAATGAAGTATCTCTCTTACATCAATTAGTGAAACCTATACATTAACATTACAGGGTGCTTTTTGCAAAATCTGCAAACATTATGTTTGTCGTTTTGGGATTGTTTTCAATTTATTATAATTAGTATTTCTACTTTCCACACCACCTTTGAGGTAAAGAAATAGGCGCGTTTTTTTTTAAGTGGTATCCCCAGGAGGCCTAATCCACTATAGCAGCATACAAAAAAAAATTAATTATTTTACTGTAAAATCACAATTAATAATTATTCAAGGTACATCAACAAATTATCATTACTTCGTCCAGTGGTTGTGTTCTTATCTCACGAAATGTTCATCTGCATTTGAGATGTGAGAGGCACCTGCTACGCACTGCAATATTGATGTGGCATCTACTACCAATTGGTTTCTTCTTTAAAAAAATATATTATAGTATAATTACGCTGAGATGGACAATGTACGACATACCAGATTATTATTAGTTGTTTATTGGTATTGTCCTTGTTACTTTGCAGTGCTATATGAAAGTGGGTACTATCAAAAATGATTTGGATTCTGCTAAAAAAAAATTATATATCATATTATTGTGTTAATAAATAATCAGGCTGTCATTACGTTGTATAGTGGTATCCTATATTTTGCACCGCGCTATCAGGAATGAATACTTTTCTTTAAAAATAAAAAAATATAATTAAAATTAAACTGAAAAAAATATTCAAATATGTAGTTGAATTTACCTTATTACATTCCTTTAAATATAATTAATTTGCTAAGTTTGTGACGAATTGAGTTTTTCTGATTCATTTGTTTTATTATGAAAAAATATCTTGTTGTTAAATATTTTTCAATTATTAAATCTATTAAAAGATTATAATGAGCCATTTGGTGATCTAGTTTCTGATGGAAAATTTTTTCAGATACTAACAGATTTTTCACTTCCATCATTGTTTTCAATTTTTCCTTCTTTGTCAATAATTGGGATTGTGGCAAAGTTGCCATTTTTAGTCTTAGACGAGCTTCAGTTTTTTGACAAATTTTAATCACATCTTTCGACGGATGTTTTAAAAAGCCTTTGGTTTTATAGGAAATCAGGGAGTTTTTTTCTATCTCTCCTTGCACCAATTCTAAGCAATCTTCACAGTTAATTTTTTGGAAAATTTTAAAAACTACAAAGCCGGAAATATATTCTACAACCTTATCTTTGAAAGCGGTTGAAGTTTGCATATCGAATAAATGCCTATTATCATTTAAATAAGACTCCTCAAGCGTAATATTTTCTTTATTATCATTTTCAATCATAGAGCTCCTAAAAGAAGAATTGTTGATTTTATCATCGGAAGTATTACTGGGCAAAGCATGTAATATTTGAATGGTTTCTAAAGGAATGCAATTTCCAATACCCTTTTCTCTTATCTGGCATCTTACTATTAGTCGTTTGTATGCGGCTATAAACTGCCTGACAGTAGGGTTGTTGTTGCTACCAAGCCTTGATCTTATTGACGAAAAAAATAACTCCAAATGATCTTGGCTGAGCTTATATATTGGTAAGAATTTCAAAAGACCTACTGTAATAAGATCTGAATAGATATGTCGAACGTTTTCCAAACATATAACTATTCCAATAAAACCTTTTTTTCTACCACTTCGAACAACAATGTCCCCATTTTCGAATCGCAATCCTTTGATGTACTCAACACATTTTTCAATAAATAACAAAATTTCGATTGCATTTTGTTCACAAATCGGTTTTTTGTAATCATAGTTAGACAAATTTCTACTATTTAAAATGTCAAATGCATCATTCATAATCCTTATAAAGTCGGTGGAAGGTTTACTGTTACGAAAATGATACAATTTTTGTTCAGCTTATATTTGATGAAATTCACATTAGGACTCAAATTGAATGGGATTTGTTGAAAATGGCACTGGGAAGCAATCTGATGCGGAAGCTAACCAAATACTAGTTTTTATGATAGTCGCCGTTAATAGATCATGGAAAATCCCCATAGGCTATTTCCCAATAAATTCCATAACTGGTGAGCAAAAAGTAAATTTAATATTGCGTGCAAAAGAATTGATAAACGAATGTGGTGTTAAGTTAATTGGCGTCACATTCGATGGAGCTCCTTGTAATTATGCGATGTGCAATTTGTTGGGTGGTGAGCTGTCAGTGAATAATTCAAATTACTATTTTCTTGACGAAAAAACGGGCTCAAAAGTGTACTTCTTTCCTGATCCGTGCCATAACATTAAACCATTTACTTATAGTGGTACCATTTACTTATAGTGCTTAGATGAGGTAAAGCACAATCAAATGTTTCTCTCATATAGTTATAAGCTTTTGGGGAAAAAAAATTTAAATTTAAAGCAAAAGTTTTTAGTTCGTTTGGGTATTGCTTATCAACAGAAAGATTCTTTCTTTTTGACAGTTGTCTTTGAAATAGTTGCTTTGCAACTGTGTTACTTGTGGTTAGGAGCTGACTCAATTCGTCATTTATTAAATTTTTTTGTTCCAGGTTTTTGAGAACAGTTTCAAGGCTCATGATTTTTTTACGATGCCTTCTTACTTGCTGATTTAGGAATTTTCCTTTCTTTTGTTGTTTTCGATATGCTTCTATCAAAAGAGAACATTTTTTCTTTAACCGCTTCTTTCTTGGCGTTTTGAATTCAGAATTGTCTGAAGAAATCAAGGCTTCTTTTAATGTTGGAACATTTAATAAGGGCAATGATATTGAATGATCTTGATTCTTAAAAAAAATATATATTACTATTACTATGTACATAATGTACTACACGTACAACGTACTTGCAGTGTCATAACAATATTACTTTTTTTTTTTTTTTTAGAATTAGTTGTCTCTTTTAGTTTCAAATTATCAAATTTTGAAAAAAAAAAACTAAAGACTGTTATGCACATGCACAACACGTTATACGAATTTTATACTTTTTATACTACTACTACTTTGCTCTCTAGTAACAAACTATATTTAAAACATATTATATTATAATATTATTATAACATTTTTTTTTTACATGCATAAAGTATTACCATTAAAAAAAATTAATTAACAATAACCAACATAAACCATTCAAGAAAATTAGGAAAACTAAAAGTACCAGCAGTATTCTAAGTAGAGGTGCAGATAGAAGAAATAATTACGAAATTTAGTAAATTAAATAAATAAATTAATAAATATGATGTATATATGATATAGTACATATGATAAAGTGATACAGATTACATAAATATATGATTTAGTATATTTGATATAGTGAATAGTGCTAGAGATTTCATAAGTGTATTGAAATAAAAGTTCTAAAGAAAGCGTAAACAACACAAAACCTTATAGTTTGCAAAGAAATTTGTAAAATATTTTGTTTGGTAACCTTAACTATGCTACTAAAGTTGTGCTTCCTCAATAGCAACCTAAACTATTGCAGTTTTGCTTTCCTGGATTATGCCAACAAAAAAACTGTTTTGATGCTTTCTAAATCAAAAAATGAATATTTTTGGAAAAAATCACACTTCGATATACATTTCGATAAAAAAAATGTATTTCTTACTTGTTCTAATGATTCATTCATAATATCAAAATTATCATTTGTACATAAAACGTCTGTTCCACAACTTCCCATAACAATTTGGTATTCTGTTTGAGGTATTAAAGTGAATCTATCTAGGGGGATCTATAAAAATAATTAATTATTTAGTTTTAGCACGTGAAATATAGTATAACACTAACATCTGGATTTAAACATTTTATATTTTTTTTCCAACTTACTTGTTCTGAAAATAAGTTTGAAACAACAAATGATGGTGAAATTGTGTTTTTTTCGTAATTTTCTCCCTCCAAAGATTTAATACTTATATCAAAATTATTGTCTTTATATAAAAGTCCTGATCCATGCACATTAGTCTCATATTTTGGTTGAGGTATTGAAGTAAAGCTAGGGGTTTTCTATAAAATAATAAATTAGTCATGTATAACTCTTCTGTAAAGTTAAAACAAAATGTATAACTTACACCTAATTTTAATGTAGGTATTGCATGGTTTAAAAGAAGCTTCCTTTTTGAACCAATAAAGCAACTGGCTTGGAAATGTTCACTACAAATTCTTTTACTTTTAACATTGGTTGTGTTTGGCATTCCAATCGCCTTCAACCATATTTCTTTATATTCCGAATCTTCAGGAAATCTGTAAGCATGAAAAAGCGACTTTGAAAATAAGGAATAAAAAAAAATTAAGTATTTAGGCACCTTTATATATTGAAATTACGGCTTAAGTGCAGATCCTGTCTCCTTCCCCGATTTGGGTCAAAGTTATACCTAATACCTAAGGTATGCCTAATATATGAAAGCTTTGAAGGGCAATATCTCTGAAACTGGGCATTTTTCGCAAAAACCATCTTGGATTTCACATCTAGGAGCCTCCGTCCAAATCGAGGTAGAGGCGGTGGCCCAACCACCCCCCATTTATTATTTTTTTTCGGGGAAAGGCCCCGTTTCGGAGATATGAACCTCCAAATTTTCATACATTTTTATATGGCTGGAAATTTTATTACCCCGATTTGGCTCAAATTTGAAGGGGGGTTAAAGGGGAGCCCCAGATGCGAAATCCAAGACGGTTTTGGCGTAAAAGGCCCCGTTTCAAAAAGCCCTTCAAAGTTTTCATACATTCCAAAATATTTTACCATATTATTTTTTGGAAAAGGGCAAAATATTTCGGAAAAGGAAGACTCCCCCGAAAAAACCGTCTTGGATTTCACATCGCGGGGTACGCCTCTACCCCCTCTCCAAAATTAGGCCAAATCGGAGTTAAAAAATTCCTTCCCCATATCCAAATTTTTGAAAACTTTGAGGGGCCAAAACTCGGAAACTGGGCCTTTCCCCCAAAAAAAAATACATGGGGGGTGATTTTGGCACCGCCTCTACCACCCCACCAAGTTTGAGCGAAATCTGAGGGGTGCACGCGTTCTGCACTTTAGCCAATATTTATTTAAAAAGAGACCGATTATAAGCCCAACACTCTATAAGTTTATATTTTTTATTTTTTGACATTTATGTTCCAAAAAAATTTTCCCTCACCCACCGATTTTTTTTTCCCCCAACCTACAATTTTTTTTTGAATTACTTTAACAAAATAATTTAAATTTTTTTTTAAACATTAAATTTAAATATAATTAATATAATAATTATTTTATAATAATAATAAAAATACTTACTTGTGACTGGAGATTTCATTTTTGTTGTTAATTGCACCGATACGATTTTTGCAACTTTTTACAAAGCATTTCATTTTTTCGCTTTTTTTTTTGCTTTTTTTTTGGCTTTTTTCTCACTCAAATTAACTTTATTTTTATTATTTATTTTTTTTTTAAGAATTTTTGCAATAGTAATAATTCTTTTTATTTAGATTTAAGAAAATCTGATTTTAATTCACAACTGAATTTTTTTTTTTTAATTGGATTAAAAAAATACTGGAACTCACATTGAAAATGGAGTGAGCCGGAAGTGATGAGCTGACAGAAAAAAATTAGCTGATAGTTGTTAAAATTTTAACCCGCCCATTTACTTACTTATTATTAAACATGTTCAAAATTTATAAAAGAAAGAAATATGAAATAGAAGAGTGAGATATGATAATTGTGAATAGGTTTTTACAAGTTTTTTATTAAATCTATTGAACTGATGGTATAAATTTTTTTTGTAGGTATTATGAAATTATTCGTAGGCATTAAAATGTTATATGAACAGGTTTATACAAGCGTGCTACTTATGGAAACTCCAATAGATGTGGCTATACTTACTTAAGACATTGTCAATTTTATTTTATCTGTCAATTCACTGTTTTGACAGTCCCTATCTGTGGTCACATAAAATGTTTATTTACATTGAATTTTGTATGAAAAATACGAAATTTAGATTTTATTTAGATACTTCGCAGATATGTGAATATTTTTATTAATTAATAAATGTTTTACATCTAAAATAAAATAAAATTTCGCATTTTTGTGAATTGAAAAATAAAACTTAGCAGCGACCGTGCGGCTAATGTAAAAAGTTGAAAGCTGATTTATAACCTTAATAATAGTAACGGCGTTCCTTTTTTTTTTCTTTCTAATTTTTGACATTTATGTTCCACTTCTTCTTCTTCTTCGGCTTCATTCGTTTATAGTATAAACGTACCAAAATATTTATCCATATAGATCGATGTATATTACTGACATAGCTCAGTGGAAGACTCTACATCACATTGAACACAGCGGTTAAGCAACGTCTCGTAGTGATAGTACTTAGATGGGTGACCAATAAAAAAAAAACAATAAAAAAACAAAAAAAGACGAAAAAAGCAAAAAAAAACAAAAAAAAAAAACAAAAACAAACCAAGAAATTAAAAAAAAAAAACAAAAAATAAATAAAAAAAAAAAAACAAAAAAAAAAAAAAAACAAAAAAAAAAACAAAAAAATAAAAAAAAAAAAAAAAAACAAAAAAAAAACAAAAAAAAGAACCAATAAAAACCAAAAAAAAACAAAAAAAGGCGAAAAAAAAACAAAAAAAGGCGAAAAATAAACAAAAACAAACCAAAAAAATAAAAAAACAAAAAACTATTTTAAAATAATTATTTCGAATAGTTAATTTAACAGTTTGGCACCGTAACAATATATTTTTTTCTCAAACTGCTAAAATTGTTATAATAACGACTTAACATTTTAAATATAACAATTTTGTGTTAATTTTAACAATGTAATATGTCTTTTGAATTAACAATTTTTGCAATTTTAATTTAACTATAAACCCTTTTGCGCAAAATCTATAAAGATTTTTTGTTAATTTTACCTATAAAATCTTTTAATTTAACAATTTTTTTTTCTGGGTGTACTTCATCGGATTCATTTCTAGCCTTTTTAAACATCTCAGTTAATTTAAAATTTTTCCTAGCTGCATCTTGCATTAATTTCTTCCGTTTTTCTCTTTGTTTTTCTGCTCCTCCTAGAAATACTTTTTTCATTTCTACCTATACGATGTTAAAATTTTTTCAACATTAAAAAAAACCATATACACAACAAATAAACTGTACTTACCCTTTAAATTATGTTTTATGTTATTATTATTCTATATTAAGTACAAATATAACTTTTTTAAAATATTTATTTATGATGTAATAAAAATTCCAACCAAACTTAACAATGAGCTAGGCTTTATAATAATATTACTGCAAAAGAGATGACTATAAAATCAAAGGCTACTATAGAATATTTTTTATTTCAATTTAAAAAAAATAAACAGTGGCAGTTACTTTTTGGTTGTTTTCACCGGCCTTTCATTGGACTCTTTAGACCGGCCTACCGGGAATTTGCCAGTTGTCCCGCCGGCCCAGTCCGCCATTGGTCCACAGATCTAGCCACAGCTAAGATTCTTAGTTTAAAACAAAATAATAAAACGGCAATTCAATATTCCAAAGAATTAGTTAAGCTCGTGAAAAATCTTGAAAATTCGTATATATCTGACGGACTACCACTAGTACTAGCCCAAAAATATACGACCTTTTCCACCATAAAATCAATTATACAAAATGCCTCGAACGAACGTACAAAGTTTATTATGCAAGCAGGCAATTTCATCTCAGAGGATTTTTTTTTACAACTTATGAATATTTTTTTAAAAAATATTATGAAAATCGATTAACTTAGATAACTAATAAATAAAAATATGAATTATAACATTGATAAATCATCAATGTACGTATCTAAACAAAAAAAAATTTTTTTTTATATAATTTACCTAGCTTCAAACATTAATATTATATAAATATTTACAATGAATACACATATTTTATGAATTTTAACTGCCAAAATTATTCTTTGTATTTAAGAATTGAAGAATTGAATAACATATGGAAGATACCATATCAGTATGGCATTATACAAAATTCAACATTATATATCATCATATCATATGGAATAATTTAATAATAACATTAAATAATAAAATTTTAATAATTTTGTATGTAAACTATTTTTTTTAATGTATGTCGTTAATCTTTATTTTAATTTTAATTTTAATTATATAATGTAATAACCTTAAATTTTGTAAATCCTATTCAACCTTATTCTATCCTATCCTATACATGAAAAACTCCCCCATCGAAAAGGGAGGAAAGAGTGCATAACACTCTCAACCATTTTTTTCCAAATGACTTTAGGTCATTTTCTTTGGAAGGAAGGTGTTGCACCCTTTTTCTCGATCGTTATACTTTTCCACATTTCGTCAAGTTTTAATTTATGCAGTTGTAATATCTTACAACTGTATACATTTCCTGCACTTAACGTGCCACTTGATTATTAATATTTTGAAATAGCTAAAAATGTTAAATTGACATTTTTGGATATTTTAAAATAAATGATCAATTTTCATTTCAATGTATTTATTAAAATGCGAATTACTCACTTTAATAATTATATTATCACACCCACAATTTTGATATCTCCAATCAAAATTGTGGATATTAAATTTACATTCCTATTCCTTTAATTATAAATTTAATACTTAGATTTAGAAAATTTAATTATAATTTAGTCTCGAAAGAATGTTCTCTTTTTAAAAAGTAGATTCAAGTTTTTATTTAAAGAAGTGATAAAAAGTTTTACATCAGCTACAATGTTTTCTTTCCCTGAAATATGACGAATGTCTGTGGAAAACTGGCCAGATGCCTAAGTTGTCGTGGTGACGCCTTGTTTGCTTTTTGTTGAAACGCGAAAACTAATGGCTTATGATCTGTGAAAACAGAAAACGTTCGTGCTTCCAACATAATTCGAAAATGCTTAATTGCCAAATAAATCGCTAATAATTCTCTATCATATGCGTTGTATTTTCTTTCAGCAGGAGTCTCTTTTACATTTTGGTTTTGCAAAAATCGGAGGTCCAATAGTTTCAATAAAATGTGTTACACTATGCTTAACTCTAGTCGTACTCGTTAACGAATTTGTAATTTTTGGAAATTGTGAAAGCAGTTGGTGATAAATTGTGTTGCCCAAAATAGTTTTAATACTCGCCGTTTTGCTAAAATAAATTTGTCCAATTGCTTTCACTTAAGTCAAATTATCTATAATGCAATTATTTTTCATATCTACCACAAGGCCAAACTTTGCCAAAAAATCAGCACTAATGATTGGTTTTGAGACATCAGCAATTATGAAAGGCCAATCAAAGTTGCGCCTGAGGCCAAGGTTAAGTGAAACTATACTTACCAAATGTATTAATCTTAGAACCATTCGCAGCAAATAGACAGAATGAACATGTTTGAAATCGTTCTTGTGGTAGAGGTGGCAACACAGAAACATAAGCTCCAGTATCTACTAAATATTTTTTATTACTATACTTATCTGTTATGTAAAGACGACTTATTTTTAAACCAGTATCAACAAACGTCGCCTGCATTGACTGGTTTTTTAGTTTTCCGAATTAACGAATGACCATGGAGATCTGCATTTCGTTGAATTTTTTCCAAATATCTTGTTATACCAACAATAATTCATATTTTCAGAATAACTTCTACTTTGTCCTCTTGATCCACTCCGAAACCTGGTTGAATTCTTGAATAAACATTTTTAATTTCATCGATTTGGAAAATTTATCAGCTAAATTCTTCATAATGTTGGCTTCATAATCTTCCTCTGTTTTGATTTGACAAACTTCTGAAACATCTACAACTTCCATAATCTTGTCAGCTAAAAGTGTTAATTTGTTTAATTCTTCTTCACTCATAGCTAGAATAACTTGGATTTGTTTAGGCAAACGCTGAAGCCATAAACTTTTAAACAGGTTGTCATCAATGTTTCCCGACGACGATTCTCGCATTCATCTTAACAATTCGGATGGCTTCCTATCACATATGTTAACATCACCCAAAAGCTGTTTCATCTTTTTTTCTTCTGAATCAGAAAATTGCTCTACCAGCCGTTTTTTAAGCGCCTCATATGCCTGTGCCACAGGAGGTTCTTATATGAGTAAGAACATCACTTTCCATTGCTCCCACCACGGAATGGTATTTTGTTTCTTCAGCTGTAATACCTGCATTCACAAATTGTGATTCAATTTGTTTGAACCACAAGGCTGGATTAGCCTTTCATTCGAACTTGAACACGATTCATTGATATTGTTGTTGATGTTCCTTGATCTTGACTCGTCGGAATTGCTGTTGATTGCTCTTGCTCTTGACTCATCGAGGTCACCAATTATATAGCTCGTATTGAAACACTATATTTAATTATATTAAAATATTCTTTATTATGTGAAGCTATATGCTTCTGAATATAATCTTAATTTTAATAATAAAATTCGTTCCATTTATACTACAAAATTTACAAATAAAATCATACTTGATATAAAATATTTAAAAAGAATAATTGATAAATGTATTTGAATTTTTTCTAACAAGTAGATTCCAACAAGTATATTCTGTCGCTACAAGTTCATTTTGACTATTTCGTATATCCTAATTAATTTTTTTTATATCCTAGTTCGTTCTGGTTTTATATTTTAGTTCATTATTATATTCTGATGAAATATATGATAATAATTTAGATGATATGGATAGTGAAGTTGATGAAGATGAATCTGAGGAGGTGAGAAGGAGAAGATCAATAGAGAAGAATCTATCTGCATTATTTGTTGTTCTAAACTCAAGACGGTGTTGGTAAAGCCATGCAACCATTTTAAATTATGTACGGATTGCTTCGGTCAAATTTCCGAAATGCCCATTGGCCTATTGACTATTGTAAAAAATTGTGAATTAATTTACAATTAACTTTTTTTTACGTTATTATTACCTACTTATAATATTTATATACATATATGTACATTACTTAATTTTTTAGGACAGTTGAATTTGTAAATTTTCATGAGAAATTATCATTTTGTTTCTTTTCCCACTATTAAATAGATATTTTATGTTTTTACAACTAATAATTTTTTTTTTATATTTATTTTATGACACTTTCATAATTTATTAAAAAAGATAAAAAATAAAAACAAAAATGACTTTAAATAAATTTATTTTATTACACTTTCAGAAAAGGCACCTAGGGATATGTGCGAGAAGTAAGCAATAAATTCACTTAAATTGCCAGCAATAAATTCGCTTAAATACATCGGCGCCACCATCGCTTAAATTTAGAACCTTAATAGAGGGTAAAACAGAGTTCCATTTTTTATCTTCAAAGAAAAAGATCGGAACAGGAAAAGATAATTTAAAGCTTATTTTTTCTTTACTCTCAAAGATAAAGATAAAATAATGTTAACATTTCAAGGGATAGAGAAAAAATTGTGAATTTATAAACAAATTTTTAAAAGAGAGGATACAACAAAGAAAAAATAAACGAAAAAATAATTTGTTTTGGTTTTAAGTCAAGATAATATAAAGAAAAAATAACGCAAAGGATAAAACATAAGAAAAAATTGCTAAGTTTTCTATAAAATATCCAAGGAGAATTTAAATGATAATTTAAAGATAATATAAAGAAAAAGAAACACAAAAATGTGTACCTATGCACAGGTTTTTTGAATTAGAGACAAGTAAATAAACATTTTTTTGTTCAAAAAAACATTAACAAACACACACAAATAAAGAACATAAAGAAAAAATAATTTTTTATACACATTATTTTTTCGTTGTTTGAAAAATGAGTACCTATTTCTCATTTATAATCTTTTCTTCGTCCCTTACGATAAATTAACGAATAGTTCATCGTTTTCTTTCGATCTGTAGAATTTTTATGTACATTTTTTCTTTTTCTTTATTTTTTGTTTTAAATTCTCCATAAATTCTCCGCGCAAAAACAAATTAAAGATAAAGATTTTTGAATTTTTCTTTTTCTTTACCTAAAAAAATTGCGCCATTAAAAAGGAAAAAAATTGTTCGGAGAAAAAAACTTGATAATTTTTGTAATTTTTAAAAAAATATTTAATCAATTTTGGAATTTGAAATTTGAAAACTAATCAAAAAATTAAGCTAATTTTATGAAAAAAACAAAAATTAAATTTAATAAAATTTTTAATAAATTTAATTAAAAAAAAAATTTAAATCTGGTAAAAAAAAAAGTAATTTTTTCTCCCTTCCTCTAACCTCTTTGTTGATTTTTTTGTTTGAGTTTTTATTGTTTTTTTATCCATAAATTCTCCGCCTAAAGAAAAAATAGCGATAAGATAATTTAAGAAATTATCTTCAATGATAAAATCAGGAACTCTGGGGTAAAATGTTAGAAAAAAAAAATAATATATAAAACAATTTGAAATCAAAATAACAGATTTAAGGAAATTTATTGCTGGCGTTAAAAACAGCTTTGTGATTGTTCGATTAAAAACAATAACAAAGCAACTTAAAACAATTACAAAGCAATTTGAATACAACAACAAAATATTTTTTGAGTAAATGTGTGTTTGTGGTTTTAAAATTAAGGAAATTTATTGCTGACATTAATAAGAGAGAATATTGTGTATGGTCAAATTCGGTGTAAACGTAAATAAAAATAATTTTTTTTTCTAATTATTAACTTTATTTTAATAATTATTTTAGTAATAATAATTATTATAATAATTATTTTATTTTATAATTTTTATAATAATTATTTTAGTCTAATTTTTGATGGTAATAACTTAATAAGTAATAATTATTTATCTAGAACCAAATTTTAAATAGGTAAGTATAACTCTATTTTAAATTTATTGTAGGTACCAGGCTCAGACGCCGTCATTTTTAGTGCGGCTGCGGCCCATTCGCAAAATTTTTAATTTTTTGCAGTTGCTGATTAAAAATTTTTAAAATTGTGGCTGAGGCTGGATGGAAATTGCTTAAAAAAGCTGGAAAAAAAAATTTTTTTGGGAACCAAAAAAAAATTCTCATCCGATGTAAAAAAAAGTAATTCGAAAAATGATCAGTACTTATATAATATAGATGTGTTTTTTCAGTAATTAATCCTACTAGTATCTGCAAGCCAAATTCGTGGCTGGCTCATTGATTTTTAAAATTCGTCTAGCGGCTATTCATGAATAATCATTATAAATTCGTGGCTGCGGCTTTGCCGAAAATTCACGGCTGCCTGACCTAGCCGGATATAAATCAATGAAAGTGTCTGAGCCTGGACTGTACTACAATTTGGAAATGAGGGGGGCTGGAATGGAGTTTATAAAGGTGTTAGCTTTCCTAGCATGATAAGTCTAACTTCTGTCTGATCTACAGCAGCCAACTGGCAGCCAACTGGGGCCAAATTCTATAACAATGTTGTTCATAAAATGTTGCTCAAACTTTATTCGAACATCATTTTTTTTTACAACATAGTTATAGAATTTTGCTCCGGGACTAGATTTCTGATTTAGTTACTGGAACATTGGATTGGAACTAGAAGTTAATAGGTTTTGTCATGCCAAGTCAGGCATGTTAAAGAAAAAACACACATACACTTTTATTTTATTTATTTATTATTATGATATTACGTTGTTTAATAGTTGACTGATCAGATCATACTCTACTTACTCAAACTTAATACTAGGTTTATATATAATGAAAGAGAGAGAGAGAGTGAGTGACCCACTCAAAGAGCGCACTACACCTCCCTCCTTTAGGAAATTAAACTTACTTTGAAAGTTTACTTGACTAAAAGTAAGTTTAATTAACCAAAGTAATCTATTAAAAATTTATATATATAATAAAATAAAAATAAAATGTTTATTATTAGTTAGTATAATAGATTTAAATTTTTTGAAATTTTAAAATTTTTCAATACTATTGTGAAATCCAATTAAATGTATAAGTACTATTTAATTTATTATTATAATAGTAATTTTTTTTTAAACTTATTTTCTATTTGCAAAAATTAACTTAATTTCGATTTTATTTGGTACCAAATTTTTTTTCTAAACTAGAAAACTAAAAATACATAACTTATTTATTTTAATGCGTTGGGGATCGTTATGTTGTATTTAGTGCTATAGAATTTAGATCACTAAATGGAGTATTATATGCGTCAATACACATGCAATCATTTAGATGCATCTGCGTAAATAATGAAAAAATTTAGATGCATCAGACTATATAATGAACAAATTTAGATGCATCAGCGTAAATAATGAAATCATTTAGATGTTTCGTATTGAATATTACGTAATACCTAAACAAACATAATATCTCTCACAATATTTCAATACAGCCAAATACAAAAAAAAAAAATGAGAAAAAATGAGAAGAAAAAATATTCTCTCTTTGCAACTACCTCTCCCCCTACGCATTAAAACAGTATATTGTATATGTAAACAAAATTTGTTATACAACTCGTTCTGTATTTACACAAAAATACATTGACACTTGTCAATTTATATCACTCGACCTTCGGTCTCGTGATATAAGTATTGACTCGTGTCAATGTATTTTTGTGTATACAGAACTCTTAATTAATAACAAATTTAGTTTACATATCCAATAATCTACTATTATTTTGTAATTCATTACATTTTTGTTTAATCCTTATATTTAATTATTCTGTTTTTGTGCACCGTAATAGGTTTATTTTTATTATTAATAAAAGTTATATTTAAACCATCTATTTTTATAATTGTGTAGGGGCCAGAATATAGTTTATCTAATTTTTTCCTATTTTCTTCTCTTAGAAGAATTTTATCATTCACTTTGTAGGATGACGTATTCAAAAATAAAAATGCAATCAAATATATGTTTTTTTCCTTTTATTGTATCCTCTATCACAGCTAAACACTTAATGAATAATAATTAATTTTTATTTTAAATTTTTATAAGAATATTCAAAGTATAGAATTAACGTTAGGTACATTTTAGATTTTATTTCCATTGTATTCAAATCTTTTATATTATACGAAGGTAGATTACTACCGTATCACATGATATTATATTAAATTTTATAGTGCTTAAGCCTACAATTCGGCCATCCTGAGAATAATCGCCTCGATTATTTTTATATACATATATCTTTTTTTTTCTTATTTTTAATGTGAATACATATTTTAATTTAATATAAAAGAAATTATATCTATAGATTTTTCTGATTTTACAATCATATATCATGTTTTCATAAACATTCAACTACACAACTATATACATAATTATTAAGATTTTTTTTTTATTATTTTTTTTTTATTATGAAATACGCTCCTATCCTATACACAAAAAGATCAAAACAACATTCAACAACATGAACGATAACACAAAACGAAAATCCTTCAAATTTCAATTTTTTTTTTCTATGAAATATATGGTTTCATGTTCACAGCAGAAGAAACCCCTTTATATGGCAACCTACCTAATTGCAGTCCCTCTACGTCACTAACCGCGTACCTATCATTTCCCAAAACCTTTATAATTTCATAAGGTCCACGAAATTTCGGTAAAAATTTTTTATTTACGCCTGGTTGTGTTACGACATTTTTTAGCATAACGTGATCATTTAAATAATACTTATGTGGACTTTTATGTTTTGAATTATAATAAGTTTCATTATAATTTTGATTCTTTTCTATTTGTTTCGATGCCTCTTCTCTTATACTTTCTAAATTTCTAAAATTATTTTTATTTGTTTCTATAATATGTTCCCTTATTTTGTCGCAAAATTCGCCTTTTTGCTCAACACCGAACAATAATATACTAGGAGTAAACCCCGTGCTTCTATTGACAGTATTATTTCATGCAAATTCAATTTTATTCAAAAAGTCGGGCCAGTTAGATGTGGTTTCTTCATCACATTCTTTGGAAAACATAGGAGTAAGTATTCGATTGATTCGTTCTACTTGGCCATTCGACTGTGGAGACAACGTAGCAATTTTTATATGAACTATGTTATTTGCCTGACAAAAATCTGAAAATTCCTGTGAAGTGAAACAAGTTCCTCTATCTGATATTATAGTTTTAGGTCGACTATAAATTAAAAAGTACATTTTAAGACAAGAAATTGCCTCAGAAGTTTTTGTACTTCCAACCGAATAAAGTTTTGTAAACTTTGTAAAACCGTCCACAATAATGAAAATATGCTTTTTCTTTGATTTTGTATTAGAAAACGGCCCATAATGATCGATGTGAATAGTGACAAAAGGTGTTTTACCCTTAGGAATATTATGAAGTTTTCCCTCTATTTTTCCAGATTTGGGAGAAAAATAAATGCATTTCAGACAATTTGCTATATACCCTTTAATTTTAGTTTTCATATTTGGAAACCAATACGACTTATTCAAATACTCAAAACATTTGGATACTCCTAAATGACACAAGTTATCATGGTGCTTTTGAATTATTTGTTGTTCCATAGTTTTTGGAACATAAAACCGAACTCCATCGTCAACTTTTCTATACACGGTGCCATTAATCAGGTCATAAAAATGATTTTCATTTTTTTCTATGTCAGTAAATATTTTAGAAATTACAGGGTCCCGCTTTTGAGCTGATGCCAACGCATATTCAAATGTATTTTCTTCTACTATCAATATATTTGTACACCTGCTAAGTGCATCAACGTGGGTCATTCTTACTGAAGTTCTATGCTCAACATTATAGTCAAATTCCTGAAGTTCCAAAGCCCAACGGGATATTCTTGGATTCAAAATTTTTTTATTTAAAGTAAGGGTTAATGATTGACAGTCGGTCACTATTTTGAATTTCAAGCCAATCAAATATATTCTAAATCTTCTAAGAGCGTATATTATGGACAGAGTTTCAAGCTCATAGCTATGATATTTCGATTCAACATCTGTTGCTCTTTTAGAAAAATATGCAACTGGGTGCAATTTCCCATCGCCTTGTCGTTGAAGTAATATCGCCCCGTACCCAATATTACTTGCATCACAATGGAGCTCTGTTTCATGTAGAGGGCTGTATATTGCTAAAATTGGGGCTTCTAATAACTTTAACTTTAATGTTTCAAAACTTTTTAATTCCGATTCTCCAAACTGGAAAACATTTTTTTTTTTTAATAAATCATATAACGGCCTTGCGATAATAGAAAAATCTTTAATAAATTTTCTAAAGTATGAACAAAGACCGATAAAACTATGTATATTTTTCGTTGATTTAGGTAATGGGAACTCACTTACCGCCTTTAAATTTTGATGGTTAGGACGTATACCATCCTTATTTATTAGGTAGCCTAAATAAATTATTTCCTCGTACCCAAATTTGCATTTGTCCAGTCTCAGTTCCAAAGAATTTTCCGATATTAATTTCATTACTTCCGTTAAAATTGTTAAATGTTCATTCATATTTTCGCTCGCAATTAATATATCGTCTAAAAATATCAAAATTTTATCTTCATTTAATAATTTTTTAAAAATATTATTTATAAATTTCTGAAAAACCGAAGCGGCATTTTTAAGCCCAAAAGGCATTTTAACGTATTCAAATTGACCCATTGGTGTCACAAAAGACGTATATTTAATTGAATTTTTTTCTACATCAACATGATGAAAACCTCCTCGCAAATCTAAAATGGTAAAATATTTTTTGTCTTTTAATCTATCAATAATATCCTCAATTAATGGTAATGGATAATTATCTTTCAGAGTTAATTTATTCAAACTACGATAGTCAATTTCCATTTGAATATCTCTAGAACACAAATTTGAATTTTTTTTTTCTAATAAAATTCGTATTAACTATAAATAATATCAATAATTTTAGATTTAATTTCTGTTTTTAAATTTTCATTAATATTTAATTTTTGTGTCATATCAGTTTCTTCGAAAACATCAATATTTAAAATTTGATTTTCAAAATTCAAATCATCGTCGTCAAAATTATTTTTATCTAAAATTGAAATTTGAACATTATCTTTACTTGGAAGGGAGGCTTCTATTACATTTAGTACGTTATTTTCTTTCGTCAAATTAATTTTACTCATCTTCAGAAAATCGCGACCGAGGACAACAGGATACTTCATACTTAAATTACTTACGACATACAAATTTAAATTTACAGTATTTTTATCAAAATCTATTTTACTTTTAGCATGACCCACTATTTGAAGTGGGCTATTATTTATACCACAAAAATTAGAAATGTTATTTGCATTACTTAAAAAAAATGATGGAACAAATTGTTGTTGGATGAAACTAATGGGACTTCCAGAATCAAACAATGTCAAAAGACAAATAGAACAAATTGTGTTAGGATTTTCCATTGTACTAAATGTGAACCTAATTTGGTGTTCAAAATCATTTTTATTAGAAAAAGTATGAAATATATTTTTAGATAAACTTTCACTTTCTATTACCTCGGTGTCATTTTCAAATACCTGGGATGAAGTTGATTGAAGTGTCATTACAGGTGTTTTGGCAGAACATTCTGATATTCGATGTGAAGGGTCGCCACATCTAAAACAAGCAAATTTGTTAGCCTTTGGTTTTTTACAATTATTACTTAAATGGCCAAACTCTTGGCAATTGTAACATCTAGGTTTGTTATCTCTTTTAACTGTTATGGATGGTGGTTGTTGCATTTGAAAACTGTTGGAATTTAAAAATAATCGATTTTTATTTTTCATACGATCGTATTTTCTGAAAGACAATTTCAATTCTTCCATATTATTAGCACCATACAAAATCATTTTATTCATGTGAGAATCAATTACACCATCAATAATAAATTGCATTAAATCACTTTCCTCTATTTCTGAAAATGATGCAATTTCCTGCATCGACAAAATATATTGCTGCCATGTTTCTTCTTTTTTTTTCTTTCGCTGACCAAGTTCGTAATAAATGTCAGCACGAGTGACTTGCCTTTTAAATTCTTTAAGCAAATTCATTTTTAGATCAGACCAAGTTTGTACCGAAATAGTACGGAAAAAAAGTCGTGCAGACCCACTTAATAACCTTTTGGCAAAAATGAAACATGTTCTAGGGTCCCAATTCATAAGCTCTGCCATATCATCAAACTGTTTAATCCATTTTTCAATTGCATAATTGTCGTCACCATTAAAACTTGTAAAAGAATCTTCAATATCTCTAAAATTGAAGTTTGATGTGGCAGAATTTGAACCAATTTCATATTTTGCCAAATCTGCAAGTTTGTTTTTTAATTCAGCTATTTCTTGTTTTTTTTTTAATCTTTCACGCAAGGCTTCTAACTCACTATCTAAATCTTCGTCATCATCACTTACCGTACCATTGTCCAAATTAGGATCGGGTACGTGGTGAACCAACTCCTCAGAAGAAAGCTGAGACCATAATTCCTCTACACGCAGTTTTAAAACTGCTTTAGTACCTGTAGTAGCCTGTTTTAAAATATTCAGCTTCGACTTCAACTCATTGACAGTCGCATTTTCTAAAAAATTTTGGGAGCGTACTTTTATTTCTCCCTCCATCACAAACAATCAAATTCAATTAAAAAAAATTACCAAACAATATCCCACTTCTGAATTGTAGGATGACGTATTCAAAAATAAAAATGCAATCAAATATATGTTTTTTTCCTTTTATTGTATCCTCTATCACAGCTAAACACTTAATGAATAATAATTAATTTTTATTTTAAATTTTTATAAGAATATTCAAAGTATAGAATTAACGTTAGGTACATTTTAGATTTTATTTCCATTGTATTCAAATCTTTTATATTATACGAAGGTAGATTACTACCGTATCACATGATATTATATTAAATTTTATAGTGCTTAAGCCTACAACTTTGAACTGATTATCTGTCGATTTCTTATCATACATCGACTTATTTCTTAATTTTCCATTTTCTAATAATTTTTTGATGATTTTGTTTGAATTATGTAATTTAAATTTTAGGTGTTTAGCGTAACTATCAAAGTTATAAACAGGATCTGCTTGGTTATCTAATAAGAAATTATGCGAATTTGGTTGTTTACTAAATATTAGCTCATATGGAGAATATGTGAAGTTAAAATTTGAATTAGGGGTAATATTATAATTATACGTGAAGTATTTCAAATATTCATCCCAATTATCATGATGTTCATTAATATACGATCTAAGGTATTCATTAAGAACACGATGGTTCCTTTCTACAGTTCCAACTGTTTCGTGATGGTAAGGTGTCGAAAAACTATGTTCAATATTTAATAATTTAAATAATTCAGCCATTACACTATTGGCATACTCTGTACGGCAATCAGTAATGATTTTCCTCATTGGGCCGTATAATAGAACAAAAAGTTCGAAAATAGCTTGCGCAATAGTGGTAGCTTCCTTATTAGCTACTGGTATTGTAATTAAATATTTACTTAAGTCACACATTAAAGTGACTGCATATTGGTTTTCATTAATGGTTTTTTGTAACGGGCCTATCGTATCAATAATTAAGGTATCGAACGCTTTATTAGGTGTTTTTGTAATTTGAAGCGGTTCGATGTTTCTAATTTTTGCTTTATTTCTTTGACAATCTTTGCAACCTCTTACATATGTTGCCACGTCTTTTTTCATGCCTTTCCAATAAAAACATGACCTCAATTTTGCATATAACCTTTTTTGACCTGCGTGTCCGCCAAATATAGGGTCTTTATGATAACGATCTAAAAGTTTTTGTTTTTCCCCAGTACTAATAATGGGTAATGGACGTGAAACTATCGCGATTTCTAATTCTTTTATCTTTTTATTTGCAACTTTAATAAAATCTTTTATTGTAATTAATTTAAAAATGCTATCCTCTTTATTTATTTGAATTTTGTTTATATTGCTTTTAATTAAATTTTTATCTAACTGGGCAAGAAACAATGGTAGAATTGTTTCCTTTTTCAAAATTTTATTGCATCCAGGCTCTAATGCCTGGTAAATATTTGAAATGTCAGTTTTATATACTAATTTACGTTTTTTATATACTTTACAACTATCTACTGAGTTGAAGATTAACTGAGGTATTTTATAGTTAAATTTATCCTCATAAATAACAATTTTCTCATTTTTATTTAAAATTTTTTCTCTATTTGGACTGTTGCTACTTTCGTTGAAATTATTATTTGTTGATTTTTTATTTGACATTGATCTTGTCGTAACATATACTTTATTTTCGTTAATTTGTAAATCTTTAAGTTCGTCTATTGTAATACGAGATAGGGCATCTGCCACTACATTACATTTTCCTTTAATATATTTTACTGTAAAATTATATTCTTCTATATCTAAGCGCATTCTAGTTAATTTTGAAGATGGGTTTTTTAAAGAAAATAAATAAATTAAGGGTTTATGATCAGATCTAATTGTAAATTTTGTTCCGTAAATGTAAGGTCTATAGTGTAAAATTGCGAAGTGTATTGCAGCTAATTCTTTTTCTATTGTTGATTTATTCCTTTCACCTTTTGTAAAACTACGTGAAGAATATGAAATTGGTAAATCGTTGCCATCGATCTCCTGACTTAGGGTGGATCCTATTCCCAAGTTAGAAGCGTCAACAGTAATGATAAAAGGTTTTGAAAAATTTGGATAATTTAAGATTGGTGGATTAATTAAACAATTTTTTAAAATTTCAAAAGATTTTTGACACTCTTGTGTCCAAGAAAAATTTACTCTTAGTCTAGTCATATTATTTAATGGTTTTGCTATCGATGCGAAATTTGGTATGAACTTACGATAATAGTTCTAAATGCAACAAATCGTTTGGTAGCGTCTTTATCTTTTGGTACAGGATAATTTCTAACTGTATCTATTTTGCTACTATCTGGATATATACCTCGATCAGTACATTTATGTCCTAGGTATGTGACTTCATTTTTAAAAAATACACATTTTTCAGGATTTAGTTTAAGGTTAAATTTTTTACAAACTTCGAAAATAGATTTAAGATTTTTAAAGTGATGTTCGACTGAACAGCCAATACATATGATATCGTCGATGTATAGAAAACATTGTAACGGTGTAAGACCGGAGAAAGCTAATGCCATCATTCTAGAAAATGAGTTAGGTGATACATTTAAACCGAATGGAAGAACTTTCCATCTAAACGAACCTTTGTCTGTGCTAAAAGATGTTATATCTCGCGAGTTTTTATTAAGTGGAACTTGATGAAATCCCGAGTAAAGGTCGAGTACAGTAAAAAATTTTGATCTGCCTAAATTGTCTAATATGTCTTCTATTCTTGGCAGTGGATATTTATCTGCAATTAGTTTTTTATTTACGAGACGGTAATCTATGCATAATCTCCATTTTTTATCTAAACCTTTCTTAGGCACTAAAATGATAGGGCTGTTAAAATTAGACTGGCTTGGTTCAATAAGATCATTTTTTAATAATTTATTGACTTGATCGTCGATTTCCTGTTTTTGGGAATATGGAAGTCTATAATTCTTCACATATACCGGAGTATTGTTATCCATTCTTAAATTTTGTGTATAGAAATTGTTTGTTGTCATTTTATCATCTTTCATATGGAAAATATTACTATATTGTTCACATAAATTTAATAATTTTTCTTGGTATTGCGGTTTGGTATTTTTAGATATTAAGGTAAATGCACGTATTACCGTGGTAGTACCTATTACCGTGGTAAAACGAATTTAAATTAAAAATAAAACAAAGCAGGCCTTGTTTCGTGGATGAATATCTGTCAAATCGGAAGTTCTAAGTAAAAATTTTGAAATTCCGGGAAAAAAAAAAAATCACATTCGTAATAATGGAAAAAAATGCATTAATAAAATTTGTTTGGGTGTTGGCAATTTCGACCAATATAAGTGGGTTGTAATAACCTGCGGTTGGATATCAGGTTCAACCGAGAGTGATTATTGGATAGACCTTGTCAAATAAAATATGATAAAATTTGTGTTAATAAGTTTATTTCATTTCATAACTAACCTAATTATAAACGATTATAGGCTTTGATGAATTCAAAATAATGTTAAATATTTAAACTTGAAATTAATTTATTTAATTTCAAAATTTAAATATAATTTATGTGATGAACAAAAATAATTTTTTTTTACTTTATAAAATTTGTTACCTGCGATTACCGCCTTGTTGAAAATCCAAAAATAAAAGAGAGAGATTTTATTAAATTCATAGTGTATATGAAATTTTTATTATAAAAATTGTCATATTACACTATGAAACCAAAATTCGATAAAAAAAAATCATTTCTTTTTATGACCATTTGTTCTTTTTTGTTCTATTATATACCGCATCAATCATGTGATGCTGTGTATAGGAGAAAGAATTTCTCCTATTTCAATATATAACAAAACAAAAAACGACTGAATATGTTCTTTCAAATAAGCCAACTTGAGTCTGAAAAGTATACATGTCCAAGACTATAATGAAAGATGAAACTCCAACATCCCGGCCCCTTTTGAAATCATATAGATTTCAAACAAGCACAGTGTGATGTTGAGCCAAAAACAATTTTCACCACATTATAAGTGATACTTAACTTACTTTAACCGTGCTATCGGTGATAACTCTTAAATTTCGGTGATTGTATCTAATGACACATCCCATAACCAGAGTATCATTTGCAAGTTAAACTTCGTTATTACGTCAACAATGGAACATGTAATTCACACAGAACTCATTTATAATTAGCGAATTTGATCATACAATTTATGCGATAAAGGTAATAAAAATAAATTGTCTCTCCTTTAAATTTATAAACAAGTTACGTTAAATTTTGTTTGTGAATATGATTTAAGATATAATATCTGAACTTAACTATTTATTTAGTTACAAATTTCAAATTTTCCTTTAATAAGATTTTGAATTCATTTTATATTTTACTAATTTGAATTTGAAACTATATGTAATTTATGAAATTCAATTTTTTTCTTAATAATGTGTAATTGACTTAATATTATTACAAGTATTTCCTTTTAAAATTTTTGATACAATATCCTTTTGTTAAATTTGTTCATTGTAGAATTATACTTTCTTTATGTTAATTAGTAATTCAATAAATGTATAGTTAATTTAAATTATTTGAAATGATTTTAATTTTGAATTATTAATGAACTCATTTTTACAAAAAAATATTGCATAATTGCATTGCATTGCAATGTAGAATTTGTATCTTAAGTTTAAAAATTTTGATTTTACACATACTAAAGAGTATGTTTAATTTTTACGTATCTTAATTTTAAAATTTTTGATTTACACATAATAAAGAGTATGTTTAATTTTTATGTATCTTAATGTAGCATCTGTATCTTAAGTTCAGCATACATTTTGAGACATACTGAAAGTATGTGAAATTTATTTTAAGACATACTAAAGAGTATGTTGGATTTTCTATTTATACATTAAAACATGAAATTATCTTGTAATAATTTTCCTATGATTGTGAGGACAAAATTTGTAAAATTCTTTACATTAAAATTAAATTGAAATTAAAAGCAAAACTAATTCTCGTATTTGAGTGCAAAATTATGTTATAGTTAAAAAATAAGTATTCAATTATAATTTATCCTCTCGATCATAAGGAAGTAAGCATAGTTGACTTATAGCTCGTCGAAAAATACCAAAACGAGTACGGACGTCAACTACTCTTACGTTTCCATCCACTCCTGGATGCAATTTAATTACTCTTCCCATGGTCCAACTTTGTGGAGCTGAATTCTTATCCTTAAGCACGACCAAATCATTCATTTCGATGTTTTTCTGTGGCAAACGCCACTTGCTTCTTTACTGTAATCGATGCAGGTATTCATCTTTCCATCGTCGCCAGAAGTGTAGCTTCATTTTGTCCAGATTATCTAAAATTTTATAAGAATTAGTACTTTCGTCAATTTCAAGGGCAGGCTCCGGTGGAGCCAAAAGCGCATTTCCTCTGATGAAATGGCCTGGTGTGATTGGTTCCAAGTCATCAGGATCATCGGATCTAGGAGTCAAAGGGCGAGAATTTAAACACGCTTCTATTCGACAGAGGATGGTGCATAGATTCTCAAATGTGATGGTTTTCACTCCGAGAGTTCTTTTCAGATGATACTTTACAGATTTTATGCCTGCTTCTGCTAATCCATTCATGTGGGCTGCTAGAGGGCAATTAAAATTAAAATGTACTTCTCTAGCGGCATATTCAGCTGCAGCTTGCTGTGTTGCATTTTTTATAGCCTTTTGATATTCCTTAGCGAGAATATTGCTTCCTCCTACAAAGTTTGTTGCGTTATCCACATATAAATTTTTACACAAACCTCTTCTAGAAAAAAATCGTTCAAAAGCTTGAAGGAATTTATTAGAGGTAAGGTCACTGACAGGTTCTAGGTGGATGGCCCTTGTGCTGAAGCACACAAATAGGCAGATGTATCCCTTAGTAGTGACGTTACATCGTCCTTCATGCCGAAGCAAAGTTATTGGACCACCAAAATCAAGGCCCACGGAAGAAAATACCTGGTTTGCGAGTAATCTTTCGACAGGTAAAGGAGCCATTATCTGTGACATAACCTCCTTTCGTTCCAAAAAACACTTTTTGCAATGGTGGATGTATTTTCTTACACCTTGTTTCAATCTAGGAATCCAATATGTTTTCCTAATTGTTGACTGCATCAATTGCAGATTTCCGTGTAGGGTTGCCAAATGGAAGTAATGAAAAAGGAGATATGCAAAATGTGAATTGCTCGGTATTATAATAGGAAATTTCTCCGTTATAGGTAATGTTAAATTTGATAATCGGCCATTAACTCTCATGAGTTGATCTTCATCCAGGAACGGGTTAAGGGATATTAAGACACTTTTTCCTAGCAATTGGGTTTTGTCAAGAAGACAATTATATTCTGAGGTAAAATAGCTTAATTGAAGAAATTTTATGATTAAATTTAGAGTATTTTTGTATTCTGGTTGTGAAATGTAAAGAGTAGAGTAAATTGTAGGTTTTTTATGCAATATTCTAAAAAACCGTAACTGATAAGAAATAATTCGTATAGCTCGAGAAAGACACGAAAATTTTTGTAAATACTGATCGATATTATGATTAACTGATATGTGATGAGTTTTTATGGCTTTTATTTCTAGGGTAGTTTCATAGTGATTGCAGGACTCTGGCCACCTTTCGCTATGAGTTTTCAAAAAGTCCGGGCCTTCAAACCAAAAGTCATTGTTGACCAATTCTGACGCATTTAGCCCTCGAGATGCGAGATCAGCTGGATTTTTTCCTGAACAAATATGATTCCAAGTTACTTCTCCGCAATTTTCTAATATACTTGTCACTCTATTTGCGACAAATGTTTTCCAGTGCGAGGGAGATTTTTTAATCCACGCTAGGACGATGGTGCTATCTGTCCATGCATAATAGGGAGTGTTTTGGAGTGACAAACTTTCCTTAGTCGATTTAATTAGTTTAGACAAAAGCAGAGCGCCACTGAGCTCAAGCCGAGGTAAAGAAATTGTTTTAATCGGAGCTACTTTTGTTTTTGACGAAATTAGAGTAGAGTGAACATTCTTGTTATGGAAAACACGAAAGTAAACGCAGGCAGCGTAAGCTTTTGCACTAGCGTCGCAGAACCCATGGATTTCAACCCGAGATTCCGGCAAATAATGGAACCACCGAAATATGCGAATATCCTCGATTGTCGAAATTTCTCGAACAAACTGTTCCCATTGAATGATTCTCTCCGATTGAATACACTCATCCCAAGCAGTTCCGTCTTTCCAAATATCCTGTAACAAAATTTTTGGCTTAATAATAACAGGAGCTAACCAGCCAGCTGGATCATACAGCTTGGCAATTTCTGAAAAAACCTTTCGTTTTGTAAGAGGATAATTCAAAACTGGGGTTTGAGGTCTAAACGTGTAATAATCGTCTTTATGATTAAAGCATATTCCTAATGTTTTTAAAAGTGTATTTTCACTGGTATCGTGTAAATTAGGATTAGCGTGATATTCTAATGGAACGAGTTGTAAAAGTTCCGGATTAGTAGCTGTCCATTTCCTTAATTCGAAACCAGCTGAGTTAAGTAGTGAGATCAGTTCAATTTGCGCCTTTTGAGCTGTGGTCACATCAAAAAATCCGGCAAAAATATCATCGACATATGTCGATTCTTCCAAAATTCGCGATCCTAATGGATATTTATCTCGTTCGGTTACTGTTAATTGCTTAAGGCAACGCATAGCTAGATACGGGCTACTTGAAACTCCGAAAGTGACTGTAAGCATCTTGTAATCTTGTACGTCACCATTGGAATTTTTATACAATATCCTATGAAAGTCAGTATGTTTGTCAGCTAATAATATTTGGCGATACATCATTTTGATGTCACAATTGTACATTAAAGGGTAAAGACGCATACGATTAAGTATGTCAATTATTTTGGATTGCAGGGGAGGTCCACTATACAAAACATCATTTTGTGAGTTTTTATTAGACGTTTTACAGGAGGCATCAAAAACTATACGAAGTTTGGTGCTAAGACTTTGCTCTTTGTATACACCATGATGGGGAAGATAATAACTTTCGAAAATAGGGCTATTGCTGTCAATCCAAGAAACTTTCTCCTTTGATTGGCATGGAGACATGTGTCCTAACTCGATATATTCTTGAATGACGTTATCGTACATTAGTTTATACGTTTCGTTTTTTGATAAGGTTTTGCAAGTTGAGTAATATCTTTTAAGAGCTATATCTCTAGAACTAGCGAGATGTAGTTGTGCAGGGTATTCTTTAACAAACGGAAGCTCTACCACAAATCGCCCATCATCACGTCGAAAATGAGTTTCTAAAAAATGCTTTTCGCAGCGAATGTCATCTGGAGAAGGTAGAGGTCGACTAGGTATTTCTTCTACCTGCCAGAATTTTTCTAAAGCTTCATTAAGCAAAACATTGCTGCAATACGAGAGAACCTTTATTTTAGGTTGGACATCCCTGAACCTCTCTATTACAGAACCTGACAGTATATATCCGAAAATGGTTTCTTGTGCAATAAAATTATTAAACCTTTTCAGGGTTGAGCATATAATTTGAGAAAAAATGTCTGCCCCTAAAAGTAAATGAATTTCCCCTGGCTTGAAATATGTAGGATCCGCGAGTTGAAGATTTTTGAATTCTGGTAATTCGGTAGTCGGAATTTCTTGAGACGGCAAAATTCCCGAGATTCTCTTAAGCACTAGAACATCTAACGAAATGTGAGTAGAATGATTAATACAAGGGTATAATTCTAACGAAGCATATTTATTTGACGGTGTTGCGAGATTGTGGCCTACCCCTGATATTTGAGCGAAGCAAGGTTTTGTAGGTAATTTAAGAGATTGAACTACTGATTCTAAAATGAACGACGATTCTGAACCTTGATCAATAAGGGCTCGTAATTTATGGAATTCATTATTCACTTTAATATGGACTAGTGCCGTGGCTAGAAGGACTCGACGACTATTCGTCGCTAAATTGGAGTTAATTGTATGAGGAATTGAATTCGTCGTTATTGTTATCCGTTGTGGTGTCGATAAAGATTCCTTTCGAGGAGAGACATTAGAGTCAGAATTTGAACTATAATTACTATTCGATTGTGAGGCTGACGAAGTGTCTGGTGTATTCGAATCACGACTAAAATGAAGAAGAGTATGATGTTTTTTATTGCATTTTTGGCAAACACTTTTCGAGGTACATTGCACAAGTTTGTGCGAACCTAAACAATTTATGCAAAGTTTTTTAGCTTTGGCGACATCGAACCGCTTTTTAGGGTCCAGTTTCTGAAATTTAGGGCAAGTGTAGATTGAGTGAGTCGAATCATTGCAATTAGAGCAAGTGTTATGATTATGAGTATGAAATGATTTTATTTTGTTATCTTTTGACGTATTCGTAAAATTAGGAGATGAGGTTGGAGTTTTCTTCTCAGTTAACGCCTCTAACGTTCGGAATCGCGCCGATAAAAAATTATTCATGACCTCCCACTTTTCCAGTTCGGTAGATCCCTCGAGTTTTGATTCCCACAACGCATGTGTCAAGTTAGGCAACCTCTGAGTAGCTAAATAAATTAAAATTGGATCCCAGGTTTCGGTATTTACTTCTAAATTTTTAAGAGAACTCAAACAATCATTAATGGTATCTTGTAATAAGCGAATGGAATTAGGATTTTCTGCTTTCGCAGGCTGAATACCGAATAACAAATTTAGTTGAGTATGTACTAAAACGCGTTTATTTTCGTATTCCTTTACTAAAATCTTCCATGCGATATCAAAACTTGAAGATTCCATAGGGAATTTTGACACTAACTCCTTTGGTCGGTTTTCTAAATTACTGAGGAGATAATAGAATTTTTCTACAGCACTAAGTTTAGAATTATTTATTATAACCGACGTAAAAATGTCTCGAAAGGAACGCCACATTTCGTATTGACCACAGAATTTAGGAATCACAATTGAAGGTAGTCGAAAATTTATTAAAGGTGGGTGAGTAGAACTAGTCGTCTGTTCGCCTGATGGAGTGGTTTGAAGGTTATGAAGTTCATCAAGAATAACGCCAAGTAAATTATAATATTCTTCTTGAATTTTATTAAATTTTTCTCCACAGGGTAGTATCGCATCCATATCAACGTCAGATGTGTCAGTATAAATTTCTTCGTAAGAAGCCTCTACTTTTATCCACGTCATGTCGAGCCCATCCCTTCGACCCATCAACATTCCCCTAGTATAATCCGCTTTAGAAATTTTTTCGAAGTTAGTTTTAAGGAACGTGACCTTGTCAAAAGCGCGTATAAAGGCTTGAATTTTACCCTCTGTTTTTGAATTCCCCGGCATAATTTACGACGTTAGCTAAAAAAATTTTTAATATAATTGTCTTGTTATAGTATTGTAAAAAAAAACTTAAATTCTGCACGTACGAAAATATGGTTTTTGTAAATTAAAACCAATGAAAAAAAATTATAATTTTTTTTGTTTTTTGAGATAGGTCTCCCGTATAGCAATCTCGGCTGAAAAAATCCGGCTCGAAGGACCAATGTTTGGGTGTTGGCAATTTAGACCAATATAAGTGGGTTGTAATAACCTGCGGTTGGATATCAGGTTCAACCGAGAGTGATTATTGGATAGACCTTGTCAAATAAAATATGATAAAATTTGTGTTAATAAGTTTATTTCATTTCATAACTAACCTAATTATAAACGATTATAGGCTTTGATGAATTCAAAATAATGTTAAATATTTAAACTTGAAATTAATTTATTTAATTTCAAAATTTAAATATAATTTATGTGATGAACAAAAATAATTTTTTTTTACTTTATAAAATTTGTTACCTGCGATTACCGCCTTGTTGAAAATCCAAAAATAAAAGAGAGAGATTTTATTAAATTCATAGTGTATATGAAATTTTTATTATAAAAATTGTCATATTACACTATGAAACCAAAATTCGATAAAAAAAAATCATTTCTTTTTATGACCATTTGTTCTTTTTTGTTCTATTATATACCGCATCAATCATGTGATGCTGTGTATAGGAGAAAGAATTTCTCCTATTTCAATATATAACAAAACAAAAAACGACTGAATATGTTCTTTCAAATAAGCCAACTTGAGTCTGAAAAGTATACATGTCCAAGACTATAATGAAAGATGAAACTCCAACATCCCGGCCCCTTTTGAAATCATATAGATTTCAAACAAGCACAGTGTGATGTTGAGCCAAAAACAATTTTCACCACATTATAAGTGATACTTAACTTACTTTAACCGTGCTATCGGTGATAACTCTTAAATTTCGGTGATTGTATCTAATGACACATCCCATAACCAGAGTATCATTTGCAAGTTAAACTTCGTTATTACGTCAACAATGGAACATGTAATTCACACAGAACTCATTTATAATTAGCGAATTTGATCATACAATTTATGCGATAAAGGTAATAAAAATAAATTGTCTCTCCTTTAAATTTATAAACAAGTTACGTTAAATTTTGTTTGTGAATATGATTTAAGATATAATATCTGAACTTAACTATTTATTTAGTTACAAATTTCAAATTTTCCTTTAATAAGATTTTGAATTCATTTTATATTTTACTAATTTGAATTTGAAACTATATGTAATTTATGAAATTCAATTTTTTTCTTAATAATGTGTAATTGACTTAATATTATTACAAGTATTTCCTTTTAAAATTTTTGATACAATATCCTTTTGTTAAATTTGTTCATTGTAGAATTATACTTTCTTTATGTTAATTAGTAATTCAATAAATGTATAGTTAATTTAAATTATTTGAAATGATTTTAATTTTGAATTATTAATGAACTCATTTTTACAAAAAAATATTGCATAATTGCATTGCATTGCAATGTAGAATTTGTATCTTAAGTTTAAAAATTTTGATTTTACACATACTAAAGAGTATGTTTAATTTTTACGTATCTTAATTTTAAAATTTTTGATTTACACATAATAAAGAGTATGTTTAATTTTTATGTATCTTAATGTAGCATCTGTATCTTAAGTTCAGCATACATTTTGAGACATACTGAAAGTATGTGAAATTTATTTTAAGACATACTAAAGAGTATGTTGGATTTTCTATTTATACATTAAAACATGAAATTATCTTGTAATAATTTTCCTATGATTGTGAGGACAAAATTTGTAAAATTCTTTACATTAAAATTAAATTGAAATTAAAAGCAAAACTAATTCTCGTATTTGAGTGCAAAATTATGTTATAGTTAAAAAATAAGTATTCAATTATAATTTATCCTCTCGATCATAAGGAAGTAAGCATAGTTGACTTATAGCTCGTCGAAAAATACCAAAACGAGTACGGACGTCAACTACTCTTACGTTTCCATCCACTCCTGGATGCAATTTAATTACTCTTCCCATGGTCCAACTTTGTGGAGCTGAATTCTTATCCTTAAGCACGACCAAATCATTCATTTCGATGTTTTTCTGTGGCAAACGCCACTTGCTTCTTTACTGTAATCGATGCAGGTATTCATCTTTCCATCGTCGCCAGAAATGTAGCTTCATTTTGTCCAGATTATCTAAAATTTTATAAGAATTAGTACTTTCGTCAATTTCAAGGGCAGGCTCCGGTGGAGCCAAAAGCGCATTTCCTCTGATGAAATGGCCTGGTGTGATTGGTTCCAAGTCATCAGGATCATCGGATCTAGGAGTCAAAGGGCGAGAATTTAAACACGCTTCTATTCGACAGAGGATGGTGCATAGATTCTCAAATGTGATGGTTTTCACTCCGAGAGTTCTTTTCAGATGATACTTTACAGATTTTATGCCTGCTTCTGCTAATCCATTCATGTGGGCTGCTAGAGGGCAATTAAAATTAAAATGTACTTCTCTAGCGGCATATTCAGCTGCAGCTTGCTGTGTTGCATTTTTTATAGCCTTTTGATATTCCTTAGCGAGAATATTGCTTCCTCCTACAAAGTTTGTTGCGTTATCCACATATAAATTTTTACACAAACCTCTTCTAGAAAAAAATCGTTCAAAAGCTTGAAGGAATTTATTAGAGGTAAGGTCACTGACAGGTTCTAGGTGGATGGCCCTTGTGCTGAAGCACACAAATAGGCAGATGTATCCCTTAGTAGTGACGTTACATCGTCCTTCATGCCGAAGCAAAGTTATTGGACCACCAAAATCAAGGCCCACGGAAGAAAATACCTGGTTTGCGAGTAATCTTTCGACAGGTAAAGGAGCCATTATCTGTGACATAACCTCCTTTCGTTCCAAAAAACACTTTTTGCAATGGTGGATGTATTTTCTTACACCTTGTTTCAATCTAGGAATCCAATATGTTTTCCTAATTGTTGACTGCATCAATTGCAGATTTCCGTGTAGGGTTGCCAAATGGAAGTAATGAAAAAGGAGATATGCAAAATGTGAATTGCTCGGTATTATAATAGGAAATTTCTCCGTTATAGGTAATGTTAAATTTGATAATCGGCCATTAACTCTCATGAGTTGATCTTCATCCAGGAACGGGTTAAGGGATATTAAGACACTTTTTCCTAGCAATTGGGTTTTGTCAAGAAGACAATTATATTCTGAGGTAAAATAGCTTAATTGAAGAAATTTTATGATTAAATTTAGAGTATTTTTGTATTCTGGTTGTGAAATGTAAAGAGTAGAGTAAATTGTAGGTTTTTTATGCAATATTCTAAAAAACCGTAACTGATAAGAAATAATTCGTATAGCTCGAGAAAGACACGAAAATTTTTGTAAATACTGATCGATATTATGATTAACTGATATGTGATGAGTTTTTATGGCTTTTATTTCTAGGGTAGTTTCATAGTGATTGCAGGACTCTGGCCACCTTTCGCTATGAGTTTTCAAAAAGTCCGGGCCTTCAAACCAAAAGTCATTGTTGACCAATTCTGACGCATTTAGCCCTCGAGATGCGAGATCAGCTGGATTTTTTCCTGAACAAATATGATTCCAAGTTACTTCTCCGCAATTTTCTAATATACTTGTCACTCTATTTGCGACAAATGTTTTCCAGTGCGAGGGAGATTTTTTAATCCACGCTAGGACGATGGTGCTATCTGTCCATGCATAATAGGGAGTGTTTTGGAGTGACAAACTTTCCTTAGTCGATTTAATTAGTTTAGACAAAAGCAGAGCGCCACTGAGCTCAAGCCGAGGTAAAGAAATTGTTTTAATCGGAGCTACTTTTGTTTTTGACGAAATTAGAGTAGAGTGAACATTCTTGTTATGGAAAACACGAAAGTAAACGCAGGCAGCGTAAGCTTTTGCACTAGCGTCGCAGAACCCATGGATTTCAACCCGAGATTCCGGCAAATAATGGAACCACCGAAATATGCGAATATCCTCGATTGTCGAAATTTCTCGAACAAACTGTTCCCATTGAATGATTCTCTCCGATTGAATACACTCATCCCAAGCAGTTCCGTCTTTCCAAATATCCTGTAACAAAATTTTTGGCTTAATAATAACAGGAGCTAACCAGCCAGCTGGATCATACAGCTTGGCAATTTCTGAAAAAACCTTTCGTTTTGTAAGAGGATAATTCAAAACTGGGGTTTGAGGTCTAAACGTGTAATAATCGTCTTTATGATTAAAGCATATTCCTAATGTTTTTAAAAGTGTATTTTCACTGGTATCGTGTAAATTAGGATTAGCGTGATATTCTAATGGAACGAGTTGTAAAAGTTCCGGATTAGTAGCTGTCCATTTCCTTAATTCGAAACCAGCTGAGTTAAGTAGTGAGATCAGTTCAATTTGCGCCTTTTGAGCTGTGGTCACATCAAAAAATCCGGCAAAAATATCATCGACATATGTCGATTCTTCCAAAATTCGCGATCCTAATGGATATTTATCTCGTTCGGTTACTGTTAATTGCTTAAGGCAACGCATAGCTAGATACGGGCTACTTGAAACTCCGAAAGTGACTGTAAGCATCTTGTAATCTTGTACGTCACCATTGGAATTTTTATACAATATCCTATGAAAGTCAGTATGTTTGTCAGCTAATAATATTTGGCGATACATCATTTTGATGTCACAATTGTACATTAAAGGGTAAAGACGCATACGATTAAGTATGTCAATTATTTTGGATTGCAGGGGAGGTCCACTATACAAAACATCATTTTGTGAGTTTTTATTAGACGTTTTACAGGAGGCATCAAAAACTATACGAAGTTTGGTGCTAAGACTTTGCTCTTTGTATACACCATGATGGGGAAGATAATAACTTTCGAAAATAGGGCTATTGCTGTCAATCCAAGAAACTTTCTCCTTTGATTGGCATGGAGACATGTGTCCTAACTCGATATATTCTTGAATGACGTTATCGTACATTAGTTTATACGTTTCGTTTTTTGATAAGGTTTTGCAAGTTGAGTAATATCTTTTAAGAGCTATATCTCTAGAACTAGCGAGATGTAGTTGTGCAGGGTATTCTTTAACAAACGGAAGCTCTACCACAAATCGCCCATCATCACGTCGAAAATGAGTTTCTAAAAAATGCTTTTCGCAGCGAATGTCATCTGGAGAAGGTAGAGGTCGACTAGGTATTTCTTCTACCTGCCAGAATTTTTCTAAAGCTTCATTAAGCAAAACATTGCTGCAATACGAGAGAACCTTTATTTTAGGTTGGACATCCCTGAACCTCTCTATTACAGAACCTGACAGTATATATCCGAAAATGGTTTCTTGTGCAATAAAATTATTAAACCTTTTCAGGGTTGAGCATATAATTTGAGAAAAAATGTCTGCCCCTAAAAGTAAATGAATTTCCCCTGGCTTGAAATATGTAGGATCCGCGAGTTGAAGATTTTTGAATTCTGGTAATTCGGTAGTCGGAATTTCTTGAGACGGCAAAATTCCCGAGATTCTCTTAAGCACTAGAACATCTAACGAAATGTGAGTAGAATGATTAATACAAGGGTATAATTCTAACGAAGCATATTTATTTGACGGTGTTGCGAGATTGTGGCCTACCCCTGATATTTGAGCGAAGCAAGGTTTTGTAGGTAATTTAAGAGATTGAACTACTGATTCTAAAATGAACGACGATTCTGAACCTTGATCAATAAGGGCTCGTAATTTATGGAATTCATTATTCACTTTAATATGGACTAGTGCCGTGGCTAGAAGGACTCGACGACTATTCGTCGCTAAATTGGAGTTAATTGTATGAGGAATTGAATTCGTCGTTATTGTTATCCGTTGTGGTGTCGATAAAGATTCCTTTCGAGGAGAGACATTAGAGTCAGAATTTGAACTATAATTACTATTCGATTGTGAGGCTGACGAAGTGTCTGGTGTATTCGAATCACGACTAAAATGAAGAAGAGTATGATGTTTTTTATTGCATTTTTGGCAAACACTTTTCGAGGTACATTGCACAAGTTTGTGCGAACCTAAACAATTTATGCAAAGTTTTTTAGCTTTGGCGACATCGAACCGCTTTTTAGGGTCCAGTTTCTGAAATTTAGGGCAAGTGTAGATTGAGTGAGTCGAATCATTGCAATTAGAGCAAGTGTTATGATTATGAGTATGAAATGATTTTATTTTGTTATCTTTTGACGTATTCGTAAAATTAGGAGATGAGGTTGGAGTTTTCTTCTCACTTAACGCCTCTAACGTTCGGAATCGCGCCGATAAAAAATTATTCATGACCTCCCACTTTTCCAGTTCGGTAGATCCCTCGAGTTTTGATTCCCACAACGCATGTGTCAAGTTAGGCAACCTCTGAGTAGCTAAATAAATTAAAATTGGATCCCAGGTTTCGGTATTTACTTCTAAATTTTTAAGAGAACTCAAACAATCATTAATGGTATCTTGTAATAAGCGAATGGAATTAGGATTTTCTGCTTTCGCAGGCTGAATACCGAATAACAAATTTAGTTGAGTATGTACTAAAACGCGTTTATTTTCGTATTCCTTTACTAAAATCTTCCATGCGATATCAAAACTTGAAGATTCCATAGGGAATTTTGACACTAACTCCTTTGGTCGGTTTTCTAAATTACTGAGGAGATAATAGAATTTTTCTACAGCACTAAGTTTAGAATTATTTATTATAACCGACGTAAAAATGTCTCGAAAGGAACGCCACATTTCGTATTGACCACAGAATTTAGGAATCACAATTGAAGGTAGTCGAAAATTTATTAAAGGTGGGTGAGTAGAACTAGTCGTCTGTTCGCCTGATGGAGTGGTTTGAAGGTTATGAAGTTCATCAAGAATAACGCCAAGTAAATTATAATATTCTTCTTGAATTTTATTAAATTTTTCTCCACAGGGTAGTATCGCATCCATATCAACGTCAGATGTGTCAGTATAAATTTCTTCGTAAGAAGCCTCTACTTTTATCCACGTCATGTCGAGCCCATCCCTTCGACCCATCAACATTCCCCTAGTATAATCCGCTTTAGAAATTTTTTCGAAGTTAGTTTTAAGGAACGTGACCTTGTCAAAAGCGCGTATAAAGGCTTGAATTTTACCCTCTGTTTTTGAATTCCCCGGCATAATTTACGACGTTAGCTAAAAAAATTTTTAATATAATTGTCTTGTTATAGTATTGTAAAAAAAAACTTAAATTCTGCACGTACGAAAATATGGTTTTTGTAAATTAAAACCAATGAAAAAAAATTATAATTTTTTTTGTTTTTTGAGATAGGTCTCCCGTATAGCAATCTCGGTTGAAAAAATCCGGCTCGAAGGACCAATGTTTGGGTGTTGGCAATTTAGACCAATATAAGTGGGTTGTAATAACCTGCGGTTGGATATCAGGTTCAACCGAGAGTGATTATTGGATAGACCTTGTCAAATAAAATATGATAAAATTTGTGTTAATAAGTTTATTTCATTTCATAACTAACCTAATTATAAACGATTATAGGCTTTGATGAATTCAAAATAATGTTAAATATTTAAACTTGAAATTAATTTATTTAATTTCAAAATTTAAATATAATTTATGTGATGAACAAAAATATTTTTTTTTTACTTTATAAAATTTGTTACCTGCGATTACCGCCTTGTTGAAAATCCAAAAATAAAAGAGAGAGATTTTATTAAATTCATAGTGTATATGAAATTTTTATTATAAAAATTGTCATATTACACTATGAAACCAAAATTCGATAAAAAAAAATCATTTCTTTTTATGACCATTTGTTCTTTTTTGTTCTATTATATATCGCATCAATCATGTGATGCTGTGTATAGGAGAAAGAATTTCTCCTATTTCAATATATAACAAAACAAAAAACGACTGAATATGTTCTTTCAAATAAGCCAACTTGAGTCTGAAAAGTATACATGTCCAAGACTATAATGAAACATGAAACTCCAACAAAATTGTTTCCGTGTAATATAGACGTATTGCTGAACTTCCTTAATTTTTCGGTAAGTAAAAACATTTTTTTGTTAAGACAATGTAAGAGTTAAAATTAGTTTTAAAAAAAAATATATATTTATTTAGTGTTTTGGTTTAAATTTTAAATATTTTTTAAGAATAATAATTAAATAATTTTTTTAATTTAATTTAAAAAAAGAAAAAATAAAATAGCACGGTAATAGAGGCACTATTTTTAAGACAATTCCGATTACCGTGGTATACCACGGTTTCTTATTTATAGTGTGTCCTATTACCGTGTATGTAAATTACCATACTAAAATATTTTATTAAATTTTAAATGACAATATTCTTAAAGTAATAATTTCTTCTTTTTTTTTAAATTAATATTACCAGAAATTATTAAAAATGGCTAGAGCAAAGAAAAATTCAACAAATAAAAACAAAAAAAAAATACCTAGCGCAGCATTGAAGAAAAAACTTTATTCAAACGAAGATTTGAATGAAGCTCTTTTGTTGATAAAGAATGGAAAGTCTGTCTACCATGCAAGTAAAAAAACTAAAATTCCTGAGTCAACGCTGAGAGACAAAATATCTCAACGCTACGAGGAAGGGAAAAGTTCTGGACCAAAAACCCTATTGTCATCAGAAGAGGAAAATCTTTTAGAAGACTGGGTAATTGAAATGTCATCTTTTGGTTACCCAGTTACCAAAGTTCAACTAATGGGATCAGTTGATTTGTTACTCAAAAATTTGAAAAGAACAACAAGAACACCTAGTAGACGTTGGCTCGAAGGGTTTTTAAACAGACATCCAAACATATCTAAAAGAATTCCACAAAACTTAACAAAAAGTAGAGCAAATATAACTGAACATGAAGTACGAAAATGGTTCAAGACTGTTCATGATTATCTTCTTGAGAAAGATTATTCACAAGTTATTAAAGACCCATCCCGGATATTTAACTGCGACGAGTCGGCCTTTTACCTGTGTCCAAAAATTAAACAGATCCTCACAAAAAAAGGAAGTAAGCGTGTATATCAAAAAACAGCTAATGACGAAAAAGAATGCCTAACCGTTTTGGTTAATGGCAGTGCCAGTGGAATTTTAGCACCACCAATGATATTATATCCTTATAAAAGGTTTCCTGCCATAATTATGGAACAGCAGGTAAGAGGGTGGGGTTTAGGAAGATCAGAAAGCGGATGGATGACAGCAGAAACATTTTTTGAATATTTGACCAACGTTTTTCATCCATGGCTCATAAAAGAAAAGATTCAACTTCCTGTTATCCTATACGTTGATGGACATGTTTCCCATTTATCCTTAAATACCACCCATTTTTGCAAGGATAACCAAATAATTTTAATTGCACTTTTGCCAAATAGTACACACATTTTGCAGCCGATGGATGTCGCAGTTTTTGGACCATTAAAAAAAAAATGGCTGCTAGATGTGCAAAATTGGAGGGTTGAAAATGGTTTTCAAAAACTTAAAAGGGAGAATTTTGCAAAATTATTAAACAAATCGTTAAAATCTATCAAATCGGAAACAATTATTAATGGTTTTAAGGCTACAGGGTTATGCCCATTTGATGTTAAAGCAATAAATTTTCAGAGACTTTTACAACAAACGTAGTATCTGTCAAATATCACTAACGAAATTTTAAAAGAAAATAATACTGCAGAAAAATCCTTTTCTTTATCGGATTATAAAATTTTTCTTCAAATATTTGAAAGTAAAATTTCTAACACAAAAATGAAATCCTTTCATGCCGCTACAGAAGAAGGCGTTTGGAACGGAAATGAGCAAGACATGAATTTATTTTATTTATGGAAACAAATTAATGATGAAATGCGTGAAATAAATCCTAATGATGCTGCAAATCAAGTCTTAGACGCTTTAGATACCTCACATCTTACTTTTAATAAGGACTGGTTTTTGGAAGGTAAATATTCACATATTTAATTTCATAATCTTCTAGCTACCAAATTAAATTTCCTTTCACTTAAGCAAATGTTTTTCAACTAGCTCAAATTTTATTTAATTTTTTTTTAGGCAATGTGGTTGAAATGGACGTTTTGGGAGATGGTACCTTGGAAATTTCATCTTTACAGAATGTTGAAAACGAAGTGTTAACAGATAAACAAAATATAAGTATCACAAGAACTCCAAGTCCAAAAACAAATATTCAATTCAAAAAATCACCAAATAAAGAAAAAGAAAATTATTCAGACATTGAAGTGGAACCCGTAGATACAATTAACAAAACCAAATACCCGACACCGTTCAAAAAATCATTATTTTGGCCAGAAACTATAAATAATAACGATAAAATAATAAAAAGATTAAAACTAACACCAGCTGTAGCAACTTCGGACGAATTTATGGAATACCAAAAGCGAAAAAAAATCGAAAAAGATAAGAAAGACTTGCTGATTTGGAAGAAAAAGGAAGCAAAGAAAAATAAAATTAAAGAAACTGATTCTAAACCTAGAAATCCAAAATTGCCATTGGATAAGCTGGAAGAAATTGATGATGAAATCAGTGCAAATAAAATAAAAAACCAAGATATTAATATTAATGACTATGTAATTGTTAGATATGAAGGGGAATTTTTCCCCGGAATAGTCTTAGATTTTCATGACATTGATTACCATGTAAAAACCATGACCATGAGTGGTTCCAATTGGAAATGGCCAGAGCGCGAGGATACTTGTTGGTACACACAACACGAAGTGATTAAAACAAATCCACCAACCGTTCTTAATACTAGAGGACTCTATAATGTTCCTGAAATTGATTTATTTCGAAATAAATAATAATAATGTGATATATTAAATGTGTTATTTCTTAGATAGCTAAGAATATATTTTTAATTAATTTTTACATTTTTTTAATTTTTAATTTGAAAAATGGATTATTACATATTACTTTTTTCAATCAAGAAGAATATTTTATTTTTATTTTGGTTATTAAATTGTTTTTTTTTATTTTTGATTTTTGTTAAATTTTATTTTTTCATTTATTAATTAAACTTTTTTTTATATTAAATAATAAAAAATATGTATAACCTGAGAAAATATTTTATTTTATTGAATTTTCAGATACCGCGGTAATAGGTACATAAAACCACGGTAATAGGTACACTCTGATTTTTATACCGCGGTAATATGTTCCTTAAGGTACTTTTTTATTTTAATTAATTTGTTGAAAAAAATTTAACAAATTAAAATTTCGAATATACAGATTTAAAGCCAAGACTTCCAAAAAGAACATAATACATTTTATTTTTTAAAAAGATGAATTTTTCTTAGTATTATAGCAATTTGAAGTCAGAAGTCTTCTTAGATACGCGGTAATACGTGCATTTACCTTATTTGAAGCAATTCTTTTGTTCTATTTTGATTTTTATTTGTGTCAATTCTTAGGATGTTAAAATTTGAAAGAGGTTCTGATTTAAGTGAAGTGTTTTTAGGAATTATTCGAATTTTATCTGATAAATTTAAAACTTTAATTAAAGGAGTTTTTGATGAAACTATCGTACGTGGAATGAAAATATCAGGTGCGATTTCTTGATCAAGCACTACACAAGGAGAATCATTTGGAAGAATAAAAGTACGAATGACTTCACATCTAGAAGGTAAAACAATTGAATTTTCACTTGGGTTTTCTAAAATTGGAATTGAAAAAGAATAAGAATTATTGTTAAGTGTTAATTGCATAGAATCATAATTTATTTGACACTTATAAAATTTGAGAAAGTCTTTGCCTAAAATACCATCCGAAGGGATATTAAATTCGTCCGGAACAAAGTGTAGTAAACAAGATAATATTGTATGTTTAAAATGAAAGTTGATGTTGATTGTACCTAAACTTTTTATAGAATTTTGCGTAATTCCCAAAATGCTTATAATATTGTTAGAATTTAATTTATTTTTTAAGTTAAAATTTGAATCGATTGATGAAATTTTTATTAGCGGAATATCTGCTTGAGTATCGACTAAAAATGTTGAGCCTTGAAAATTTAATTTAGAATTTACAATAATGAAATCAGAGAAATTTGGATTTACGTTAAAGACATTTTTTGTACTTAATTTAGATTTTGTATTTACATTTGGATAATAATTAGGACAATTTTTATTTTCGTTTGAATAATTTGTGTTTCGGTTTGCATTTGGTCTTAAATTAGAATTATAAAAAATTTTTGTTTTATTCGAATTTGAATCTGAGTTAATATCAGATTGTGAAATAGGATAAATGTTATGTGTATTAAAATTAGCGTTATTATTTAATTTTGATGCAAACGCATTTGATCTTGTTCCCCCTGGCCGTTTTGGGGGGCCTGGTCGTTTCCCGCATATCGTACATAATTATTTGGTTAAAATTTCTATTTATGTTTCCTCTATTACCACGATTATTATTAAAGTTCCCACGATTATTATTAAAGTTACCTCGATTATTATTAAAATTACCTCGAATATTGTTCCAATTATTACGATTATTATTTACAAATCGTTGATTTTGGTGTCTAAAATTTCCCCTATTATAATTTGCACGAAAATTGTTATTGGAACGATTTCCATAAGAATTTCTAAGTGAATTATTATTATTGTTTGTTCTGAATGACAGAACCTGTTTTTCTTGCGATTGTAAATCTATTTCTATTAAAAATTTAGATACTACTTCTTTAGAGTCTTGAAATTGGGTCGATGACAAAACAGCTTTGGTCAGATCAGATCTTGCATTATTTCTGCACATTTCGACTGTTTTTTCAATACAAATCTCTTTAGCTTTTTGTGTTGGAATACCTTCTAACACAAGTGAACGACGAAAAGCTTCAGCTAATTCGTTAGCTCTTTCTGAAAAATTTTGTAAAGTGTTTCTATCCGTTCTCAAAGCTTTTATTTTTCCTTCTATAATTTTAGAACTTTCTAGTTTTTTCGAATTATTAAGATCTTGTTTAATAAGTTCTACCGTATTAGAATCATCGGCTATAGCTTCGCGAGCTGTTCCGTCAAGCTTTGATAAAATAAATCGATAAATTTTTTAAGTCTTGTGTCTCTGCTAGTGTGTCTAACAAATTTATTGATTCCATAAAAGATTTAAGTGATAGTGGATCACCACTATAATTTCTATTTATTTGTGAACTAGCTATACGTAAAAATTCAGGATTAGAAAGAGCCATCGTCAAATTTTTCTTCAGAACTATCTGATTCTATTATATTTTGTTCTTTTTCGATTTGATTTATTTTGATCGGTAATAGAATATCTTTTGGAATTAGATCTGCGCACTTTAATAGTTTGAGGCTCTCTTGTAACTTATCGTAACAATACTGACGATCTTTAGCTAAAATATGATGATGTTGTTCTTCAAATGTAATACAAGCTTGAAGAACTGTATTTACGTAGATGTTATATGTTTCTTCAATATTTAATTTAATTGCTTTTAATGTTTCTAAATTTTTTGGTTTAAGGTTTTTCTGAATGCGTTTGTAAGCCTTACGAAAATTATCTTTAGCTGTTAGAATTTCGTTGCAAGCTTCATCCATAAAAAAAATTTTACGAATTTAAAATATTTGCGGAGTAGATACCTTGTATTGAAATATTGAAATAATTTAGGAATGGTTACCTTATATTGTAGTCCTATTAAAATAATTGAGGAATGGTTACCTTATATTGTAGTTTCCAAAAAAAATTTTGAGGAGTGGTTACCTTATATTGAAGTTCTCTAAAAAAAAATTTGAGGAGTGGTTACCTTATGTTGAAAGTCCCTATAAATTTGAGGAGTGGTTACCTTATGTTGTGTATGCAAAATTAGATCCGGTTATTATTGGAATATGAATAACTTCCAGAGAAAACAAAGATGTCAAATAATTAAGCAAAATTATGTTAAACACTTTTTGATTTTTATTATGCATCAAAAAAAAATTTTGTAGTAACATGTAATAAGAGATAATATGTAGTAATGTGTAATAATAAGTAATAATGAGTAATAATAAGAGATATTATTATAAATTTTATTATTGTTTTTTTTTTTTTTTTTTTTTTAATTTTTACGAAATTTTTGAAGAAATCAATTCAAAGTAAATGATGTAAATAATATTTATTTGTAAAATATTTATGTATAATAATCAGTTTAAAGTAAATTATGTTAAATTAAGTAATTTTTAATATTTATAAAATAATATAGTATAATTTTTTATATAAAAATTATTTGAAACAGTGTACATCCAATTATTAAAATTTAAAAAGTTTTGATTTAGAAATTAAAATTGAAAAATTTGAAAATTATTTACTTCAATTTAAAAAATTTAGAAATTGTTTATGTAACAATTTGGATCTACATTGTTTTATTTTATTTAAATTAAAATTTATTAAAAATATATTTAAAAAAAAAATTTATTTGTATATAAAAAAAATTATTAATTAGTGAAGTACTTGTTGTTGATTTTTCTTATCTTTGTTGTTGCTGGTTGTTGCTACTGTTCTTACTGTTGTTCTTCTAATTCCTGTTGTGTTGTTATCATTGCAGACAATTGTTATTATAATTTATGTTGTGTTGTTATGTTGCTGTCAATTGTGCCATCAGCAGCAGCAGTTGTTGTTTTACCAATAATAATTATTTTTATTTTTTTTTTTTTGTTTAAATTATTATTATTATATTTTTTTTTTAAATTAATTATCAATTTTTATTTTGGAATTCGAAAAGAAATTTCTATATTTCGATTCGCTTTTTGTTTACAAAAGTTTTTTTATTTTTTTTTTTTATTTTTTATTTTTATTTATGATAAACATATGTTTTTCACTATTTGTCAAAATTTATTTTTTTTATTTTTATTTTATTTATTTTTTTTTTTGATTGTCATATGTTTCATTGTCAATTTCATTTTTCAATCTCAATTTTCCGTTTCAATTTCTTCTTTTTTTTTTCTCTGTGTATGCGTATTTTTTCACTTATTTAAAAAAGAATTTTTTTTTTTGTTTTTTTTGTGTTTGTTTTTTTGTTAGTATTTTTCAACCATTTTTTTTCTTTTTTTTTTTTCTGTTTTATTTTGTTCTATTTTATTCCATTTTTAAATAAAAATTTCTTTTCAGGTTTTTCCGCCTTTTTTTTTTTTTTCATTTAATGTGGCATGATTTTTTTTGTTATGAAAAATTTTTTTATACATATTTTTTTTTTGAGACCATTTTTTTTTTTATTTTTTTTTTTTCACTTAAAAATTGTTTCACTTAAATTTATTAAAAATATTATTTTTTTTTTTAATTTAACCTGTGATTTGTCACGGTCGCCATGTCATGCCAAGTCAGGCATGTTGAAGAAAAAACACACATACACTTTTATTTTATTTATTTATTATTATGATATTACGTTGTTTAATAGTTGACTGATCAGATCATACTCTACTTAATTAAACTTAATACTAGGTTTATATATAATGAATGAGAGAGAGAGTGAGTGACCCACTCAAAGAGCGCACTACAGTTTCTTAAAGGTATAAAAAAGTAATAGATTATTCTTATTATTGTTGTATTGCTGAGCAAAAATATCAAAAATTGTTTGTAAGTTAGTAATAAAACATTGATGTTGTTGAACAATCAAGTATTGTTGATATTGTTTTATTTATTGAAACTCAATATTTCGACTTCATCCAAGTCATCATCAGGAGGTTACAATGCTTTTACACTACAATTATTTACAAAATTTAAAAAATTTGAAAACATTTTTTTTTTTTTTATAAAAAACACATAAACAGTTATGGGGGATGGAAATAAGGCCGCGACGTTTTTTTGTTGCGGTCTTATTTCATTTTGAAAAATGAAATAAGGCCGCGAAGATTTTTTCGCGGCCTTATTTCGTTTTTCAAAATGAAATAAGGCCGCGAAAAAATCCTCGCGGTCTTATTTCATTTTGAAAAATGAAATAAGACCGCAAAAAATTCCTCGCGGCCTTATTTCGTTTTGAAAAATGAAATAAGGCCGCGACAAAAAAAAACAATTATTCGGAGGGCTAATTTCATTTTTATAAACGAAATAAGGCCGCGTAATCTTGTGAGGTGAGCACACAGGGCAGCAGGGCGGCGGGCGGGCGGTTGGTCAGTGGGATTTGCGGCGTTTTTCAAAATGAAATAAGGCCGCGAAAAAATCCTCGCGGCCTTATTTCATTTTTCAAAATGAAATTAGCCCTCCGATTAATTTTTTTTTTTGTCGCGGTCTTATTTCATTTTTCAAAACGAAATAAGGCCGCGAAGAATTTTATGCGGTCTTATTTCATTTTTCAAAATGAAATAAGACCGCGAGGATTTTTTCGCGGCCTTATTTCATTTTTCAAAATGAAATAAGACCGCAACAAAAAACCTATCACGGCCTTATTTCCCGCGGCCTTATTTCACTGCGCCAACAGTTATTTATGCACTTAATTTAAAATGCTACAATACATGTATAAGTATAAAAGCATAGCTATACATAATATATGACCATAAACGCATCAAATTGTGTACAAGTACAAAAGCATAAATGCATAAAATTATATATAAGCATAAATGTAATATGTAAGCAAATATTTTAAGAAATTACGTATAAGTATGTTGGGTGGGGGGTTGGACATTTGTCCGCGGGACATTTGTCCGCGATTTGTTTTTGTATCGCGGACATAAAAATGACATTTGTCCGCGATTCAAAATGTCTTTTGTCCGCCGCGGACAAATGACATTTTCCAAAATGTCATTTGTCCGCGATAAAAATTAATCGCGGACAAATGACATTTTGCAAAATGACATTTGTCCGCTAAAAATCTGAAAAATCAATCGCGGACAAATGACATTTTGCAAAATGACATTTGTCCGCTAAAAAGTTAAAAAATCAATCGCGGACAAATGACATTTTGCAAAATGACATTTGTCCGCTAAAAATTAAAAAAAGCAATCGCGGACAAATGACATTTTGAAAAATGACATATGTCCGCTAAAAATTTGAGGCTAAAGTGCAGATGACGTGAACCAATCAGAATCGGCACAACAAGAGAGGGTGGTGGGGGGCGGCGGGCGGGCGGGTGGACTGGTGGTTGGTCAGTGGGATTTGCGGCGTCAGCCGCAAATCCCACTGACCAACCACCAGTCCACCCGCCCGCCCGCCGCCCCCCACCACCCTCTCTTTAAGGGGCAAATCGGGCAAAAAAAAAAAAAAATTGCATATACAAAATGTATGAACAATTTGGGGGGACTCTACCCCTCTTCCCTTTTCCAAGCTTCAGACGATTCTGAGTGGTTCACGTAATCTGCAGTATCTCCAAAATTGAAAAATCAATCGCGGACAAATGACATTTTGCAAAATGACATTTGTCCGCTAAAAAAACTGAAAAATCAATCGCGGACAAATGACATTTTGCAAAATGACATTTGTCCGCTAAAAATTAAAAATTTCAATCGCGGACAAATGACATTTTGCAAAATGACATTTGTCCGCTAAAAATTCGAAAAATCAATCGCGGACAAATGACATTTTGCAAAATGACTTTTGTCCGCTAAAGTTAGAAAATTCAATCGCGGACAAATGTCATTTTGCAAAATGTCATTTGTCCGCTAATTTTGGGACATTTGTCCGCGGCGGACAAATGTCATTTTACAATCGCGGACAAATGACATTTTGCAAAATGACATTTGTCCGCGAAGTTTTCCATACAAATTTCATCGCGGACAAATGTCCCGCGGACAAATGTCACGGCGCCTGTTGGGTGTATCTAAATGTTAAGTAATATTCTATTAAATTTAAAGATATTTTCTTCATTTTATAAATTAAATTTTGAGAATTATTTACCTTGTAACAAACAAATTATTAAATATATGGAGAGTTAATTAATTTAGTTAAGTAATAAATATAAATTTAAATTAATTTTAATGAACAGAAACACACAACTAGTTTTTTTCAACTAGTTTTTTTTTTTTTTTGCAAATTCTATTTTTCTCAAGCATCTGCCATTATTTTTTTTCTTTTTATATATTTCTCAAACATTTTTTTTTTTTTTTTTTATTTTACTAATACTTATGTTTCCAATATTTTTTTTTCAGGAATTTTATTTTGAAATAATTATTTTTCTTATATTTTTATTTTATTTAATTTGTTTTTTGAATTTTGAATCAATATATATATATTTTTTTTTTGAGACCATTTTTTTTTTTATTTTTTTTTTTCACTTAAAAATTGTTTCACTTAAATTTATTAAAAATATTATTTTTTTTTTTAATTTAACCTGTGATTTGTCACGGTCGCCATGTCATGCCAAGTCAGGCATGTTGAAGAAAAAACACACATACACTTTTATTTTATTTATTTATTATTATGATATTACGCTGTTTAATAGTTGACTGATCAGATCATACTCTACTTAATTAAACTTAATACTAGGTTTATATATAATGAATGAGAGAGAGAGTGAGTGACCCACTCAAAGAGCGCACTACAGTTTCTTAAAGGGATAAAAAAGTAATAGATTATTCTTATTATTGTTGTATTGCTGAGCAAAAATATCAAAAATTGTTTGTAAGTTAGTAATAAAACATTGATGTTGTTGAACAATCAAGTATTGTTGATATTGTTTTATTTATTGAAACTCAATATTTCGACTTCATCCAAGTCATCATCAGGAGGTTACAATGCTTTTACACTACAATTATTTACAAAATTTAAAAAATTTGAAAACATTTTTTTTTTTTTTATAAAAAACACATAAACAGTTATTTATGCACTTAATTTAAAATGCTACAATACATGTATAAGTATAAAAGCATAGCTATACATAATATATGACCATAAACGCATCAAATTGTGCACAAGTACAAAAGCATAAATGCATAAAATTATATATAAGCATAAATGTAATATGTAAGCAAATATTTTAAGAAATTACGTATAAGTATGTTGGGTGTATCTAAATGTTAAGTAATATTCTATTAAATTTAAAGATATTTTCTTCATTTTATAAATTAAATTTTGAGAATTATTTACCTTGTAACAAACAAATTATTAAATATATGGAGAGTTAATTAATTTAGTTAAGTAATAAATATAAATTTAAATTAATTTTAATCAACAGAAACACACAAATTGTCTTACCTAAATCGCCAGCCGCAAATCCCACTGACCAACCGCCCGCCCGCCGCCCTGCTGCCCCCCCTTCCCGTGTGTCTACCTCACAAATATTTTATCTTTTTTACTCACATACGATAAATAGTGTCGTTTTAAAAACGACATTATTCATACGATAAAAAAACGACATTGTTCATACGATAAATAATGTCGTTTTAAAAGCGACATTATTTATACAAAAAAAACACGACATTATTTATCGTATGAATAATGTCGTTTTTTTTTTTGTATAAATAATGTCGCTTTCAAACGACATTATTTATCGTATGAACAATGTCGTTTTTCTCGTATAAATTATGTCCGTATAAATTATTTCGGAGTGCCTAGTGATGTGGGGGAGAGGGGTAAAGTGGAATGTCTAATTTATAATTTGATTGGTTATTTTTATAGGGAAACTATTCTTTGTTAGAATAGATTTTAATTTTGTTATGTTATCTTTGTGGAAATTTTGATGACTATATGTATAAATTTTCCTTGCTGACAGCAAAAAAGTAAACCTTTTTCGCAAATAATTAAAATTCAGGATTTAGGTAAGACAATTTGTGTGTTTCTGTTGATTAAAATTAATTTAAATTTATATTTATTACTTAATTAAATTAATTAACTCTCCATATATTTAATAATTTGTTTGTTACAAGGTAAATAATTCTCAAAATTTAATTTATAAAATTAAGAAAATATCTTTAAATTTAATAGAATATTACTTAACATTTAGATACACCCAACATACTTATACGTAATTTCTTAAAATATTTGCTTACATATTACTAGGCTTGTGAATTTTAGTTCCTTAAAAACCTTGTTTAGACACCTAAAAAGTTCCTAAAAAAACAAAAAAAGTCGCTAAAAAAGACACTAAAAAAGTCGTTAAAAAAATAGTTAAAAAAAATAGTTAAAAAAAATTTCCGAAAAATTTACAGAAATTTAGATTTTGATACAAAAATTTCAAATCTACGAATGATAAAAAAGATAATAATTTTGGATTTTCATATTATTTATTGTGCGAATATATTAATATAGCAATTTCATTTAAAAGTTAAAAAAAAATATAAATTTCATTGCACAAAAAACTTAAAAAATGAACATGGATTTTGAAATAAAAATGTAAAAACGAGTTTATTAATTATTGATTGATTTATTGCAATAAATTACAAAATGCTTTCGTAAATTTTCGAATTCAAATTTTTGTCGGTTAGATCTGAAAAGATTTTTATGTATAGAAAATGATCTTTCAACTTCTGTCGAAGTAATAGGGCCATACTTAAAGGGAATTATTTCCTGAACGTTGTATTGCTCGCAAATATCATTCTTCTGCCAGATATTATGTTTGAAATTTTTTTCAAAATTGAAAAATCCATGTTTTTCATTATGACGGCCTTTAATGTAAGAACAAAATTGGTAAAATAGTTCCTAAAAAAGTCAAAAATGTTTAAAAAGGTCAGTAAAAGTCAAAAAAGTCGAAATAGTCGCTAAAACATGAAATAGGTAGAAAAAGTCGCTAACATATTGGGCTCAAATTACAGCAAATTTTTCGAAACGTGGAGATATTTTAATAAAAATCTGTTATTACGCACGACTGAAAAAAGGTAATTACCTAAAAATCACAACCCTACATATTACATTTATGCTTTTATGCTTATGCTTATATATAATTTTATGCATTTATGCTTTTGTACTTGTACATAATTTGATGCGTTTATGCTCATATATTATGTATAGCTATGCTTTTATACTTATACATGTATTGTAGCATTTTAAATTAAGTGCATAAATAACTGTATATGTGTTTTTTATAAAAAAAAAAAAAAATTTTAAATTTTTTAAATTTTGTAAATAATTGTAGTGTAAAAACATTGTAACCTCCTGATGATGACTTGGATGAAGTCGAAATATTGAGTTTCAATAAATAAAACAACCTCAACAATACTTGATTGTTCAACAACATCAATTACTAACTTACAAACAATTTATTACTAACTTACAAACAATTTTTGATATTTTTGCTCAGCAATACAACAAAAATAAGAATCAACATTAATATCAGCAACAACAAAATCTTACCCCAATAATTATGGTGAATGAGCAAAATTTTACTATTAACAATGGTTTTTACCAATTATTACAACAACGATATGGTTATATAATAAGATCTAACTTTAGACAATTTCAACGTTTGTACAGTCGAATCAGCAAACTAAAAGCTTCTCTGGTTTACTTGTTAAAGTGCAGACGCTATGCTATAGTTCCCAAATTCATCATTGACAAAACATCGCACTTATATGATGCATATAGGCATATTTTTGTTAAAAAAGTTAATACTTATCAAAACAATATAAATAATCAATTGCTAAATCTAGAAATCTCCCTAATCAACAGAAACATAGTTAATGTCGAATCTGAAATACAAAAATATAATACACAACTACCGTGAGGATGAAATTTTTGCATGCTTGATTACGAAACAGTTTTATGTTGATCTCAAAGAACATAATGAAAGATTATATAAAAAATTTGTCCAACTACTCAAGCCCCAAAAACATCTAATAGTAGATTATTGTATATGTAAACTAAATTTGTTATTAATTAAGAGTTCTGTATACACAAAATACATTGACACGAGTCAATACTTATATCACGAGACCGAAGGTCGAGTGATATAAATTGACAAGTGTCAATGTATTTTTGTGTAAATACAGAACGAGTTGTATAACAAATTTTGTTTACATATCCAATATACTGTTTTAATGCTTAGGGGAGAGGTAGTTGCAAAGAGAGAATATTTTTTCTTTTCATTTTTTCTCATTTTTTTTTTGTATTTGGCTGTATTGAAATATTGTGAGAGATATTATGTTTGTTTAGGTATTACGTAATATTCAATACGAAACATCTAAATGATTTCATTATTTACGCTGATGCATCTAAATTTTTTCATTATATACGCAGATGCATCTAAATGATTGCATGTGTATTGACGCATATAATACTCCATTTAGTGATCTAAATTCTATAGCACTAAATACAACATAACGATCCCCAACGCATTAAAAAACATTAAACTTGAAGAATCATTCATCAAGAATATTACTGAGATAGATGTACCATATGAAATGCTCATAATATTAAGTTTAGGTCCTAAGTTTGCATTAGAATCCATTATTTACCTTGTAACAAACAAATTATTAAATATATGGAGAGTTAATTAATTTAGTTAAGTAATAAATATAAATTTAAATTAATTTTAATCAACAGAAACACACAAATTGTCTTACCTAAATCGCCAGCCGCAAATCCCACTGACCAACCGCCCGCCCGCCGCCCTGCTGCCCTCCCTTCCCGTGTGTCTACCTCACAAATATTTTATCTTTTTTACTCACATACGATAAATAGTGTCGTTTTAAAAACGACATTATTCATACGATAAAAAAACGACATTGTTCATACGATAAATAATGTCGTTTTAAAAGCGACATTATTTATACAAAAAAAACACGACATTATTTATCGTATGAATAATGTCGTTTTTTTTTGTATAAATAATGTCGCTTTCAAACGACATTATTTATCGTATGAACAATGTCGTTTTTCTCGTATAAATTATGTCCGTATAAATTATTTCGGAGTGCCTAGTGATGTGGGGGAGAGGGGTAAAGTGGAATGTCTAATTTATAATTTGATTGGTTATTTTTATAGGGAAACTATTCTTTGTTAGAATAGATTTTAATTTTGTTATGTTATCTTTGTGGAAATTTTGATGACTATATGTATAAATTTTCCTTGCTGACAGCAAAAAAGTAAACCTTTTTCGCAAATAATTAAAATTCAGGATTTAGGTAAGACAATTTGTGTGTTTCTGTTGATTAAAATTAATTTAAATTTATATTTATTACTTAATTAAATTAATTAACTCTCCATATATTTAATAATTTGTTTGTTACAAGGTAAATAATTCTCAAAATTTAATTTATAAAATTAAGAAAATATCTTTAAATTTAATAGAATATTACTTAACATTTAGATACACCCAACATACTTATACGTAATTTCTTAAAATATTTGCTTACATATTACTAGGCTTGTGAATTTTAGTTCCTTAAAAACCTTGTTTAGACACCTAAAAAGTTCCTAAAAAAACAAAAAAAGTCGCTAAAAAAGACACTAAAAAAGTCGTTAAAAAAATAGTTAAAAAAAATAGTTAAAAAAATTTCCGAAAAATTTACAGAAATTTAGATTTTGATACAAAAATTTCAAATCTACGAATGATAAAAAAGATAATAATTTTGGATTTTCATATTATTTATTGTGCGAATATATTAATATAGCAATTTCATTTAAAAGTTAAAAAAAAATATAAATTTCATTGCACAAAAAACTTAAAAAATGAACATGGATTTTGAAATAAAAATGTAAAAACGAGTTTATTAATTATTGATTGATTTATTGCAATAAATTACAAAATGCTTTCGTAAATTTTCGAATTCAAATTTTTGTCGGTTAGATCTGAAAAGATTTTTATGTATAGAAAATGATCTTTCAACTTCTGTCGAAGTAATAGGGCCATACTTAAAGGGAATTATTTCCTGAACGTTGTATTGCTCGCAAATATCATTCTTCTGCCAGATATTATGTTTGAAATTTTTTTCAAAATTGAAAAATCCATGTTTTTCATTATGACGGCCTTTAATGTAAGAACAAAATTGGTAAAATAGTTCCTAAAAAAGTCAAAAATGTTTAAAAAGGTCAGTAAAAGTCAAAAAAGTCGAAATAGTCGCTAAAACATGAAATAGGTAGAAAAAGTCGCTAACATATTGGGCTCAAATTACAGCAAATTTTTCGAAACGTGGAGATATTTTAATAAAAATCTGTTATTACGCACGACTGAAAAAAGGTAATTACCTAAAAATCACAACCCTACATATTACATTTATGCTTTTATGCTTATGCTTATATATAATTTTATGCATTTATGCTTTTGTACTTGTACATAATTTGATGCGTTTATGCTCATATATTATGTATAGCTATGCTTTTATACTTATACATGTATTGTAGCATTTTAAATTAAGTGCATAAATAACTGTATATGTGTTTTTTATAAAAAAAAAAAAATTTTTAAATTTTTTAAATTTTGTAAATAATTGTAGTGTAAAAACATTGTAACCTCCTGATGATGACTTGGATGAAGTCGAAATATTGAGTTTCAATAAATAAAACAACATCAACAATACTTGATTGTTCAACAACATCAATTACTAACTTACAAACAATTTATTACTAACTTACAAACAATTGTTGATATTTTTGCTCAGCAATACAACAAAAATAAGAATCAACATTAATATCAGCAACAACAAAATCTTACCCCAATAATTATGGTGAATGAGCAAAATTTTACTATTAACAATGGTTTTTACCAATTATTACAACAACGATATGGTTATATAATAAGATCTAACTTTAGACAATTTCAACGTTTGTACAGTCGAATCAGCAAACTAAAAGCTTCTCTGGTTTACTTGTTAAAGTGCAGACGCTATGCTATAGTTCCCAAATTCATCATTGACAAAACATCGCACTTATATGATGCATATAGGCATATTTTTGTTAAAAAAGTTAATACTTATCAAAACAATATAAATAATCAATTGCTAAATCTAGAAATCTCCCTAATCAACAGAAACATAGTTAATGTCGAATCTGAAATACAAAAATATAATACACAACTACCGTGAGGATGAAATTTTTGCATGCTTGATTACGAAACAGTTTTATGTTGATCTCAAAGAACATAATGAAAGATTATATAAAAAATTTGTCCAACTACTCAAGCCCCAAAAACATCTAATAGTAGATTATTGTATATGTAAACTAAATTTGTTATTAATTAAGAGTTCTGTATACACAAAATACATTGACGCGAGTCAATACTTATATCACGAGACCGAAGGAACGAAGACAAGTGTCAATGTATTTTTGTGTAAATACAGAACGAGTTGTATAACAAATTTTGTTTACATATCCAATATACTGTTTTAATGCTTAGGGGAGAGGTAGTTGCAAAGAGAGAATATTTTTTCTTTTCATTTTTTCTCATTTTTTTTTTGTATTTGGCTGTATTGAAATATTGTGAGAGATATTATGTTTGTTTAGGTATTACGTAATATTCAATACGAAACATCTAAATGATTTCATTATTTACGCTGATGCATCTAAATTTTTTCATTATATACGCTGATGCATCTAAATTTTTTCATTATTTACGCAGATGCATCTAAATGATTGCATGTGTATTGACGCATATAATACTCCATTTAGTGATCTAAATTCTATAGCACTAAATACAACATAACGATCCCCAACGCATTAAAAAACATTAAACTTGAAGAATCATTCATCAAGAATATTACTGAGATAGATGTACCATATGAAATGCTCATAATATTAAGTTTAGGTCCTAAGTTTGCATTAGAATCCAGAAAAATACCAGTACAAAATTACATTTGTACTTGTACACAATTTGATGCGTTTATGTCATATATTATGTATAGCTATGCTTTTATACTTATACATGTATTGTAGCATTTTAAATTAAGTGCATAAATAACTGTATATGTGCTTTTTATAAAAAAAAAAAAAAAATTAAAATTTTTTAAATTTTGTAAATAATTGTAGTGTAAAAACATTGTAACCTCCTGATGATGACTTGGATGAAGTCGAAAAATATTTCAATAGAATATTTCAATATTTCAATAGAGTTTCAATAAATAAAACAACATCAACAATACTTAATTGTTCAACAACATCAATGCTTTATTACTAACTTACAAACAATTTTTGATATTTTTGCTCAGCAATACAACAATAATAAGAATCAACATTAATATCAGCAACAACAAAATCTTACCTCAGTAATAGATTATATTCTGGTAGGTTAGTCATTTTATCGAAGAAGTTACATAGAAGTAAAAAGCTAAGGGTCTACTAATAAATAATTCCAGCGAAATAAATTTTATTTTTTAACAATATTTGGTACTTAAAAAGAGAAAAAGTTAAAACCACAAATTTCCTAACAAAAAATTTATTGGCCTTCTACGCAGCGACCTGCCTTGGGGAAGGACTTCAAAAGTTGGTACGATTTCATTCAAATGTGGTACATAAAAAGATATGGAAACGAGCTTTTTATTTTTCATTGTAAAATAGGTTAGGTTGCACGGGCGGAGGGCTTAACACCCTCCCTGCACGTAGGCCTGTTGGCCCTTTGTACTACATTGTAAATAACTGAAACTTTAAAATAATAATTTTTTAGATCAAGTTTCCTAGCTAGTTTAGGTAATCCAATAGGTTCAACCCTCTATTGATGTAATTAATTAGGGTAAGAAAATTAATTTTTTTTAATTTTTTTTTTCAATGTTAATTTCTTTTTAGACAAGACTAATGAATCAAAAACATGCGTCAATAGTGAATGGAAATTTCATTTTTCTGCTAAATTTTTTTTTGAAGTTTATACTTCTTTAGTCGCGTTGTGTTTTCGAACTTTTTTTTATTTTGGTAGAGGGTAAAAATCCATTTTCGAATCAAGTTCGAAAAGTCATCATCGCATTTTTCTCAGAAAAATAAGAATAAGAATACTTATTTTTTTATTATATTTAAGAAACCCAAAATCATATGGACAATATGGCTTAGTGGCTAGAACATCAGACTGTAAGTCTGAAGGTGCCTGGTTCGATTCCCAATGACAAGATTTTTAATTTCAAATATATTATTACATATCCTACCAATACAAAAATTTTTGTTTCTTAAACCTATTATTTTGTTCAAAAAAATTAAAAAATTAAAAAAAAAATGTATTCTTTGGGAATCGAACCTGACACCTTCAATCTCATAGTCTGATGTTCTAGCCACTAAGCCATACAGTCCATATGATTTTGGCTTTCTAAAATATAACAAAAAAATTCTAATAAACCATTCATTTTTTTGTTTTTATTTTATTCTTGTAGGAGAATAAGAATACTCAAAAAAGAATAAGAATAAGAATAAGAATTAGAATACTCAAAAAACGACGAGAATAAGAATACTTTTTTTTTGTTTATAATAATTGGTTTTTTTGAGATATTTAAATAAACCAAAATGTTTTTATCAGCCACTAATTTATAATTTTTTTTAATTTTCTATATACATATTCTATATACATATTCTATATACACATTCTATATGCAGTGAACGCCATTAATATTCGGTTTTTGAATTCAACTCAATTCGAATCAATTTTTGTCCTAAAACTTGAAACCAAAAAAGAAATCCAACTTTATACATTTAAAACTGTTTAATTTTTGTCCACTTTTAAGTAACAAAAATTATAATAAACAAAAACATATAAGTGAAAAAAATTCAAAGAAATGGAAATAACAAAAAAAAAAAATGAATCATAAATATTCGGTTTTATATGTTTACTCGAATTTTTTGCTCAAAAATTGGCTCAAAATTGGTACTCAATACTTGGTTGGATATCCTTTGTTTTTCAAAACTTCATTCAATCGTCTTGACATATTCGAAACAATTTTGTTGGTATAATCTACTCCAATTTTGTTCCATTCTTCTTCAAGCCGTATTTTTAAATCTCTAAGTGATGTAATAGACGTTTTCCGAACCAGTCGATTTAATTCATCCCATAGATTTTCTATGGGATTCAAATCAGGTAATTGTGGAGGGGTTTCGATTACTTTGGGGCAATTGTACAGCAGCCATTCCCGAACAATATATGCTTTATGTTTGGGATCATTATCTTGGTAGAACTTAAAGGTGTTTGCAATCCCCATTTTTTCAGCACTTTGCTTTCAGTTTTGCTTTAAAATGTTTAAATAAATATCCTTCGTCATTGTGCTATCAATAAATACTAAGTTTCCAACCCCCTTACTAGACATACTGCCCCAAACCATTACATGACCACCGCCATGTTTTACTGTTGGTTTCAAATTCTTAGGATCGAGTTCTTTATTTGGCTTCCGCCACACTCTAACTAGGCCATCCGACCCAAATAGATTGAACTTACTTTCATCTATGAAAATAACATCATTCCACCAATTTAAATCTTTTTTTTATGTATTCTTTTGCAAAATCAGTTCTAATTCTCCTATTTTTTGAATTTATAAATGGCTTTTTCCTGGCAATGCGACCGTGATAACCTTTAGAATTTATTGTTCGACGAACTGTTGATGGTGATAATTTCTTTCCACATTCAATTAGGATTTCGGAAACAATTTTTGATGCGCTCAAACGGGGATTTTCTTTGATTTTGCGCATTATTAATCGTTCGTCACGGTCAGATAATTTCTTTGGTCGACCTATTTGCTTCCTTAATTCTATTCTACCTTCGTTTTTAAATCTCCGAACAATGTCTCCAACAGTATTTGGCTTCATTTTTAAAATTTCAGCAATTTCCCTATATGGTTTTCCTTCGCGATAGTTGTAAATTACTAAATTTCGCTGTTCTTCTGTTGAATTTTTCCCTTTACGACCCATTGCTTTAAAATTTTAGTTTTTCAAATGAATACATTTTTTTAAATTTCAGAAAATTTAAATTTAAAAAATGTAAGCTGATTTTTTGAAAATAACTGACCAGAAGTGCCAGTTGCATTCCAAATTGGGGAAAAACCGAATATTAATGAAGCATTTTATTCTGAATCAGTTCAATTTTTTTTGTTTTCTCATATGATTTTTGTTTATTTTTTAGATGTTTACATTGAAATGTAAGGGAGTCAAAACAACTTCTCAAACTGTTCTAAAGGTTTTGTCTTAAAGTTATAAAATTTGCATAATAATCGGCCTAGAAAAAAAAAATTTTCAAAACCGAATATTTATGGCGTACACTGTACATATTCTTTTTTTGAAGCAAAACACAGAGCTAGTAAAATTGTAGCAAATTTGGTGGCAAAGGTTATTTTTTGGTTCAAAAAAATTTGCAAATTAGGCGCTCTTTGATTTTTTATTTTAATTTATATAAATGGAAAAAACTTTTAATTAATAAATAGTGTTTTATAATTTTATAATACATATTATAAAATTAAAATGAAGCTAAAAACTTATTTGAGAACTTAGTTGAAAACTGTAAAATTTCATATATAAATTAATGCAATTGAATATTACTATTGGATGTAAAAAATATTGGAAACGTTGACAGATGCATAAATTTAAGTATCGAGATCCTATTTCATTTTAAAAATTTAATTGTGAAAACAGTCTTGAACAAAACCTCGTTCAATACAGATCGCGGAGAATTAATTTTTCTCTGAATAATTTTTTTTTTTTTGCTTCTATTGTTCTACAAAAAAAAATAACAAAGAGCAAAACCACATTTTTCAATTCTTTTATTAAAATTATATTTGTTTCTTACTACTAATTGGAAAAAATTAAATAAAAAACGTTGATAATTATCTGGTAAGGTATTTAAACATAAGCCTAAACTAGGATCAACAAAATGAAAAACGGGGACCCCGGCGGCGGAACCTCACAAAACTATTTTGATATACTAAGCGAAAATACAACCCCTAGAAAAAGAACAAAAACAAAAAACTCAAACATTGACTCAGTATTCGAATTCCCTAACCTCTCACAAAAAAAAATAGATAAACCAACAATAATCAACAAGAAAAACTGCCCGAAATACATTACAATAAAACACAAAAATGAAGACAAACCACTAAACACATTTAATATATTCCTTATAACTAAAGCAATAAACGCAATTAGCTCTAACTATCTAGATATCACATACACAAAAAAAGGCGACCTACTTATTTTGACAAAAAACGAAGCTGAAGCAAACAAGTTTATAAAAACAAAAAGCTTATCTGGGATCTGTGACATCATAGTTACATTCCACCCAACACTGAATTACTGTAAAGGAGTTATTTATGCTCCAACAATTGTAAACCTTACAGAGAGCGCGATTATAGTGGGAATGTCGGAGCAAGGTGTAGTTGATTGCAAGAAAATAACAAGATTTATCAATGGCGAAATCAAAAATACTCCACTACATATTCTTACTTTTGACACATACGAAATCCCTAAGGCAGTTTACACTGGCTTTATGCGATTCCCAGTAGAGCACTACATCCCAGCACCAATGCAATGCAAACAATGCTTTAAATTAGGGCACACAACAAAAAGATGCACAATTCAAGACCCAAAATGCGAAATATGCGCCAAAAATTTCCACCAGCCCGACGAATGCAATAAAGTGCATTGTATTAATTGCACCGGCGAACACTTGTCAACAAACAAAAACTGCCCCGCACTTATCAAAAGGAAAATAATAATCAAACACCAAATCACAAACAAACCTAACTATAAACAAGCCACAGAATACATTGAAAAAAACCCTACTATGTTCCCCTCACCTACATCTCCTAAAGATCCACTAGAAACAGCTATTTTAATAACTAAAAATAAAATTCAAAGGAAACAAACAACAAACCCAATTAATACAAATTACACATCTACGCAAGAAAACAAACAAACAACACAACAAAAACCACAAAATAATAATTCAACACTCACAACACAAATTTCTCTACAAATAACCACAAAACAATTAACTACAAATGAAAAATCCAACAATATTAATAACCAAGAAACAAATAATAATGAACACTCACATAAACTTCAATCCACAAATACAAATAAACCTTCTAAAACTCGTAACGAACTAAATTCCCCAAAAGTAATGCCGAATCAAAACTTAACTCTAAACAAATTTCAAAATATGTCACAAGAACAATTATCACAAATATTTTCAATTCAACATACTAACTTACCCGATAAAATAATCAACGACCAAATGGACTTCTGAATATAATTTTCTCTTAATTTAATATTATTAACATTTTATGGCCATCGATAAATCATATTTAACTTTATTACAGTGGAATATCAAAGGATATAATAACAATTTTAGCAATCTCCAGATCCTTATTAACGACTATAACCCTGACATAATATCCATACAAGAAACGCATATTCCCTTCAATAAACAAGCCTACATCCCACCCAAATATACAATTCTCCTAACTTTACAAATGCTATCTTTACAAATGCTAAGCAAGGCGTCGGTCTTTTAATAAAAAAAGACATTCCACATTCTCTTTTGAAAACTACCCCAAACACAATTTCGGCTGAAATTCAGTATAATCCTACTTTTACCATTGTAACTTCTTATTACCCCCCTCAACAATTTCTCTCTAGCTTCGATCTCGAAAATATTACAAATAATAAACAAAAAAAATTTCTAATTTTAGGAGACTTCAATGGTTGGAGCCCACAATGGGGCTCCAAGTTTACCAACAACAGAGGAAAAGTAATTGAAAATTTCATCCAAAATCTCGTAATTCTCAATGATGGATCACCTACACATTTTTCTTCACACAACTCATTCACACACATCGACATCACACTTTGCACACCCAATTTAACCTCACTATGCAACTGGCAAACAGCAACATCTTTTTATGGAAGTGACCATGTCCCAATTATCACTCAAATTAAGACACCTTTAAATCCAGCTCAACCTCATAAATATCTCCCTAGATACAAACTTGAGCTTGCAGACTGGGAAAAATTTAAAAAAAAAACTGAGAAAGCTCAATCTTTAAGTTTTTCTTCGGAAAACATTAATAAAGAAGCAGCTCTCATAAAAAAGCTAATTCGATCAAGCGCAAATGAAACAATACCCCAAACAGCCCCACCAAAAAATAGAAAACACGTCCCATGGTGGAACAAAGAATTAGGTGAACTCCGAAAAGAAAAATGCCAAGCATGAAATAAATACAAAAAATCTCCAACAACCACAAACTTAATAATCTTCAAAAAATGTAGAGCAAAACTAAAAAAAGAAATTAAAGCAACAAAAATACAAAAGTTAAACACATTTACCGCCCAAATAAACCCCAAAACACCTATACCTAATATTTGGAACAAAATCCGATCAATTTCCGGGAACTACAATCCATCCAACATTAAAATAATTTCAGTCGAAAACAAAACCATAATTGATCCAAAAGAAATCGCGAATTCATTCGGGGACTACTGGTCCAATCTCTCACAAGCCCACAACTTTTCAAAAGAATTTTGCGAAAAAAAAATACACTTTCTATCAAATGCAATCGTCCTTAATCCCTGTCCCGCAGCAAAACGCATAGAAAATGAAATAACTTTTTTTGAATTTGAATCTACATTAAACACACTTAAAGGACGTACCCCAGGGTTTGATCGAATCTCATACCCCATAATAAAAAAACTCCCTCCTTCGGTTAAAAATAGAATCATATCACTTTATAATAACATACTTTGCAATAACATCATCCCTCAAGAATGGACAGTAGCGACGATTATTCCTATTTGTAAACCTAATAAGCCAAAAAATTCGCTAGAAGGATACCGGATGATCTCCTTACTCCCATGTTTAAGCAAAATTTTAGAAAAAATAGTATCAAATAGGTTATTATGGTTTCTCGAAAGAGGTAACCTTCTAGACAATAAGCAAGTGGCATTCAAACCAAAAAAAGGCACTTATGATTCCCTACTACATTTAGATCATCTCATTTCAAATGCATTATCGACAAAAAACCATATATCCATCATTTCTATAGATTTTGAAAAGGCATTTGACAGAATAGGTTTGCATATTATATGTAAACAATTAATCGAATGGAAAATTGGATCGAAATTGTTAAACTTCATAAAAAATTATCTAATAAATAGAAAATTCCGAGTTAGAGTAAATAACTACTACTCCTCAATACATATCCTTGAGAACGGCATCCCACAAGGATCACCACTCTCTGTAACACTTTTCTTAATAGCTTTTAATAAATTAAACTCCATTGTATCCCACTTCAACTCAACAATAAAACATAACTGCTACGCCGATGATTTACAATTATTTTTCAAAATTACAGATATCAACCACATCAAAAACACCTTACAGTTGCTATTTCAAGAAATATCTAAATGGACCTCTAAATCAGGCGCTAAAATATCAACAAACAAGTGCAAACACTTGCATATTTGTCGTAAAAGAAATTGCACTGACTTTAACTTTACAATTAATAATGTTAACTTAGAAAATGTAAATAATCTTAAAATTTTAGTTTTAATTTTCGATAACAAATACAACTGGAAAGCTCATTTAATAGAATTAAGTAAATCATTGTACAAAAGACTGAATATAATTAAATGCTTATCTAGTACAAAAGGCGAGGCACACGTGAACACCGTCATAAACGCAGTTAAAGCCCTCATATTGTCAAAAATTGACTATGGACTAACAATTTATGCCAACAATTGCTCGAAAACTGCAATTAAACAAATTGAAACGCCCTACAACGCAGCAGCACGAACAGCTATAGGTGCCTTTAGAACAACACCAATAAAAAATATCCAGAAAGAGACTGGCCTGTTATCTATTGAAGAAAGAAAAAACTATTGATTGGACGATCAATAGCAAAAATAAAATACGCATATACATCACCAATCCAAAAAGAAATTCAAAAAAGAAAAAAATCGCCAAAAATTTTATCAGCCATTAATCGTATCCAACATTTGGCAATAGAATCAGATATACCGCTTAGCACCTTAAAAAATTTCAAACCCACATACCCACTTTGGCTAATAAAAGAAGAAAACATCATAATGAATCTATCCGAACAAACCAAAGAATCAACATCACATGAGTTGTACAACAAATTATTTCTAGAAATTGTAGATCCACTAAAAACAGCAAAATATAAATTTATCTATACCGACGGGTCGAAAAATGACACATCAACAGGTTTCGCAGTAGTTGATAGCAATTATAATATTATCAAACTAGCAGGATTAAATAGGAACTCATCCATTTTTGAAGCCGAAGCCCAAGCCATTCACTGTGCCATAAAATATGCGTCATCTCAAAAAGGAAAATTCTGCATATGCACAGATAGTTTGTCAACATTAAAAAGCATAAAAAACATAAAAAATAGAACACCGCTAATATCAGGTATTCGGGACCAACTTATAAAATCCCCCAAAAAATTAAAGATAATGTGGATCCCAGGACATGCCCAGATTATAGGTAACGAAGCCGCAGATAAAGCAGCCAAATTTTCATTAATTGCTCCTGTAATTATTGAAAACTTAGACCTCTCAGAAAAAGATATAATTAAAAGTCAACATGTCTCATAAAATAAACATAAAACAAAGATGGAACTCAAACAACAGCCACTATGCCCACTATGCAAAAATCAACAAACAAGCAGAAGCTGCAATATACCCTACAAATATATTAAGAAACAAAATAATAATAATAAATAATAAAATATTCCCTCATACTATTTATTTGCATAATCAGAATTGACAAAAAAGCGGAATTTGAAGCTTGGATTTTTGATAAAAAGATTTGATAAAAAGATAAGTAAAAGATTTTAATTTTTTAAATTTTAAATTTTTGTTTTTATAAAAGTTCAAAGATTAATACAAATTAAAATTAAAACAGAAAAATTGAAAAAGGAACATTTTTGACAACTTAATAATTAAAGATTGTCGAAAAACAGATGGCAATTAGGAAATTTCAATTTTCTTGCTGACAGCAAAAAAATAAACCTTTTTCGCAAATAATTAAAATTCAGGATTTAGGTAAGACAATTTGGTTGTTTCTGTTGATTAAAATTCATTTAAATTTGAATCCATTGCTTAACTAAATTAATTAACTCTCCATATATTTGATAATTTATTTATATTTCTCAAAATTTGATTTATAAAATTAAGAAAGTATCTTTAAATTTGTTAAAATATTACATAACATTTAGATGCACCCAACATACTTATACGTAATTTCTTAATGTATTTGCTTGTATATTACATTTATGCTTTTATGCTTATGCTTATATATAATTTTGTACATTTATGCTTTTGCACTCGTACATAATTTAATGCGTTTATGCTCATATATTATGTATGACTACGCTTTTATACTTATACATGTATTGTAACAATTTAAATTAAGTACATAAATAATTGTATAGTTGTTTTTTAAATTTTTTTAAATTTTTTAAATTTTTTAAATTTTTTTTTTAAATTTTTTAAAAAATTTTTTGATTTTGTAAATAATTGTAGTGTAAAAACATTGTAACCTCCTGATGATGACTTGGATGAAGTCGAAATATTGAGTTTCAATAAATAAAACAACATCACTAATACTTAATTGTTCAACAACATCAATGTTTTATTATTAATAACTTATAAACAATTTTTGATATTATTGCTCAGCAATACAACAACAATAAGAATCAAAATAATAAATTTCATACGACTTCGTTTGGGGCACAGCAAGCAAACTGACTCATGAATATCTGCTAAAAAAAACCCCCAGAACCTCCACACTGCGACTACTGCAAATGTAATGTCACCATCAAGCACTTCTTAGAAGAATGTAAATTCTTCGATCGGCAAAGGATACAAATCTTTAACAATGAAACACCCACAAACTGCCTCAAAGTTACAACAAAAAGCAACATATTAAAAATTAATGAATATATAAACCTCACAAAAATGCACAAAAAAATATAAATAAAAATAACTAAAATAACAAAAACCAAATAAACATGTACTAAATAAGCTTTCCAAACCATATATAAATAAGAAAAACACTAAAATTACATATGTCATTAAGAGATAAGTTTATATAATTAAGCTAGTTTATAGTCAGGAAATATTACTTTTTTCGTTAAAAAAAAAAAAAAAAAGGCACTTTCTAAGTTAACATTAATAACATAAAAATACACAAAATTAAAACAGAAATAATTCAAATTTCAAAATTAATAATAAAAATCAATTTACAAAAAAAAAAAAAGAGAAAACTAAAAACAACTATATAGAATTAATATAATTTAATTTTACATATTTAGTTCTTAATTCAATACGAAAATTGTTTTTTTTTATATAAAAAGATAGGATCAAAAACTAGTTTATAGTCAGGAAATATTACTTTTTTTCGTTAAAAAAAAAAAAGGCACTTTCTAAAGCTATGGTTTCCTAGGAAAACAGTGCCGTAAAATAGCGGCCGTAATATTACGTTGAACATTGGACGTAATATAACGGCCGTTAAAACGGCAATCATATACGGTTTCCTCAAAAAGCGTTGCCGTAATATAGCGGCCGTAATATTCAATTAAAACTTCGTCATCTTCGATTTTTGAATTTAAATTGAAATTTTTTGTATTCTTTTTTTTTTTTAAACTCACCGTCACCGTAAAAAAACGTTGAATGAATATTATCACCGTAATTTTACGGCCGACATGAAATAACGGCACCGCTATATTACGTTACGTTCATCACCAACGCTTTCTAGGAAACCATTTTATATAAATTATATAGACAACGTTTTTTCTACGTCATCCACCGCTATATTACGGCCTTTATATTACGGCACCGTTTTCCTAGGAAACCATAGCTTAAGTTAACATTAATAACATAAAAATATACAAAATTAAAAGAGAGATAATTCAAATTTCAAAATTAATCATAAAAATCAATTTACAAAAAAAAAAAAAAGAGAAAACTAAAAACAACTATGTATATAGAATTAATATAATTTAATTTTACATATTTAGTTCTTAATTCAATATGAAAATTGTTTTTTTTATATAAAAAGATAGGATCAAAAACCATAGCAGTTAGTGTCCTAAAAATTAATTATAATAATAATTAAATTATTATATATAATTCAAAAATAAATAAATAAAAATTAATTGTGAAAAAGAAACTATCCTATTCAGAAATCAGTTTTTTAATAGCGAGTTGAATGAACAATTTTTCAATATTGTGGGCAGCGTTCCGCAATATTCACAGCTTTCACAATAGAATTAACATAATCTTATTTTCACAATAGAATTAACATAATCTTGTAATCAATCATAAAAAATGTAGACACCGGATAATAGGTATATCACTAAAGTCCCAACATGTTTCAAACATGTTTAACCACTTGCTATGACAAGACAGTTATATGTATATCAGGGCCGGCCCGTGGCACTTATTTGTTTAGGAGCCTATTCGACAGACAAACAAACAAACATTGAGTTTTAATACATATATAGATTTGATTAAAATGACTACAAATTAGAATTTAAGTTTGGTCAAAAACGAAAAGAATGCAAATCAAAAAGATAGTTTTTTAGGAAATAACAATTTCCTCTCCTTTTTAAAACACCAACAAATAAATTTCAATATTCCCCTACTAAGCAATTTTTTTGTTGCTTTTAATTCAACAATATGAAAAGCACAAAAATCAATTGCCTTTTTTACATCACATCAAATTTTCTTCTTTGTTTTGTTTCTTATAAGAAAAATTCTCTCTTTTAAAACAATAACAAATAAATTTCAATATCGCCTATTAATCCAAAATTCAATCAATTATCATCAAATGTTTTTCGAGATTTAAAATATTTTTAAATCAATTAACGAATCAGTTCATTTTGGTTTTTTTTAAGTTCATCATGATTGTAATCATATTTTCAATAAAATGTGTATATATCTTTTTTTATGGTTTCGTCAGGCATCTTTTGATCCTTCTGATGTTTCATTAATGGATCATACTGATAATCAATCAAATTTTCAACAAATCAAGAAAATAATTTTTCTCTGAATTGTCAACAAAATGAAACTGAATCTTACAACAGCCAAAGTAATTCTATAATTGATACATCTTTACAACAACTAAAGATATCAATCGTTGCAAGACTTCTCATATGATATAAAGATTACAAATTTTTTTCACAAATACTAACATTTGTTGAAAAAAAAATACCTTCTCATTTAAAAAATGAACTATATATAACTAATAGTTAAATTAAAATTATCTTTTTCGTTATTAATAGAAATTTATTGCAATTTTAATACGTAATTTATATATTAAATATTTTTGATGATAGACTATTTGGATCAATAATTTAAATATCTTATTTTGTAATTTGAGAAATTTTGGAATCTCTAATTTTTGTTCTCACATTTATCTTTAAGGAGTATTTAACAGTTGTTATGATTAAAGGATTTTTATTTTATTATTTCACTTGTGTTAAGAATGGTAATTTAAAAGTACAAAAAAAAGTTTGTGTATATGGGAGAATGAGACAATTCCGCAATTACTTAATTTTGAACTTGTTTTTTTTAATATACACATTTTAAAAAATTGAATGTAATTACTGGTCTTAGAATAATTTCAATTTAACATTCATGTAATGGATTTTTTATTCATAACCAGGGGCTTTAGTTTTCGAATCGTCCATTCCAAAAAAAATATTTTCTTATCGTTAACGAATTCGAATTACTCGGATTTTATCTACCCATGCCCAATACTTTTCTTATTATGAGGCAATAAAATTTAAATCACAGAAAAAAATAATACCAAAAAATTAAAGCAAACTAGCTTATTATGTTTAATACAAAATGTTCAAATTAGAATCAATATTTTTGTGTTTTTATAATGTTTTAACTATCAATGATATTTGTTACGAAACTTAAGTTTAATTTGAGAAAATTTTTATTTTATATAAAACTAAGCAAAAATCTGTAATTCTAGATTACCTGCTTCTATTATTTATTAAATATGTTGTATCAATATTATTTATAAACCAAAAATTAAAAAAATAGTTGAATTTACTGTTAGAATTAAAATGTTAAACCGAGCTAAACAAAGTTAGATGAAAGATATCTCATATTGATATTTTGTGATAATTGCTATATCAATTTTATTATCAAAATGTTCAAATTTAATATTTCAACTATTATCGGAATTTTTTAATTTTTGTAATAAAAGAAAATACAATCTATTTAAAACTGGACAAAAGCATTCTGAATTTTTTTCATTACCGTATTTGTAAAGACAAAAAGCCATATTTCACAGAAATTTCAATATAAATTGAGTTATCGATCATTTTATTATAAATTTCAATTAAAGTTAAGAAACCGAATGCAAAACTTCACTAACTTTATAAAATAAAAATTAAAAACTTAGCACAGAGTCAACAATAAAATTATCGACATTTTTTTTTCTTTTTTTTCTTAAGAATTTTTATTTTGATTGTTTAAAAAACACGAAATCTAATGGTAATCGATGATTAAATTAATAATTATATAAACTTTGTTTCAATTTATTTTGAATTTAATAAATAATATTAAAAAAAAAATTAGTTACTAATAATAGTAGATTACAACACATGTTAAGAAAATTTGTTATTACAACGAGTTGTGAATACACAAAAACACATAGACACCAGTCAATACCGAGTCAATACACGAGACCGTTAGGTCGAGTGATATAATATTGGCAAGTGTCTATGTGTTTTTGTGTATATACACAACGAGCTGTATAACAAATTTTATTAATATGTTTTGTATACTGTTTTAATGTGCATGTGAGAGGTAGTTGCAATCAATACATTTGCAATGCAAAAAAATAAACAAAAGTTCAAAATGAAGTAAGTAAATAAAATTTACTTAATACGGAGAATGTAAATAAAATTTACTTAATTAAATATTTACATGTGTATTGACGCATGTAATATACCATTTACCGAGCTAAATTTACGATTGTAAATACAACTTACCGATCACATGTACATTAAATTTATTAACGATTATACTAATAACTGAACGAAGGAAATCAGAGAAAAACTCAACGAGCTTAAAAAGAGAACTTTATTTTTAGAGAAAGTAAATAAAATCGAATTTCATATTTTCAGTGAATATATTTTTTTTTGCCATTAATGTCTAAAAAAAATCTAAAAAAATTAAAAAAAATCAATTTCATAAAAGTGAACTCATTTTATTAACTTTCCATCAGTATTATAAAATAAAAACAAGAAAAATATTATTTGTGGTTTAACACTAAGTAGGTAGGTACATAGTTTTTATCAATACACTAAAATATATTATAGTTTCACCCCTATTCTAAGACACTTGAAATTAAATTTTTCCAAAATCCTTCTCTCAATTTAAATTGACATCTAAATAAAAATAAATTCTACGTTTTGAACGAATGTGGTTTTTTAGACGCTAATTTAACAGATGGTAAAAATTAAAAAATATTTGAGTTGGATTAAGTTCTTGTTAGTTAATTACTTATAAAAAAATAATTTAATCAGGAACCATTTTTATTTCAAGAACATTTCAGACTATGATTCAGACTATTATTCTTATTTGGGGGTCAAACCGTTTACACATTTGATCCCAAATAAAACGGTTTGATCCCAAATAACCAAATATCATTGTAGTCTGAAATAATCCCTGAAATAAAAATGGTTCCTGATTCAAATTTTTTTTAATAAGTAATTAACTAACAAGAACTTAATCCAACTGAAATATTTTTTAATTTTTACCATCTGTTAAATTAGCGTCTAAAAAACCACATTCGTTCAAAATGTAGAATTTATTTTTTTATTTTCCAGGTGCCCTTCCGTGTGATAGCGATGTTGAAATTTGATATAATGAACCTACAAATAGAAAAAATAATAATAATAAAAAATGAATCATTTAGATTTAAATAATCGTTATTAATATTTGCTAATATTTTTTTTTTAATTTAATAAAATTTTTAATTTATAGAATTATTTAGAATTTATTTGTTATACAAAAACTTTAGAATAATGCTTACTTAATAGCGTCTTCCACCACGACCACGCCGTGCTCCACGATACGGCTGACGCCAATTCCAATCGTAATTTCGATTTTTGTACCGGCGGCATGCGGTCTTCGACCCATGGTCAGGAATCTTTTTCGACTTTATTTACATTATCATCATTTTTTCGATTTTTTCTTTAATTTTTGTTCTGATCATTTTCACAATCACTTTTTTCATCATCATTATATTCTTGGGAAAGCAAATCAATTTTTGCTTGTTGCTCCTGTTGTTTATTGCGCATTTCTAAAATTAACTCGTTTTGAGTTTTTAATTGTTGCATTACAATAAATTTAAATGCAAGGAGTTCAGTTTTTATATCAGTTTCATTAATGTTAATTATTTGTTGTACGTTGTCTTCAGACATGATTGCCTTAAAAAAATTTAATAAGTTTTAATGACAGTTAGAACAGAAGGGTTAATTTTGATTTTGTATTTAAGGTGTTGTTAATAAAGTTTGAGTCTAAAATTGAGAGAAAGAATTAAAAAAAAAGATTTTAAATTAACGAATCGCTAGAAACCCACTTGGAAATCCTCTAAATTTTGAAAAACTTTTATATAGAAATAGACACAGTTCAGATCTGAATTAATTTAAGTATTTTTGGACAGTATAGGTACTGGGAGGTTATTATGTAACTCCTATTCGAATTCGGATTGATTCGAAAGTTGTTTTCGATTCTATTATGAAATGATATTATGTGATATTATGATATTATGAAAGTGAAACAATGATCGAATAAAGGCAGCTTTAAAAGGTTGGCTATAAAGTTTTATTCGAATAAAAAAAGTGAAACAATGATCGAATAAAGGCAGCTTTAAAAGGTTGGCTATAAAGTTTTATTCGAATAAAAAAATGTCAAAATCATATGTTTGTTGTATTAAATTCGAGTGAAAACTTAAATCGGAATTATGTAATTCGAATTCGGATTTTTATTTTATTTTTTTTTATTTTATAAAGTTGACTATGAATATTGACGGCATTATGTAGACGATATATATACACGGCATTATGCAACTCGAAAAACGAATAAAAATTATTCGAAATTCGGAAATTTTGTTCGATAACTAGGGTTGGGGTTTTAATTCTGTGTTGCATAATTCTGTATTGCAAAATTCTGTATTGGAAAAATAAAATAAAAAATTATGCGCGCGCGCGCATAATTTTTTATTTTATTTTTCCAATACAGAAATTCTTTACGTTTTTTTTTGGGGGGCACTGTTGAAAACTAAATTTAAATTCAATACAGAGAGCTTTCCAAGGACTCAAAACAATGTACGAGCTTGGCATAGACCATAGACGATAAAAATGTTTAGGGGGTAAACGTCATTTAGGGTTGTACAAATTGATGAGTAATCTAAAAAATTAATTATTTATTTCAAATATTATTGGAAAAGGCTAAGCTAGGAGAAAGATTCAATGACAAAAAAAAATTGCGAAACAATCAAAAAAAATTAAAAGAATTATGAAGAAAAGGACAAAAATAGAAAATGGCGAGTTTTTTAAATTAATTGCAACGCATCTGTCTTTATAAAAAAAGGGTTATCTAAAAAACAAAATTTTGTTATTATATAAAAAAAGATTTTATTTTTTTTAATAAAAGATGAATTTAATTAGCAATAAAATAATTGGATTTTTTTTGCTTTTTGTAATTATCTCCTTTTTTAGATTTTACTCCTACTTCGCCATAAAGAATTTTACTATAACTGAATTTTGTCTATACAGAATTTTAATGTAGCAGAATTTCATTATAGCAGAATTTTGTCAAACAGAATTTTGTACATACAGAATTTATTCATAAATTTTTTTTCAATACAGAATTTTGCAATCCAGAATTCTTTTTGTTATACAGAATTTCGCACCAAAGAATTTCGCAATACAGAATTTCGACACGATCCCTTAAATTAAAAAATATATTTTGAGTATTATTATTTAGAGAGTGTTTTTGCGGGAAGGCCTCCATTTCGGAGTTATGACACTTCAAAATTTTCATACGTTACTTCATATGATATACGTTTTAAACTTTTTGTACATTGAATGAGCCTTTTCACAAAAAATTTTAAATAGAACTTTGACGAGAAATTAATTTTTCGAAAAAACGGGGCGGGGGCGGTCAAATCCCACTGACCGCCAGCATGCGGCCCCGACTCCCCACCGCTTTTTGAAAAATTAATTTCTCGTCAAAGTTCTGTTTAAAAAACGTATGAAGTAACGTATGAAAATTTTGAAGGGCCATAACTCCGAAATGGAGGCCTTCCCGCAAAAACCCTCTCGGATTTAACATTTTAGGGACCGTTTCTATTACATATCCGAAAATAGGGCAAATGGGGCACAAAAAAAATTTTTCATTCAAAAATGTATGAAAACTTCTGGGGGCCCTATCTACGAAACGGGGCCTTTGCCCCAAGATCTGATTTCAGTTTTGGGAGTTTGGGCACCACCTCTACCCCCCTCCAAGTTTCAGCCTATTCTGAGAGTTTCAAGGAAACGGCATTATCGCCAAAAATTTATTATTTAACTTTAGCAAAAAAAACACTGTTTTTTTATTTAAAATTTTCAAACAATTTTAAAAATAAAATCGAAACAAACAACAAACAGATGATATTGACATTTTTTTATTCGAATAAAACATTGTAGCCGACCTTTTAAAGCTGCCTTTATTCGATTGTTTTACTTTCGATTTACATAATACCATTTTATAATAGAATCGAAAAAACTTTCGAATCAATCCGAATTCGAATAGGACTTACATATTAAAAAAATTGAAAAAATTGAAAATTTTAAATAAAAATCAAGTTTTTATTTCAAAATGTACTTAAATTTCAAACAAAATATTTTTTTGGTTGGTTATTTAGTTTTTTTCCGTTCGGAAAAAAGTTATCCAACAAAATTTCCAAAATTCGAATAATTTTTATTCGTTTTTCGAGTTGTATTTATTGTGTATTTATCTTGAAAAATAAAAATCCGAATTCGAATTACATAATTCCGATTTCAGTTTTCACTCGAATTTCATTTTAGAATCGTTAACAACTTGAAATTTGCTTTCTAATCCTCAAACTTCGATTATTTTAAATAAATTTTAATTCTACATATATTAAACTGCAATTACATATTTATTTTTTAATTCTTTATACTGACTTCACTTCGTTTCCATAAACTTAGAAAGTCAAAATTGACCCACTTCCCGATATCCAATTGTGTTGAAATTTTGCACATCGCTTTGTCGTCGATGACAATGCACTTTGGCATCGACACATTCAGACACACACACACACACATCTTCACCGCACTTTCCACAAACTTACAAAGTTAAAAATGACCCACTTCCCGGTATCCAATCGAGCTGAAATATACTTTAGCATTACACACACACCCAGCGGCGGATCTACATATACGCTAATGAAGCTGCAGCTTCAGGGCCCCGATTTAAAAGGGAACTCAAAACCAAAATGCATTTTGTCCAAACACTATGCGTTATTATAGTACAATGAATATATTTCTCTTTTTTGTCAAATTTTATAAAAATTATAATTTTATGAGTACATATTCTTACAGTTAGTTAATATTCTATAAATTCTATTTTGTCAATTAATTAAATAATAAGATTTTAAAAAACGGATTCTATATCATGATGATTTTAAATTAAAGGGTTTGTTGCTTTAAATGTCCAACTTTAAACATCCTCCCGCCTCGGATTTACTTCATAGTAAATTGAAATACCCATAATCATGAAATTTGATTGCTAGTTCAGTCATTTATTAAGGATATCAATACTGATTTTGATAATTAATAATTTTCCATAATTGATAATTAATAATTCCATTTCAATTTTCGATGTCTAATTATTTTTACATCGTTGATATGATATTTGGTGTAATTTATTTGAGGTTGTGGATGTTTGTGTTGACTACTCGTAATTTCTTGAACCAATTGATCTATTGTTGTTGTTTAGGACCATTCCAAGTTTGTGGCGAATTTCATTTCAATTTATGAATGGATAATCTCATAAACTTGTACCAAACGCAATTATGTTTAATCATGGTCTCTTTTAGGAAATAAATTTAATAATTTTGAAGGTTTTAATGTGAAAGTTATTGCAAATTTTGAAAGAAATTGATAATAAATTGTTAAATAGTACGAGATTTTCGTTATATTTATAAGTATCAGATAAAAAAAAGACAAATTTAGATTTTTCTTTTATTCAATTAAAGCGTATGAATTCAGATTATTATTTTGTTTAAAATTAAAAATATATAATTCAAATTTAGTTATTTTTTGGAATTAAAATGAACAAAAATTCAGGCTTTCATTTTTTCCTAATTTGAAATTAAAAATATGTAATTCAGATATCGTTATTTTTTGGAATAGAACGTGTGAGGATTCCATTCTTAGTACGAATCGTTGCAACCCGGATTTGTCCATCTTTTCCTTTATGGACGTAAAAAATTCCGTTTTTAATTTTTTTTTTTTATTTTTTTTATTTTAAAAGTTTAAAATATGAAATTCAATTTTACTAATTTGAGATTTGGATTTAAAATTTTATGGAAGTAGACATAGTTTTACTATAGGACGTGTGAGGATTCCATTCTTAGTACGAATCGTTGCAACCCGGATTTGTCCATCTTTTCCTTTATGGACGTCAATTACCCGGCCTAATCTCCACTGAGTTGGCGGCAGATTATCTTCTTTTATAACGACTATTCTATCAACTACGAGGTGAGATTCTTGGTTTTTCCACTTTGATCGTTGGTGAAGTGTATTCAAGTAATCCTTGCTCCACCTATTCCAGAAATACTGTCTGATTTTTTGAACTTCGTTCCACCTTTTTAAGTCCGACATTTCGACTTCAAGTGGAAGTTCAGGGGGAGTAAAAAATGAACGACCAATCAAGAAATGAGCTGGTGTCAGAGCGTTCAGTTCGTTTGAGTCGTCATTTAATCCGGTTAAAGGTCGGCTATTCAACACCATTTCAATTTGACACAGAATTGTCGACTAGTCCTCAAATGTTACTGATTGGTTCGAGCAAATTCTTTTCAGGTGATATTTCATTGATTTCACTCCCGCTTCATGAAGACCTCCAAAATGGGGCGCTGAAGGTGGAATAAATTTGAAATCGATATGCTGGTTCCCTAATTGCTCAACGGCATCAGTGGTGACAGATTTTAATGCTTGTTTGTACTCCCTTTCAAGCTCATTTTTAGCACCTACGAAATTTGTGGCATTGTCGCAGAAAATTGTACGACAAAGTCCTCGACGTGCGTAGAAACGCGAAAAAGCTTGCAGGAAGGTCTTTGTCGACAAATCGCTCACAGGCTCTAGGTGTATAGCTTTGGTCGAACAACAAACAAAAACGCATACGTAGCCTTTAGTAAGACGGTTACAACGACCTCGAGACATTTTTAATTGGAATGGGCCAGCGAAATCCAAACTGACGTGGACGAATAGGCAATTAGCTGAGATTCTTTCTAAAGGCAATGGGCTCATAATTTGGGTTAAGGTTTTTTGTTTGTGAATCACACAAATCTTACAATTGTTTACTACAGCCTTACATAACTGTTTTAATTTAATTATCCAAAACTCCTGTCGGATGACGCTCATCATTAAAGAAATATTGCCATGTAGAGTGAGTTTGTGAATTGCTTCAAGGTAAAGTTTTGTAAAGTGACTGCGATTGGGAATTATTATAGGGTGTTTTTCGTTATAAGTAACGTTGAGATTAACTAATCTACCATTCATTCTAATTAATGAATTTTCATCTAAAAACGGATTAAATTTAACTAATAAGCTGGATTTAGGGAGGAGTAATTTTTCATTTAAAAGTTGATAGTCTTCTTTAAAATATTTTCTCTGAGCGTTTAAAATTAATTTAGTTTTAACATTTTTTATTTCAGACGCGGCAATTGGTTTAGGAAATTTTAAACGAAGCTCTGAAGGGGTTAAACAATTTGAAGTAAATCTATGGCAGATTGCTAACACTCTCAATGCTCGGAAAAGGTCAGAGAAACGTTCAGAAATTTCAGTTTCTCTACATGAACTGAAAGTTTGCTTAGATTTTCTCTCTTCTAAATCGGTTTGGGTAATTTTTACGGGGGGTGGCCAATGCGTTTCGTCTTCTGAAAGCCATTGAGGACCTTCCCACCACATTTTATTGTTGACCAACTCTATGGCAGATTGGCCTCTTGAAGGAAAATCGGCTGGATTTTGTTTGGATGGAACATAATTGAACTTTAAGTTTCCAGTATTTTCAATTATTTGGGCAACCCTATTTCCTACAAATGGTTTCCATTTCGTTGGGTGTGATCTGATCCAAGCTAAACCGATCTGTGAATCAGTCCATGCAAAAAATTCGGTGTTTTGAATTGGAAAGGTACTTCTGATAAATTTTACGAGATTGGAAAGCAGCAGTGCTGCACATAGTTCTAACCGTGGTAAAGAGACAAATTTAATAGGTGCAATTTTAGTTTTGGACGTTACTAGATTTGAGTAAATTTCGTTATTAAACTCAGTTCTGATGTAACAACAGGCTGCATAAGCCTTATTTGAAGCGTCACAAAAAAAATGAAATTGGGTGGAGCTATTTTCTGGTTTATAATTAAACCAACGGTGTATTTGAATTTTTTCTATGTGATATAGATCATTGGATAATTCCAACCATTTTTTTTGAATGTTTAACGCAATTGAATCATCCCAGTCAACATTTTCTTTCCTAAATTCTTGCATTAGAATCTTTCCACTTGTAACAATTGGAGCTATAAGGCCTAGTGGATCGTAAATTTTAGAAATTTGAGAAAATATTTTTCGTTTGGTGATTGGAATAATAATCTCAGACCAATTTAGTTGGAATGTGAAAAAATCTAACGAATTTGCCCATTGGATGCCTAAGGTTTTTGATAGGTATCTTAAATCAAAATTTTTTGTGTGGTTAGAATCCATGACTTTGTGGTTTTCAGGAATGTTTGACAGGCTTTTAGGGTCATTGGAAATCCATTTACGCAGTTCGAACCCACCTGAACGTAACATTTGAATAAGTTCAAATATTATAGTTTGTAGTTCATCACAAGAGTATGCTCCAATCAAACAATCATCAACATACGTAGAATTGCGAATAACGTTAGCTGCGTGGGGATATTTTTGTTCTTCATCCTGAGCTAATTGCAATAAAGTTCTTATTGCTAGAAACGGGGAGGGTTTTAATCCAAAAACTAAACGTTCTAGTCTAAAATCTTGAATATTTTCACCTTTTGCAAAACGATACAAAATACGCTGATAATTTGTGTGATCAGGAGAAATGAAAATTTGTCGAACCATTTTTTCGATGTCTGTCGTTGCAACAAAGGGAAATTTTCTCCAATTTATTAGAATGGCTGATAGATCTTGTTGTAACGCAGGACCTGGGTAAAGAAAATCATTTAGACTGTACTGAGAGGATGTTTTAGCTGAGCCATCAAAAACGATTCGAACTTTTGTTGTAAGACTGCTATCTTTAATGACACAGTGATGTGGTAAATAACAGCTGGTTATGCTAGTCTTTTCGTTTTCAATCGTTACATTTTCTTCACTCGTGGAACGAGAAAGATGACCCAAAGTGAGGTATTCGCGAATTATTTGGTCGTATTGATGTTTCAAGTCTGGGTTTTTCTCAATTTTTTTCTCTAGAGAGAGGAATCGGGTTTTTGCCATAAACCGAGAATTTCCCAATTTGATATTTTCATCAATATTTGGTTTGAATGGTAGGCTAACCATGTATGAACCATTTTTTAGCCTGCTGTGCGTGTTTTGGAAATGATTTTCGCAGAACTCTTCATCGGAAGTCAGTGGTTTTTTATCAGGTAGTTCTTCTAGTTCCCAGAATCGTTTCATATCACTTTCAATTGAAACTTCTGTACAAAAAGAAACTACGGTTGAAAAGAAATTATTTTCTGTTTGGGTTGCATTGGAAGTACCCAGAACTATCCACCCAAAGATAGTTTTGATTGCGGCAACGGTATTTTCTTCGTTTTTAATTAATCCCTCGAGTATTATAGAAGGGTAAATATCTGCGCTAATCAATAAATCAATCTTTCTCGGGGTTTCAAATTCAGGATCGGCCCAGTCCAGGCCTTGGAATTGGGGTGATAAGGTTTTATCAAAGGGTTGTGACGGTAGAAAATCGGTTAATTTTTTCAACACTAACGCTTCAGATTTTAAAGGGGGGAAATTAAAATATTTAGGAAGTAATGATATTGTAACTTTAGTATTACATGGTGTACTCATTCCTCCCACCCCTGAAATGTTAGATGAAATTTTAGAGGTTTTCATCTCAGAATAATTTACAAAATCTTCTGTAATGAAGGATGCCTCGGAACCAGGGTCTATTAAAGCTCGAATTCTATAATAATTGTTCTTGACTTTAATTTTTATAACCGCTGTGGCTAATAAAGTATTAAATTTTGAGTTGGGATTTTTGCTGATTTGGTTTGATTTAACCGTTTCAGTGGTGTGCGGTTTATGGGTTTCGTTGTTTGTGGACTGTGTGGTTGTACTGGGTTGGCTAGTGTTTGGTGAATTTTGATTTTGGATTAAATTTAAGTGTAAAAGTGTGTGATGTTTCTTATTGCATAGTTTACATTTTTGAGTTTTTGAACAACTTTTGGTGGTGTGATTACCAAAACAATTACAACACAAATTTAATGAGCGTATGATATGAACTCTAGAATCTGGCTCCATTTTTGCAAATTTAGGACATTTTATAATTAAATGAGGATGAGCATGACAAATTTGGCAGTTTTGAGTTTGAGAGCTGAATGAATTAAATTTTTTTGGTGTCGTTGGAGACGTATTAGAATTACAATGCACTTCATCAATTGCTTCAAGAACTCGGAATCTTTCGGAAAGAAACTTTAAGAGGTCTTCCCACTTCGGAATTTCACAATGGGTTTCTAAAGATTGTTCCCAGAGTCTTAAGCTTTCTTTTGGTAAAGACTGGCAAACAAGGTAAATCAGTAGCGGGGCCCAATCTTCTGTGCTTATGTTTTCATTTTTTATAGCAGCTAAAATTTCAATAATTTTGTCATGTAAAGTTCTAATATTTTTTGAATTATCTGGCTTTGGTGGACCTAGAGTAAAAAGCTTTTTTAACTGTACATTCAATAGGATTCTAGGGTTTTCATACCTTTTTTTCAAAGCAGTCCAGGCGGGTTCATAATTAGCTTCAGTAAGCGCGTAATTACTGATCAAAGTTGCTGCCTGTCCTTTTAATTTTGATTTGAGATAATGAAATTTATTTACGGGTCTCAGTGATGAGTTTTCATGCACTAAAGCACAGTAAATATCCCTGAAGGGTATCCACTCTAAATATTCGCCTGAAAATTCAGGTATTTCAATTGATGGTAGTTTAATAGAATTAGAACTTTTGTAGTTTGTATCACTTTCATTTGAAGTTGGTTTATTTTCATCTTGTTTTAACTGTTTTAATTTTTCTTCTAATAAGCCATTTATTTCAAAATATTGTGCCATCAAAGCCGTAAATTTATTGTTATAAGTTTCGATTTCTTCTGGAGAATAAATGAACTCTCTATGCCAAAGATTATCGTACGACGTATCAATCGTGGAAAACATTGTCTGACATACTGAGATTTTTGCTTTGATACTACCTATATTTATGCCTAGGCTCAGATCTTTTAACAATGTCTGAGTTGTGGAAAATTTGTCGCAACTTCGGATGAAATTTTGAACTATTGTTACTTGGGAAGATTCACCTGACTTTTCGTTCTTCTGAACGTCTGATTGACTTGTTTTCTCATTATTCTTAGACATAATAAATCTAAGGTAATATTGAATTTATTGAAGAATTATTGAAAAGACAAAAAATACTTGAAGTCAACTTTAAATGTTAATTTTAAGTTTGTTCCCCGGTCAAAAAGTAGGGTAGTATGTATTTAATTCTATTCTTGTATAAAGGTAATTACTATTTTTTTTTTTTTTTTTTTCAAAATATTTTATACTTAGTTTGTGAATTTCAAGCTACTATTGAAAAATAGTATTTAAAAAAAATTTGAATGTAATTTTAAAAAAATTAAAAAAATTTAACAATAAACCAAAAAAAAAAATTTAATAAAAAAACTTTATTAAAAAAAATTTTAAAAAATTGCGAAATTTGTTCGAACTTAATTTATGGAACCGATATTACTATACTAATACTATATATTATATATATATATATATATATATATGGAAATGCACTTATTCGATATATTAATCTAGCAAAATTTGATGAAAAGCAAAATAATTGATTAAAAAATTATTATGTGTAGTGAAATTATAAAATATTACCTAATATCAATTTGTCCCTTTTATATAATTAAAAAAAAATTGGGAAAAAAAATATTATCTTCGGCAGGTAGTAGAATAAATAAAAAATGGATTGCGAAAAAAAATTATTATCTTAGGCAGGTAGTAGAAAATTTATAAAAATATGCATAAACAAATTTATTATTGATGACGAGAATAAAAAAAATTTAGTTTTGTCAATGGGAAAAAAAATTACATTAAAAAAAATTTATTTTTGTAAACCAAATTTGATTTTGTAATGAAAAAAAATGAAAACTGAATTAATTCTAGGGTTTTTATGGTATTATTCCAAAAATTTTTTTTTGATTTTTTGATGTAAAATATATGTAGTAAATTTAATGGAATCAATTATGAGACCAAATTTAGGTACCTTAAAGAAAAATCCAAATTTTCCTTCTTTTTCTTTCTTCCTCCCTCCAAACTTATTTAGGAAATTTTTGTATTTTATTTTTTTTTTTTCGATATTATCAATTTCTTTTTTTGTTATAAAAAAATATTGCAATAATTTTCACTCACCGCTCTTGTGTTAAATAAATTTTTACAATTCCAATTTTTACAAATTGGTTTTGAAATTTATTTTAATGTTAATTTTACTTTAATTAAAAAAAATTTACTTTAATAATAATTTTTATTTTTCCTTTTAAAATAAATTTCTTTGCACACCTTTTGTTTTTTTTTTTTGTTAAATTAAATTTTTGTTCGAAGGACCATGTCCAAACACTATGCGTTATTATAGTACAATGAATATATTTCTCTTTTTTGTTAAATTTTATAAAAATTATAATTTTATGAGTACATATTCTTACAGTTAGTTAATATTCTATAAATTCTATTTTGTCAATTAATTAAATAATAAGATTTTAAAAAACGGATTCTATATCATGATGATTTTAAATTAAAGGGTTTGTTGCTTTAAATGTCCAACTTTAAACACATTTTATATTTTAAAACAAACTTGGTCATAACATACGAATAATTACTAAAATTAAATATTTTGGTACGAGTGATGTGAAAGAAGGTTCCGATCGGAAAACAAAATCAATTTTGGTTTCAGAGTTAAGGAAATATGAAATCTTTTTACGATTTTTTTCTCAAAAAAATAAATTCAAAGACAACAATTTTTTTTTGTGAAAATAAATTATAATTTTTGGAAAATATTTAAAAAAAAAAATAGTTTTAATTTGTGAAAATAAATTATAATTTAGAAAAAAACAAATTAAAAGAAGCTACCTATATTGGATATTCTTTTTGATTACCTTCTCACTTGCATATACCTACTTAGATGTTGAAAATGTTTCCAATTACAGTGAACCCTGTCTAAGACGAAAACTGTGTAAGACGGAAACCTGCATTAAACGGAACTTTTTTTGTGATTGTTGATTTTTCCATTCAAATCAACCCGTGTAAGACGGAAAATACCTTAAGACGGAAACGGACAGATTTTATGTCGTATTTACTATTAGTAAACCTGTGTAAAACGGAAAAATGAATCACTGTTTTTTTCCATGATTCTTTACTGGGTATATCATTTCACATTTGCTGGGAAAATATTAATCATATGTATATCATATGTAATTTTCTGTTGGGTATATTATTATCATTTTAAACAAATGTTGATCTAAATTATGATTTTCAAGATGAGAATATAACTGATAAACAAGCTATGGATGCAGCTGTTTTTTTATTCAAAGGGGAGTTCGGAAGATGGTTGCAACTACTAAAACTATTGAATTTAATATTGTTGTTAACATTTTGTTCAAAAAAAAACTAAACAAACAGTAATGCCAAACTATTTAATATAATATATTAATATATCGCTCCTCGCATTCTATAATATTGTAAGTCAAAAATGCAGGTTTTCAGGAGAGCATTTTTAAGATTTTTTTTTTTCTGTCACTTCGTTTTCTGTTCCTGTTTTCTGTAAAGCATATATTTTTATACAAAATTAAGAAGAAAGTAATGCTTTATGAGTACATAAGTAACATTTTGAGCTAATATAAGTAGTTTAGTTGTAATTTAAGAAACTAATATAATAGAATGGACAAGATCAGTAGAAGTTGATTGTAAGATGACCTACAGCAAACATTTTGAAAAAAAATTCAAGCTATAATATGATAAGTATACTTACAATATAAATAATTTCACAATTTCATACTTCTATTATTGTAAGTTATACTTACAATATTAATGTTAGGACAGTTTTGAATTTGCTTGTCGTTCACAAATGTTGTAACTATTACTTATAATTTTAATAAAATAAGTATATACATTGTAAGTGCACTTAAAAACCAAATAATTTGAAGATTAAAGGACATTCATATTGTAAGTCTACTTATAAAGAAAATAAATTGAACAATTCGTTCTAACTTATTTTAAGTCTACATACAATCTGATTTACGGGAGTTTTTGGGCACATTGCACAATATTGTAAGTCTTTTTTTTAATGTAACTTTTTAAGGACATATCGTAGAACTATAAAATTTATACAGTAGATGCTCATTTACATGAGCTTCTTAGTTTTCACATCTTTCTATTATGTTGTAAGTGCACTTACAATATTATAGAATGCGAGGAGCGATATATATTAATATATTAATATGTGTAGTATATATGTATCTACCTATAAAAGTTCCTGAATTTATTAATTTTTTAAGGTATACATATTTTATCTTTTGTTATATGACAGTTTGAATTTTTATGCCAAATTTTGTTATTTTATTTCAAACTAATGTTTAATAAACCAAATGTATAACATACATGTTAGACATACATACATTAAAAATTAAGAATCAAAAAATATGTTTTATTAACCCTGTGTAAGACGGAAACCTGTCTAAGACGGAAATATTTCCCGGTCCGTTGAGGTTCCGTCTTAGGCAGGTTTCACTGTATTAGATTTAGATGAGGAGTAGGACAATTCTATTAACTTATAGTTGGTAAAAAGATCTATCAGAGACAAACCAAATCCTTTTCATTTGAATTTTTGATGTGATTATTTTTCGACAATTTTTATACAATAAACGGAAACCATAATTGACTTTTTTTCAGAGAGCTTTTAATTTTCTTTTATTTCCCGACAGGTGAAATCGAGTGTAAATTTTCAGAAAATGACTTAAGTATCACTCTACTTCGGAAACCAAAAAACTTCCCGTACGTCTGTCTGTTACATGATGACACCACTATAATATTTAAATATCTGTAATAATATATTTAAATTAAAAAAAATACAATAAAGCATAATACTTTTCTTGGCGTTTGCTCCATTTTTTATTCGAATTATCTGTTAAGCAAATCTTATCCGATTGAGATTTTAATTGTCTAAAAATTCCAGAAAACTTTTTTAATTCTTTAAATGCCTGGAAATATTTCTAGTTTTGTTTATTTCAATTTTTTGTTTTTGAATTAAAATTATTTTTCTATTATTTATGTACATACATATATATATTTTTTTAAGTTTTTCGTAACATCGGTTTTAAAAACAGATAATGGACTTTGGGGGCCCCGAAAATAACTAAGCTACAGGTCCCAAAAACTTAGATCCGCCACTGCACACACCTTTATATAAACTTCACTACCTGGTCTCCAAACTTAGTAAGTCAAAATAGACCCAATTTCCGGTATCCAATGGAGCTAAAATTTTGCACATCATTTTGACGTCGATAACAATATAGTTTGGCATCGCACACTCACCCACACACACAGGGCCGGCCTTCTATGTCAAGAGGCCAGGGTGCAAATATTTTCTTGGGGCCTCTAATTTTTTTTAATATAACAGAATAAAAGTATACTATCCAAATTACGGTAATATTTATTATTTAAAAAACGATAAAATGTAGTTCAACAAAAAAAAAACATGTCATAAAAACAATACAAGTTTAAACTTAAATATTTTTAATATGAGCCTTTTTTGTTGCCATCATTAATTAACATTGAAAAATCACAACTTTGTAGAATAACTAATAATATGTTGGAAAAAATTTCGTCATAATTGTCATTTAAAATATATTGCAGTATATCCTGTGCATTCTCTACATTAGGCTTACTCAAAATCATTGCTATTAACAAAAAAAAAATGTAAATCTGGGGCCCTTTAAAATCAGGGGCCCAGGTGCCTTGCACCCGTCGCCCGCAGAAGGCCGGCTCTGCACACACACACACACCTTTATATGAACTTCATCACTTAATTAATTCTGTCTAGCTTAGATATAAACCTAAACCTAAAATTTAGTGCAATGACTATTATATTTTCTAATTAAGCGAATATCCCGGGATTTTTGGTTGAAATCCCGGGATTACGGGATTCAATTTTACAACCGGGAAAACGGGATCCCGTTTGAGAAGCCCTAGTACTTACGCAGTACCAGTATATTGGTACTGAATTTTTTTGCAGTACCAGTACATTGTGAGAAAAATATGCAGTATTTTTGCAGTAACAGTATACTGGTATTGCATATTGTATTTAGTACAAAAATACTTCATTTTAGCCAACTATATTTGGAAAACTAAAACATTACAAGTGCCGTATTTTTTTTTCACTATTTATAAAGGTACATAGGCGACTGCTGTCCCCATTGGACAAAACTATAAGACTCCACCATTATTAAGTTTTGCTTGTAAATCGATTGAAACTTGGTGGCGTCATATTTTCGAATCGGCATTCATCCAGAAAGTCGACCTTCGATACAGCCCGTGCTACTCACCACCAAGTTCCAGTCAAAACATCTCGAGGACGCCAAGACACCATTAAAAAAAAGCTGGAATTTTAAAGGAAATAAAACACTTACCTGACTTAAAAAGTTTTTGTCGTCTATTTTAGAACCAATAAAAATAAACTTCGGTATTGAAATTGAAAACACTAATTTGGATGATAATAGAATTTTAATTTTATTAATTATTTAATTTGAATTTTTTTTTTTATAAATAACAGCAAAAACGATCTCAATAGAAAATTCTAATAAAAAAAAATGTGGTAGCGGTGCTTTTTATTCATGTGATATCACTGAATTGTGAATTGTAAACAGTGTTGCCAAAGCATAAAATAAAATTGTATAAAAAAAAGGATTTTTAATTTTTGATGGACTTGTAAGCATTGGACAGGTAAGCGTTGAAAATGGAAATATATAATTTTTTATGTCTGCTTTCGACAGTAATAATAAGAAGAGGACTAGACTAATCTTGAATTTTGACAATTTTGAGATTAAAACATAATAAAATAAACTTTTTTTCTTATACTATTTTGTAATTTTATCATTGTTTTTTTTACATATCCCGCCTGTAGGTATTATAAAATAGAATAAAAAATTATAAACGGGCTATTTAGTTAAACTGAAATATTAATACTATTGCGATGTTTCCATGATCGGGTTGAAATAGAGTTGAGTTTTTCGTTTAGTTGATTTTTAATAAAAACTTTTCAACTGGACGAAAACCCTACTCTGTTTTAATCCGATCATGGAAATATAGTATATGTGGGAAAATCCAGAATTTGAAAATAAGGTTTTTAAATTTTTTTTTGTGTGAAGAATGATTATTAACCTGATTACGAAAGTAGTTGAACGCTTTGAAATATTGGAAAATTAGCTAAACATTAAACTCGTGTAAATAATGCAATTATGCTTTTAAAAAAGAAGACAAGGTTACCAATATTTGAAATGAAATTATTTTGGTTTTAAAGTTTAATTTATTTTTTATTTTACAACAGTTTTAGATTCCACATATTTTTTGAATCACTATTCGTTTTAATTTCAATTATGTATTAAATTATACCTTAAATTAAATTTTTTTTGTGTGAATAATGATTATTAACCTGATTACGAAAGTAGTTGAACGCTTTGAAATATTGGAAAATTAGCTAAACATTAAACTCGTGTAAATAATGCAATTATGCTTTTAAAAAAGAAGACAAGGTTACCAATATTTGAAATGAAATTATTTTGGTTTTAAAGTTTAATTTATTTTTTATTTTACAACAGTTTTAGATTCCACATATTTTTTGAATCACTATTCACTTTTAATTTCAATTATGTATTAAATTATACCTTGTTATAATTTTAAAATTTTTTTTTATATGCTTTCCAAACTAAACTTTTTTTATATGCTTTTTAAAACTAATATTCATAAATTAAATCATTGTATCCCTCAATTGGAAATTGCTGTATACACCATGATTGTTTTTAGATAGGCTTAATTATGTTCTTTTTTTTCTAAATTTTTTTTTTGTTAAATAAAAATTTGTGAATAAAATTAAATCAAACATAATTTATAATATACTAGCTGTACCCGCACACACGTTGTTGTGAAACACACGTTTTAAGTGAAATTTTTGTTGTCAGATTGATGAACAATTATAAGAGCTAGTTATTTTATAAATTTGGGAAAATATCTAAGAATTAATGTTTATCATTTCTACTTATTCAACACTTAAATTGTATGAAATCGAATGATATCCTTCCCTTAAACAGGTTTCCAAACCAAACCAAATTTGTGTTTTTATCCATTTCCTCTTTTTATGAATCAAATTTGAATGAAATCGGAAGAACTTTTGCAGAGGGATTTCTGGGTAGGGTGCCATTCAAATTTAAAATAGCCTATAACGATCCCGAGACAAAGAGAAGGTGTAAATTTCGAAACGATCGGTTGAGTGGTTTAGTTTTTAATATTTTGTAGTTATTAGTAATAAAGAAATTGATTTCTATATATTCGAAGAGGGGGCCAAATTTTTTGTGACGAAATTCGTGTGTTTAATAATTTTTATGTACCAAATTTAAATGAAATCGGACAAACTTTTGAAATCTTTCACTAGGGTAGGAGGTCAATAAATTTTTTGTTACGAAATTTTTGTGTAATTATTTCCTCTTTTTACATGCCAAATTTGAATGAAATCGGACGAACTTTTAAAGTCCGCCCCCAGGTGAGGTCCCTGGGTAGGAGGTCAACAAATTTTTTGTTACGAAATTGTGTGTAGTCAGTTCTTCTTTTTACATACCAAATTTGAATGAAATCGGACGAAATTTTGAGGTCCGCCCCCCGGGACAGTCTCTGGGTAGGAGGTCAACAAATTTTTTGTTACTAAATTTGTGTGTAATCAGCTCCTCTTTTTAAATACCAAATTTGAATAAAATCGGACGAACTTTTGAAGTCCGCCCCGGGGCGCGGTCTTTGGGTAGAAGGTCCCTGGGTAGGAGGTCAACAAATTTTTTGTTACGAAATTTGTGTGCAATTAGCTCCTCTTTTTACATACCAAATTTGAATGAAGTCGAACGAACTTTTGAAAACCGCCCCCAGGGACGATCTTTGGGTAGGAGGTCTCTGCGTAGGAGGTCAGCAAATTTTTGTTGCAGAATTTGTTTGTAATCAGTTCTTTTTTTCTACATACCAAATTTGAATGAAATAGGACGAACTTTGAAAATCCGCCCCAATGGGAAGTCCCTGGGTAGGAGGTCAACAAATTTTTTGTTACGGAATTTGTGTGTAATCACTTCCTCTTTTTACGTAAAAATTTGAGTGAAATCGGACGAACTTTTGAAGTCCGCCCCCGGGGGAGGTCCCTGGGGTATGGAAAATAGATAGTAGCCGATTCTCAGACCTACTGAATACGCATATAAAATTTGGTAAAAATCGGTAAAGCCGTTTCGGAGGAGTACGGTAACTAACATTGTGACATGGAAATTTTATATATTAGAATATAAAAATATATAAAAAAATACTATTAATTATTTTAAAATGGAAATGCGGAAAATAAGTTTCAAAAAAAAAAATTGTTTTCTTTTTATGCTTTTTTTTTACTTTTACCCATTTTTTATTCTTTTTTTATGTGAATAGCCCAACCCATTTTTTTCGTACAATGAATTTCAGAACCTATTAATTGAATCTAAATAAACAATGCTGGGTTTTATCAGGTGAATCTAATTTCTCACATTTAACTCAACTTTAAAACACCAAATTTTTTTTGTATGATAAACTGTTGAGTTAAACAACTATTTACAAAAACTTGTGGAACATTATTTAAACCCGAAGTTAGTACAGCTTATTACGAAAAATGAATTTAATATTTTATTTTATGCTGAAGCTGAAAATTTGTTAAAAATATGTTTAACGTCAAAGGCAACACTTATTTTTGCTAATTAGCACTGACATAGTAGATTTTATTACAAAAGAAAAAAACGTTGGTATTGTGATATATTGTGGTTTTTTAAATTGAAAATAAAAATTAATTTGAAATTAAAAACAAAAAACTGATTATTTATCAATAAAACAATAAAATATATAAATAAAACTTTAAAAACTCAAGAAGTTTTCAAAAATAATAAAAAAATTAAAGTTATAAAAAAAAAGAAATGAATCAATGTAAGTACTTCCTAAAATTAAAAATTAGAAGTTTAAAAGTTTTTATGTTTATTTTTCCAGATTTGTGTAAATATAAAAAACCATTTAAAATTTTGATTGTTTTTTATTGTTACTACTTATTTAGTAATTTATTTATATTACAGTCAAGACTCGTTTATCCAGGCAGTCCGGTTCCATTCAAAACTTGATAATGGAAACAAATTAGAATATCTTCCAAAAAAATTGTGTCTTGTTCAAACTTCTTTCAGTGTCTTTAAACGGAAAGAACAAAATAACTTCAGAGCCCTCGCTGTGAAATATTAAAGTATTTTTCTCTTTTCTATTTTTGCAGAAAATAAACGGCCGTGAAAAATTGTAGGGAAAAACCTCTGGTTATATTTGAATTTTATTTCTTCCTTCGTGCACAATCATTTTTAATTTATTTTGATATTTACTAACCAATGACTATTTTTAAAAATAAATGAGATTTGTAAGAGGGTTAACAGTATAAAACGCAGCTTTCCCAATTTATTTTAAAAAAACACAAGAGCTGTCATAGGACACCCGATAGAAACGTAGTTCCTTTGCGTATATATAAGTAATTTTCGTTTTCAATCAATTCAAATTGAGCTTTCATTTCCAATTATTCCAAATTGACTAATTACTGCAGTTTCCTCCCTCACTTCCACCCTCAACGAACAACAGGTGAAAAAAAAAAAAAAAAATACAATATATTTTCTTTGATTATGAATCATACAGAATTTCGTTACGTTACGTGAACTTTTTTACTAATTCGCACCTCAGTTTTCGTTACCCATAAGCCGCATTAAGGAACGACGTTCCAAAAATTAAACTATGATCTATTCATAGTTCAAAGTTTTTTTTGTAAAAAAATTGCAGAATGCTGTCTTAACTATATCTGATATTTACTTTATATTTAAATCTAGAATAATTTTAAAAAGGTTTGAATTGCATTTTTTTTTTCGCAACCTCATGTGATCGTTTACCAAATGTTCCCTAACTCTTACTATCCTATCCCATGAAAACAGGAGTTGTTCAGTTCAGTTTTCTTTCAAAATACAATTTCCACTCGCCTTTCTTCCTGCAATTTCATATAATATTCATTTAACATTATTCAGATCTCGATATGGCTACAAAAAACAAAGAACTGATAAGCGATGAAGAATTTTCATTTTTAACCCAAGGCAATGAAGTCCATGAAATTAAAAATGATTATTATGAAAATGTGGAAAAACACTATGGGTTTGAAATTCTCTCAAAACTTGACGATGCCTCAGACGAAAATCAACAAGATATAATTTGCAATGCTTTGGAAAATATAAGCAAAATAATAGAGAAAGCCAACAAGATACTTCCGATTCGTCAAAGAGTTACAAGGCAAGTGGTAACAAAAAAATTGACGCAATCCAAGTAAGTGATAAAGAATTAAAACAAAATGATATATGTGAATTCCCTTCTTTTCTTGAATTCTTAGATCCCACTAATAATGTGGAAATAAAATATGTAGAAAAAAATTCAAAAGAATCTGAAATTAAAAATTTTACCGAAATATTGAAGCAAATTTATATTCACTACCTTTTGAATATTCAGAAGAGCATAGTGAAAATCAAATCAAATCTGATCCTTCCGATTTTATTTTAATCGAAATTCCTGAATCTAAATTGGCATCCATAGAAAAGTATTTATCTTTAAAGCATATATGTATATTCTAAAAAAGAAAAGCCAAATGTTGAAATTAGAAAAGAGGAATGTCTAAGTATAAGACCACCTTTTAATTTTAAGAATTTATCAATGAAGTTTGGGGATGTTTTCCTTCCCAACCTTCAAAAAGAATTAATATTAGACAAAAACCTTAATTTCACTTTAAAAAAAAAATTAAATTTTATTGCCAAGATAAATTTCCAAAAATGTAATAACGTTTGCATTTTGAATGTAAAATCTATTAATACAACAAAATCAGGCTATGTTTTATATGGTTACTGCGCGCATTTTAATTGCATTTGCTACAAATTTGAATTGGATATTTATTTTGAAAAATTAGAAATGTTTAAGCCTACAACTGTGCCTATTCATAGTCATCATATGAGTGACGCCGAAAACAAGAGTGTATTAAGACTAACCGCCCAAGTTAGGGGAATAGAAAGACTTTTTTATGCAATTTGATCTGACAAGATCAAATACTCATAATTTTTTGAAAAGTAAACATGTCATTAAGAAAGTAAATCAGTAAAAAAAAGCAGAATTAGACAACAATTCTGACGATTTTTTAGATCTTGTAGAAAAAAAAAGAAAGTTGCATATATCTGAAAAAAATTCAAGTACCCTATTGCATTCATTTTTACCATGAAACAATAATTAAAAAAATGTTCTAATATATGACTCACAATACTTTACACTTTGATGCAACAGGGAATATGTTCGTGTTCCCAAAAATAACAAAAAAAGAATTTTGTATTATACTGGAGCAATGAGATTGAAAGGAAATAACATTCTTCCCCTATTCAGTATGATTAGTAGCGATCATGACGCTAACTCTATAGGCTCTCTTTTAAAAGACATAAAAAACGTTCTAAGAAAATTAACATAATAGAACATAATAGACGAAGTTGTGACTGACGTTAGCTTTGCTAATATTAACGCATTTCTATATGAATGGAACTCAATGGAGAATCCAGAAAGTCAAAATCCGGAATCCGTTTTAGTTTATTTAGAAAAATGCTTTGAATACGCTACTCAAAGTAATAACCTTAAGCCAAAGTTCATTTTAGTCCGTTTTTGCTGTTGTCATTTTATGAAAATTATTTGTAATGACGTTTCAAAATTTTACACAGATAAAAAAATAAAAGTATTCATTAAATGCATTTTAGGAGCAGCATTCGGTAGAAAGCCTTTATTAGAAGCAATATTATTTTTTGAACATTTTTCTACAATTTTGATAGTCAAGTTCAAAAATGAGTCTTTCCAAATTTCGTTGAAATTTTTTGATTCTATAATTAAAAATTATAATGATTCTTTCATGAGTTAGCTGAAATAGAAGAATCTGTAGATATACTTAATTTGCAAGAAGATTCATTTAATAACTTAGAAAAGATTCCCACATACAAGAGAAGTCCGTTCTACAAATTATTTTTTAATATTAAAGAAGAAACAAGCAAAAAATTTGCTGACGAAGAATCTTTTCAAATATCTGTTGTAAATGAGGTTCATAACCCAGAGTTTTTGATACACACTCTAAATAAATATTTTTCTTACTGACCTTTTTGGTCTTCCTTAATGAAAAGCAGTAGAGCTACTAAAGTCCAAAATAAAAAAAAAAACACATCATTTTATTTCGATAGTCAACCAACATTTAATAATTTAAATGATTGGTTTGATGATTATAATGAAATTGAAAAATTTATTGAGGAGTCAACAACGTCAGGACCAAAATCTATAGAAAATAAAATATCAATTTGTTCAGAAAATGAGGACGATTATGATGAAACTGAAAAATTAATTGGAGTAAATATAAACAATTTAAGCTTCACACAAAAAAATAAAAAAACTCCAAAGACAAGATCAAATACTCATAATTTTTTGAAAAGTAAACATGTCATTAAGAAAGTAAATCAGTAAAAAAAAGCAGAATTAGACAACAATTCTGACGATTTTTTAGATCTTGTAGAAAAAAAAAGAAAGTTGCATATATCTGAAAAAAATTCAAGTACCCTATTGCATTCATTTTTACCATGAAACAATAATTAAAAAAATGTTCTAATATATGACTCACAATACTTTACACTTTGATGCAACAGGGAATATGTTCGTGTTCCCAAAAATAACAAAAAAAGAATTTTGTATTATACTGGAGCAATGAGATTGAAAGGAAATAACATTCTTCCCCTATTCAGTATGATTAGTAGCGATCATGACGCTAACTCTATAGGCTCTCTTTTAAAAGACATAAAAAACGTTCTAAGAAAATTAACATAATAGAACATAATAGACGAAGTTGTGACTGACGTTAGCTTTGCTAATATTAACGCATTTCTATATGAATGGAACTCAATGGAGAATCCAGAAAGTCAAAATCCGGAATCCGTTTTAGTTTATTTAGAAAAATGCTTTGAATACGCTACTCAAAGTAATAACCTTAAGCCAAAGTTCATTTTAGTCCGTTTTTGTTGTTGTCATTTTATGAAAATTATTTGTAATGACGTTTCAAAATTTTACACAGATAAAAAAATAAAAGTATTCATTAAATGCATTTTAGGAGCAGCATTCGGTAGAAAGCCTTTATTAGAAGCAATATTATTTTTTGAACATTTTTCTACAATTTTGATAGTCAAGTTCAAAAATGAGTCTTTCCAAATTTCGTTGAAATTTTTTGATTCTATAATTAAAAATTATAATGATTCTTTCATGAGTTAGCTGAAATAGAAGAATCTGTAGATATACTTAATTTGCAAGAAGATTCATTTAATAACTTAGAAAAGATTCCCACATACAAGAGAAGTCCGTTCTACAAATTATTTTTTAATATTAAAGAAGAAACAAGCAAAAAATTTGCTGACGAAGAATCTTTTCAAATATCTGTTGTAAATGAGGTTCATAACCCAGAGTTTTTGATACACACTCTAAATAAATATTTTTCTTACTGACCTTTTTGGTCTTCCTTAATGAAAAGCAGTAGAGCTACTAAAGTCCAAAATAAAAAAAAAAACACATCATTTTATTTCGATAGTCAACCAACATTTAATAATTTAAATGATTGGTTTGATGATTATAATGAAATTGAAAAATTTATTGAGGAGTCAACAACGTCAGGACCAAAATCTATAGAAAATAAAATATCAATTTGTTCAGAAAATGAGGACGATTATGATGAAACTGAAAAATTAATTGGAGTAAATATAAACAATTTAAGCTTCACACAAAAAAATAAAAAAACTCCAAATATTGAAAAAGACGATCCAATGAGTTTGATGCTAACTGAAAATTGGAATAAAAGAAAATTATTAAAAAGAAAATCATTTTTATCTTTCTCACCTTTCAATAAATAAACTAAACAGACTAGTTATGCCTTGAGCACAGCTAATACCGCAAAGCAATTTAGAGCTACCGTAAAAATATATATATATAGATATTTTGTGCAAATTATGCAAATAATAAATTATTTAGTTCTTAAAGCCTGATTTTGTTTTGAATTTATTAAATTTGTTTTTCAATGCAATAGAGAAAATTTTAATTTTGTTCTAAGCCATTATCAAATTTTTAAAACTTTAATTTTTTATTTGAGTTGTGGATTATGCCTACAGGGGATACCACGTTAAAAAAAACGCTACATTAGCTCTACCTCCAAAAATTATGAAAGGACAAAGTGGTGTGGAAATGAGCTTAAGTTTATTATAGAAACTAGCCGGATCTTTTGGATATTAAAACAAATCCATGCTAAGAATTATTCGAAGAATTATTTAAAACCTAAAAGAAAATAGAATTTTTAAAATTTTAAATAGTCTTTTTTTTTTTTTTCAGCTGTTTCAAAAAAAATTTATTTCAATTTTTTTACACAAACAAAAAAAAAGTTTTTAATTTATAATTTCACGACAAAAAAAACTAGACTTCTATTAAAACGAGAACATGCTAAGAAGTAGTGGTTTGCCGTATAAAATACCTCGATATTTCAATGAACGTAAATTTGAAATCATCATGTATAGTTCGTTTTCATTTACATATATTTCTTGCAATATTTTCATTTCTTTTTACGATTATTGAATGAAAAATTAACTAGTTTTTTTTTTGCTACCTATATCTAATGCAGTGGGTTCCAAACTTTATATTACTATGCCCCATATTAAACAAAAATAAATCTTTACGGACCCCCAAAGTAAAAAAATATACACAAATTGTTAAATATTAAATAAAACATATATTTACGAATTGTTTAAAATAAAACAAGTTAAAATTTTTTTTTAAATATTTAACTGGAAAATAGCTCTAACAATTAAAGGTAATAAAACGGTAAGGCGTTCATGTTGTATAAAAATTATAATTCGAGAGCACCGAAAAAAGGAGTTTGTAAAAAAGATTGTAAAATATCTTTCATCGATTTGTGTTCTTCAAAATTTTTGAAACAACCACATAATTGTTGGGCCCACCGTGATTTTCAATAAATAATTAGATTTAAAAATAAAATTAAATCATATAGCCAAAGTAAAAACAGAAAATTAAAAAAAAACGTTAAAAATAGTCGTCAACAATATAATAAATGGCGCCGTGACTTTTGTCCGCGGGACATTTGTCCGCGATGAAATTTGTATGGAAAACTTCGCGGACAAATGTCATTTTACAAAATGACATTTGTCCGCGATTGTAAAATGACATTTGTCCGCCGCGGTCAAATGTCTCAAAATGAGCGGACAAATGACATTTTGCAAAATTACTTTTTTCCGCGATTGAATTTTCAAACTTTAGCGGACAAATGTCATTTTGCAAAATGTCATTTGTCCGCTATTAATTTTCCAAATTTTAAGCGGACAAATGTCATTTTGCAAAATGTCATTTGTCCGCGATTGAAATTTTAAAATTTTAGCCGACAAATGTCATTTTGCAAAATGTCATTTGTCCGCGATTGATTTTTCAGTATTTTTAGCGGACAAATGTCATTTTGCGAAATGTCATTTGTCCGCGATTGATTTTTGTGGGGGGCAGCGGGCGGGAGGGTGGACTGGTGGTTGGTCAGTGGGATTTGCGGCTGACGTCGCAAATCCCACTGACCAACCACCAGTCCACCAGTCCACCCGCCCGCCCGCCCGCTGCCCCCACCTCCCTCTCGTTGTGCCGATTCTGAGTGGTTAACATCATCTGCACTTTAGCCTCAAATTTTTAGCGGACAAATGTCATTTTGCAAAATGTCATTTGTCCGCGATTGATTTTTCAAATTTTTAGCGGACAAATGTCATTTTGCAAAATTTTTGGTTTAATTTAAAAAATTGCATAAAATCCTGAAAATTTTGAAAAAATAAAAATTTCCAAAAGAATTTTGAGAAATTAAAAAAAAAAAAGAATATTTTTTTTGAAAATCTTAAGTACTGTGAAAATTTTTTAAAAATAGAATAATTTCATAAAGGGAAAAAGTTAAGTTTGAAAAATTTTAGAAAAAAAGTATTTTTTGGTATTTGAAAATTTTTACTTTGATTTTTTTTTTGAACACACATTGACAAAATTGTAAAAATTAATATGGTTAAAACAGGTCGAAAAATTTTGAAAAAAAATAATAAAATTCAAAAAAATAATAATTGAAAAATTTCCAAAATACAAAATTTTTTCAAAAAGATTTCTAAAAAGATAAAATTTTCAAGTAGAAGAATCTACAATTTAAGTAAAACACAAAAAAAATTTAATTTGGAAAAGTTTTCGTCAAAAAAAAAAGAATTTTATTTTGTTTAATTTAAAAAACAAAAAAGGTGGACGGTATAAAAAATTTGAGATCCTCGTTTAAATTTAAAATAGGAAAATTTTTCGAAAAAAAAATTAGATAATTGTGAGTGGAAATTTAGAAAAAAGTTTTTTTTTGTTTGTTTGATAATTTACAGGTAGAAAAAAAAATTGGAAATATCTTTTAAAAATACAGGTTGAAATAACAACCGAAATAAAAAAAATTAAAACAAATTATGAGAAAGACTAAGACAGTCCAAGTCGAAAAACTCATAATTATTTAAAATCAAGATTAATTAAATTAGAAGAACTTTTTAATGAATTTATTGCAAAGGATATTAAATGAAAAGAACAAAAAGACAGTGATCCAAATAGTGAATATTTACAAGAAATTATTATGACAGTTTCGAAAATTTGTATGAAGCATTTAAGGTGACCCTTGTAGAAAACGTAAAGAATTGCAAACCCAACAAGTTGAAGCTGAAAAACGAATAACAGAGCTTGAGCAACAATTAAGGGAAGCAGAAGAGCTTCAAAAACAGAGAGAAGAAGCAGTAGCTACCAAATTACAAAAGAAGAAACTGCAGAGAACACTGTCCAACCACCAAATTAACAGTGATGATGATGATTATGAAGAAGAATATTCCACAACAGGCAATTCATTATTGAAAGGAGAGCAAGAATGAATGAAGCTGATGGAGAGGATCATCAGTGAGGTAGAAAAGGAAGTTAAAAAGTAAATCAAAAATTTATTACAAAGAAAAATTAAAAGATCGATACTGGGAAAACATATCGAAAACCCACATCGATTTAGTTAAGGTTGGCGGTCAGGACGTCAAAAAAATATATTGAGTCACAAACTTTTCAAGTAATAGAAGATCGATATCAATCGAAAAATCTATCTCAAGAAAACGTAACCGGCATTCGAAATTTATACGATTGCGTAAATGAAGCAATGTTGGCCATAAGTAATTTAGGGGTACAAACGGAAAATTGGGACCCAATATAGTGTACATACTGCTGCAAAAATTAGATAGAGATTCTCGACAGAAGCCGCGTGAAATACAAAATTTAAGCACATTTTTCGAATTTTTGAAAACTAGATTTAATTCGTTAGAAGCTACAGAAGCTAGAAACGACAATAAATTTTTCAAAAACTCTGAAAAATCATCAACTTTCGTAACAACCAAATCTGAAAGGTGATCAAAAAATGTTTGCTTGCGAGAAATTCAAGTCGCTAGACTTAAATAAAAAATTGGAAATTGGAAAAAAACATAAATTGTGTCACAATTGCCTAAGCTCTACTCATCTACAAAAAGATTGTAAGAGTACATACAAATGTCGGGGTTGTTCAGGTAGACATCATACCTTGCTGCATAACCCTAGGAAATTCAATGAGGCACCGGTAAAGAGCAGCAATCTGAAAATTTGGGAAGCTCGTCGAATGCAACTTCATGTGGTCCGTCAACCTTTAATAAATCATCATCTACAAAAAAGAAGTTCTCTGTTTAATTAATAATTTTGAAGTAAGAATAGCTTCAAGTGGTTCTTCCAGCCGGATGATGAAATATCCTGTCTGCCACTTCCAAGAAGCAGTAGAGTACTTAGCCTAAATCCATTTCTTGACAACAACCAACTTTTCCGTGTAGGAGGCAGATTAGAGAATTCCAACTTTGATTTCAGTCAAAAACATCCAATAATTATATCAAATAATTCCCTATTCACCAAATTAATAATACAGTATTATCATAAGCTGACTCTTCATGGTGGAACCGCGCTTACACTTTCAATCATTAGGCAGCAATACTGGATTGTCAAAGGTAAAATGACGGTAAAAATGTGTTATTTGTTTTAGGCACAAATGTCAAGCAAACCAGCAATTGATGGGTAATTTACCAGAATGCAGAACAAATATAAGTCGTCCTTTTTAATAAGGTTGGTGTCGTCTACGCAGGACAAATAAATTTACGAATGGCTAAAGGACCAGGGACGAAGACCTTCAAAGGCTACATATCAGTATTTGTTTGTTTGTTGACAAAGGCTATACATCTCGAAGTTGCATCTGATCTCAGTGCTGAAGGGTTTTTAAATACTTTCAAACGTTTTTCTGGCCGCAGATATTCCATCAGATATCTGGAGTGATAATGCCACCAACTTTGGTCTAGCTGATAAGATATTAGAAAAAAGCGTGAAGGTATTTAACTAAGCTTATAAAAACCACATGTATTCTTGAAAGTGATAGAAAGAGGTATTTGAAATTATGTTTGTTCAACAAGTTTGCCGCCATATTGGTTTTTTGAAGTTTTACCGTTACTTAACGTAAAGAGTTACAATAGATTTAACATTTACGTCGTCAACGTCCAGTTGAATCGTCGGCATACAATTCCATGCATTTCATATTTCTTACGTCTTTAGCGTCACGTCTATCGTGTCAAATTAAGCACAGCTGTTAATTACGCGATTTTTTTTTTTTATAAAAATGTTTAGTTCAGGACGGGTTGACCTTCACTTTTTAGAAGGTTGTAGTTCCTCAAAATTGTATAGTTGGCGTTTTAACCAATTTGCTGTATAAAATTAAAATTACGCAACTTTTGTACTACAGAAATGAGACCAAAAAAAGACCGTTTCAAGACCTTTCCAACAATATAAAGATTTGAATAATCGAATAATAAATAAAGAGAAATGCAAAATATAAAAATGTACAAAAAAAAAATTCCGTTATTATTCAAAAACTCGATTTTAAAGAACAAATCCATAACAAAAAGACTGAAAAACTTAAATTTATAAGGACATATTTTTAGGAAATGCATGTTGGAACGTGAATGAACGGATATAACGTTTGAATAATTTAAAACAATTATCTACTACCAAAAAACGTAAAAGCGACTCAAAACAACTCGTCAGTGATTTTTTGAATAATTTGGAGACAGAGCTGGACTGGCCTAACAAGCTAGCGGGAGTTTCCCGGTGGGCGGTACTGAAATCCGTTGTCTAAAATTGTAATGTTTTCTTTTAATTTTTTTTTAAGCGTGAGAAAAATTTTTGCAATGATAAATTCATTTGCAGTCCAGCCCGGTTCGAAAATACTCGATTTTATAGAACTTGCTAAATGCCTTTCAGAAATTATTGTAAAATCAGATAGGATTAAATACTGAAGAAACAAATTAAGTAAAAAGTTTAGGTTATAAGTTGGGAAAAGAAAATTGGAAAGAAAATAAAATTGATGTTGGAGAAATATTAAAAAAAAGAATTTCAAAGCTTATATGACAATGTTTATGAAAGTGAAATGGAAGGGGAGTCTGTTTAAAATAGATCTCGAAAATATATACAGTAAAATCAACACCAAAACTGAGCAAAAATCGAACCAAAGAACTTCAAAATTGGTTTTATATAAAACGTCACAAATCTGAAAGTACTGGACTGATTTGACCCGCGCAAGCGGCTTTCGAAAGGTATAAATAAGTACTTTTTGACTGCGAAATATGAAAAAGATCGTACTTAACTTACGATCATGGAGTACAACTTTTTTAAAAATGGCTAAAAATTGTAGTTTTTTTGTCCTAAGAATAATCGAGAAAAAAGCGTTTTGGGGATTTGGCACCGCCTCTACACTCCACCAAGTTTCAGCCACATCGGGCTAGTTTTTGTTTTTGTGTTTTGGGACATTTCCGAGAAAAAAACTTTTGGATGAAAATGTTGAGGGGCCACACTTCCGAGAAAAAAGCTTCTCGATTTAGTAGTTTGGGCACCTCCTGTACCCTCTCACCAATTTTGAATTTCTGGCGATTAATTGCTGGTGATGAATCAGCCGCTTACCGTTTCAAGTATGTGTGCCCCAGAGAAATGCATGAGTACACTTGAATTACAAATCACTCGTGAATACACTTGATTTATTCAATATATGAATAGTTCAACTCAAAATAGAAACAAGTGTGAATATATGATTCATAATATTTTTCCAATACATTAGAATTGTATTGAGTTTTTTGTATCAAGTCAAATTTCTATTCGCAAGTATAGTGAATAGTGAAATATGTATTGCGTATATTGAATGCATTGGGTAATCTTCTAAGGAAATTTAATTTCCTAAAAAAAAATTAAATATTTCGTAAAAATTTCCTAAAAATTTCCTAAAAAAACTGTTCATCGCCAGCAATTCATCGCCAGTAATTCATCGCCAGTAATTCATCACCAGCAATTAATCGCCAGTAATTCATCGCCAGCAATTCATCGCCAGCAATTCATCGCCAGCATCTGATATTTCAGCTATTGTCGGAATGTGATGAGAATTTATTTTGGGACACGTTGATTTTAAACTTTTTAGAAGATTGGGGAGGCAAGTTGAATTGTTTATATTTTCTAAATTTTTTTTATTACAAATTGTTATTTCTTTTATCGTTTTACAGTTATTTTTAATTCCAAATACATCATTATTATTTCTCAAAATAGTGTTAAAATACACATCGCTAATTATGTTATTTCTTTTTACAGGATATAATGCTAATTTTTCATATAATTCCTTAGTAGTAATAGGAATGTCGATAATATAGAACAAGCAAACATAATTTGTAGATATTTTTATATCAGCAAAATCTAAAGCTTCTTCAGTATTAGTGAAAGGTAAATTTTCTGATTCTAAAGTTTGTGTTGCTAGTTCTAGCTCAGATTTCGATAAAATCATTGAATTTACAATACCGGATTTTGCCCAATGAATTGCGTAGGGAATATTGGTCAATTCCTCCTTCACTATTTTAATCTTATATTGAAGTTGCATAATTAAATCGTTCTCAAGAGTACCTGAATTTTTTAGTTTGTTTGAAATGAAGTTTGTCATTTTCGTTATGTTGTTAATTCGTTCATTGTAAAGTTGGTTTATAATTACCTATTTATTACTATTTACCAAAACGTTGTTTATTTTGTCTGTTATTATTTTTAGGTCTTCGTGGTCTGGATTTCCAGCGATCCATTTCCATGCGGAACCTATGAAGTCCAATGATCTTTTTCCCTTCTTGTGTGGTTTAAGGTTATATAATAAATCGCGGATTTGAGATGTTTCATGTTGGAGAAATGGGAACAAGGGATGATTTATTGAAATATTTCGTTGAACATTTTTAATCTCTGTCAGGAAGTCAATGTAATTTTGTAATTCGATAACATGGATTAATTTGAAATTTCCTTCCTTTATTTTTGCCAGGCCAGTATTGATAGTAATAATTTGTGAATTAGAGTAATCTAGAATTTCTGCATCGCCAGCGGCGTAGCGGAGGAAAAACCTGAAATGGGAATTTATGCTTTTATGAATATTTCGGCCTGATTCAGTAAAAACACGGGTATTCCTATCTTCTTTTACCATTTCTTCCTTATATCTTGGAGTTAGTTTTGAACCCAGTCTTTTATTAATTTTTACGTAAATAACCTGACCTTTCTCATATTGTTTGATTGGTTGTCGAGCCTTATTATGAAATTCCAGACCTTTGGCTTGGGTCTGTTTCAATTTTTCGATGTTTTTGGAACGAATTTTCTCTATACCGCCGATTGTAATTTTTGGGTATCTACCATAAAATAGTTCGACAGGCTTTTTCCCAGTCACGGAGTGGATAGAGTGATTGTATTCGTGAACAGATCGTTCTAGAATTTCATTAAAGTTCCGAGAAATTCCATCTGTATTTAAGCATCGCATAATTTCAGACAAAGTGGAATGAAACCTTTCTATTTGCCCGTTTACTTCACTTTTATAAGATGGTGTTTTATAAACTGATATTCTCATCTCATCTTCTAGCATTGAAGTGATACTCGCGGAACTTAGAGAAGGTTCGTTATCAACTACCACAGAATTCGGTACACCAAGAGTAAAGAGTAGTTCTCGGAGCGGCTTCCTAATATCTTCTATGGCTCGCGATTTAATAATTTTTACTTGAACGAATTTAGTAAATTTATCTATTGCTGTCAAAATTAGTTTTCTTTCAGTTGAAAATACGTCAATATGAACTATATGACCAGGATATTCAGGAATCGGTGTAGGCTTAAGGATTTGGTTATTAGGATGTCTGTCATATTTACTTTCTTTGCAAACAGTGCAGAGTTTTATTTTTTTCACCATTTTGGGAAAATAGTATTTTTCCAAAATCTGTAGTTTATTTTCTTCTGCGTGTCTATGAGCTCGTCGATGTGTCGTTAGTATAATTTCGTCTTGCTCACTTTCGTTTGTAATGTCTTTTGCCAGGGTTTGAGTGTATCTAATTTTGAAACTGTTAAAATGTAAAGGGTAAATTTTTTGATTTTTTGCCATGAATTTTTCTTCAGTTACCATTTATAACATTCGGATTAAGATAATTTTTTAAAATTGTTAATAGTTCATTTTCTGAAAAGTTAGGTCGTATTATTAAATGTCTATTGAAAGAAGGAAAGGGATTTGAATATTCATAAGTACTTGTTTGTCCAATTTTCAAAATTAATTGGTTCTTGAAAACATTAATTGGAATTTCGACGGTTGATATAAGGTTATGAGAGGAACTGTCATCACTATGTTGTGAAATTGTTATGGAGTTTACTGTATTTGGGATTCTGGAAAGTGCATCAGCCACGACATTAGTTCTACCGGGTTTGTAACAGAGCTCGTAGTCATATTCTTCCAAAATGGCTTTCCACCTTTTCATTTTGGTGTTAGAATTTTTATTGCTTAAAGCATATGTAAGAGGCTGATGGTCGGTTACTATTTTCACTTTTTTAGACCCGTAAAGGAAATTTCGTAACGAGTTTAAAGCCCAGATTATAGCGAGCATTTCTTTTTCATTTGTCGCATAGTTTTCTTCCGTTTTCGTTAAAGTCCTCGAAAAAACATAATCGGTTTTTTATTTTGGGAGAGTACCGCGCCAATAGCGTAATTCGAAGCATCAGTAGTAAGTTCGAACTCTTGCCTGAAGTTAGGATAAGAAAGCATCACATCTTGAGAAGTGAGAGAATTTTTTATCTTATTAAAGGCATCGATCGCTTCGTCCTCGAGATAAATTTTTTTATTTTTCGAAAAATTTTTGGACACACGTCCATCTTCCCCTCTTAAAAGCAAAGTTAGTGGTTTGACTAACTTTGCATAGTCTCGAATAAAGCGCCGATAGTATCCTGACATACCGATGAATGACCTGAGGTCTTTTAGAGTCTTAGGAGCTGGAAAACTAGCAATAGCTTCTACCTTTTTGGGATTGGTTTTAATTCCCTCAGTGGAGACTAAGAACCCTAAAAATTCTACTTCGGTTTTTAAAAACTCACATTTGTCTAACTGCACTTTCATATTGGCTGCTTGAAGAGTATTAAAAATTATTTTAAGATTTCTGAAATGGTCTAGTTCGTCTTTGCCTAGAATAATTATATCATCGATGTAGACATAACAGATTTTGCCTATGTGATCTCTCAAAATGTCATCCAAAGCTCGTTGGAAAATTGAAGGAGCATTTTTGAGACCAAATGGGAGGCGTGTGAATTCGTATTTCCCGTTGTTTACTGAGAAAGCTGTCTTTTCAATATCAGATTCTTTTAGAAGAATCTGATGAAAACCACTTTTCAAGTCTCCTAAATTTGATAAAACCTCATTTATTTCGGGAATATGATATCTGTCTGCGATGGTAACTGCGTTTAATTTTCTATAATCGATGACCATCCGATATTTTTTCTCATTCGAGGCGTCCATTTTTTTTGGTACAATCCACACGGGTGAATTGTAGGGTGACCGTGAGGGTCGAATAATTCCGTCATTTAGAAGGGTAGCAAGTTGTTTTTCGACCTCATCTTTAAGACACATTGGGTAAGGATATGTTTTCGAATAAATGGGCTCTTGTGAAGTAGTTCTTATTTCTCCCTTTACCAAAGTCGTGTAGGTCAGTTTTTCGTCCGGATCCGTAAATAGTTTGGGGAATGATTTGATTATTTGTAACAGGTTGTCTTTTTGTTGCAAATTCAAATGGGTAGTTCTAATATCAACAGCGTTTACAGATTGACTAGAACGTTGTTTAAGGGGAATGACAATGTCATTATTGAGGACCATACAATTTTCATTAGTATAAATTACAGTATTCAGATTTTTAAGAGAATCATTGCCTATAATTCCATCAAAAGAAACCAGATTGGGTAAAATAAAAAATTTTAATTTTGGAGTGTCTGGACCGAAAAAGTTTATAAAAGCATGATGGGAAATTTTTGTTTTTCCACCTACCGAGTGCGCATAAAAGATTTTTTCGTTTGGAAGGGGGTTTTTTATGTATTGGCGTTGAATATAGTTTTTATTTGAACCTGTGTCTACTAAGAATTTTAAAATGTGTCCGCTCTTCGCCTTATGTTCAATGTAAGGAAGCGAAGAGCTCATAAATCTAAAAAATAAAAATCATTTGAACTTTCGAATTGGTCAGGAGAAATTTCGTCGTGTGTATCCGTGTAATTCTCGAGAGGTTGCTCAGATTTTTCATACTGATGGGAAACACCTACCTCATATTTATCAATTTCATTCATTTTATCTTCCTCGATATGAGGTTCGGTCAGAAAAACTTTTTGGTTATTACTAGGATAAGATGCTTGAGAAACAAAAGGATTTTTATTAAATCGGTTGTCTTGTGGCTGAGGACGATTTCTGTAATTAACAAATCGAGAATGCAAGGAATGGTCCACATCCATTGGTTCAGGCTTTGGAATTGGTTTTGGAGGAAGTGGGTAATAATTTCTGGGAGCGGGTGTTGGATGGAAAGTAGGATTTGGTTTCATGAAAAAAGGTTTTGAAATTTTATGCGGATTATTAAGAAGATCGGGATTAAAGCTAGACTTTTGAATTTGTGGTGATCTTCTTGGAGCAATCATTGGAGGTACGGGTTGTGGTTTTTGTTGTTGGTGAAATTTGTAACCACTATGGCTGTGTTGAATTCTATAGTCAACATTTTGAAGTTTGAGGCACAGATGGAGAGCCTCGGGCAAGTCATTTGGTTCCTTCATACTTAGCAATCGAGGTAAGTCTCCTTTTAATCCTCGAATGAAAGTATCGAACGCTTTGTCACGATAGGATTTTGTAATAACGTTTAGGGATTCTCGGCTCATTTCCATACCAGAAAGTTTGTTTAGTATAAGGGATAAGTGGTAATAAACACCCTGATAAAATTCTTGTATGGTTTCGTTTTTTTGTACCAGCATTGTCATTTGGTACTCTAAGGTGCCTAGGTCCCGTTTATCAGCATAATGTGAGTTAAGGCATTGAGAAATTCTGAGCCAATTCAAAGGAGTGTTATAGGACTCAAGCACGGCATCAGCTTCTCCAATTATTTTGTTCCGAACGACGTTTAAAATTCCAAAATATTTAGGGGTGCCTTGAAAATGTTCGTACTTAGTTAATATCCTTTCACTTTTTTTCCACGACGAGAATTGATCGGCTTGTCCGGAAAATTCTCTCAAACTTTTTACAATGTCCGGAATCCTATCTAAATCGTCAAGGTCTTGTCCGGCTTGAACAACTGGTTCTGCTTCATCACGCGGCGGAGGTTGGGGGATATGCTCACAAGGCTGAGGTTGGAGGATATTGTAAAGGAAAAAATGTTTACTCATTTATAGGAATTGTTTATTTTTACTTTCTTCTGTATAATTATTTATAATCATGGATCATGGGTTGGACATCTATGTTGTCCAAGACATCTAAGGCCTATTGAATTCCCTAATCTATAATGACCACTAGCATGTCATTATAGAGATCCTATTGTCTAGGCTGTATTCAGCCGGTTTGTCCTATTAGAGCGGGACGCGCTTTCGTTTTGGCTGTATTCAGCCGGTTATCCGTATTATATTGCTCGGAAAGCTATCTTACCTGTATTGTATAGCTCAGGGAAGCCGTTTATGAAAAGATGAGATTTGGTAAGAATCTGATTTAATTTTCTAATTTCAATCTTATTTATACAAAATCTTATGTACTAAATTTCTTATATTCTATATATAAATATTATATACAATTTAGTTTATATAATTAATTTTCTTATGTAATATGAAATAGTTTACTATGTCCTAATATGATTGGTTGCCCAATCAAGTTAATTATACTTTACAGTAATTCTTATTAAAAATATAAATTTTTTGGGTTCAAAAAATAATTAAAATTTTTATAAATTTAGTTTGATTTTAACGTTAGTGATAACAATATCACTACATCCTTTCCCTTTGGGAGAAAAAAAAAAATTTTTGTAAATTTTATGTAAAAAGGAAGAAAAATTTTTTTTTTTTTTTTTTATTTTAAATTCTATATCTTTTTTAAGTTATTATTATGAATTTTCTTTAATTTATTATTTATTTCTATTATTGAATTTACTCCGTCTCTTTCGACGATTCTATAAGGTCCTTGAAAAGGATAATCTAATTTCTTTCTATTAAAATTTTTTATCATTATCATATCATTTACTTTCAAATTTGCAGGATTAATATTAAAATTGTATTTTTCATTTCTAGCTATTTTATATTTAATTAGTTCTTCTCTAGCTATTTTTAGTGCACAGGATAATTTTAAATTTAATTCGTTTAAATAGTTATCATAGTTTATGAAATTTAGTGGTTCATTATTTTTAAGTGTAATATTTGTCGGTAATTCAGGTGTGTTTCCAAAAATTAATTCAAATGGCGCATAATGAGTGTCTGAATGAGGTGTAGTATTATAGGAAAATAAGAAAAATGGGATTAATTCAACCCAATTGTTGCTATGATTGCATGTTAAAAAATATTCGTTTAGTACTCTGTGATTTCTTTCTACTGAACCTAATGTTTGATGGTGATAAGGTGTTGATTTTTGGTGATTAATATTAAAAGTTTTACAAATGTTCATAAATAGTTCGTTTACAAATTCTGTACCTAAATCAGTTTTAATATTTTTTATATTTCCATATCTTAATATGATATTTTCTGTTAAAATTTTTGCTATCGTAATAGCATCTTTAGTTTCTATAGGAAATGCTTCTATGTATTTAGTTAATTCGCATTGAACTGTGAGTATATATCTATAATTATTACAAATTTTTAAAGGGCCTACTGTATCGACTTGTATGGTTTCGAAAGGTCTATTTGGAGTGTCAGTAATTTGTAATGGTTCTTTAATGTTTCTAACTTGTTTTGATTTAATACATTCGTTGCAATTTTTCACGTAACTTTTAATCATTTTATGCATGTTTTTCCATATGTATTTTTGTCTAAGTTTTATTATCATTTTCCTAACACCGATGTGTCCACTTATATTGTTACTATGATTGTCTTTTATTAATTGTTTTATTAAATTTTGATCTGTTATTTCGATAGGAGCTTTGAATAAAATTATTTTTAATTTATTTTTCGAATTATCTTTTTCCTGTAGTTGATTAAATATGTTTTTAAATTCTTGAATGTTAATGTGGTTAAATAAGGTATCATTATCATTTATCGCGACTGTGAAAATTTTATTTTGAGCTAATAAGAGTTTCATTTTATTTAAAATTGATTTTATATTAATTCTCTTTTTATTTTGAGCTAATAAGAGTTTCATTTTATTTAAAATTGATTTTATATTAATTCTCTTTTTATTAAAATATATTTTATAATTATTATTGAATGTTATTTCTGTGTACCAGTTGAAATTTCTATGAAGTTTACTTTCGGAATTCTTTTTATATCGTTAATTGAGATACTGTGCCAAATGTGTAGATTTTTATTTATAGGGTTTTTAGCTTGTTCTAGTGACCTAGTTACTTGTCTGGTTATCACGTTAATATCTTTTTCTGGCGTTATTGGGATCATAGATTTTAAAATGTTGGAGTTTAAATGTATTCTTGATAAAGCGTCTGCGTTTGTATTCATTTTTCCTTGTTTGTATACTATATCAAAATCGTAATCACTGAGATCTAGTCTAATACGCGTCATTTTAGATGAAGGGTTTTTGTGCGTAAATAATCCTACTAAAGGTCTGTGATCTGTTACGACGATGAATTTTCTGCCATATACATAGGGTCTAAAGAAATTGATTGCCCAGTGAATAGAAAGCAATTCTTTTTCTATTATTGGTTTGTTGAGTTCTGCAGAGTTTAATGTTTTACTGGCATAGCTTATTGGTAAATCTTGTCCAATTTCTCCTTGAGATAAGACTGCTCCGAAGGCGGATTGTGAAGCGTCTGTTGTGATTATAAAAGGTTTGGAATAATCTGGATATTGTAGAATGGGAGGGTTAATTAATTTATTTTTTAAATTTAAAAATGCATTTGTACAATTTTCATTCCAATTAAATATTGATTTCTTTTTTGTTAGATCGTTCAAAGGTTTTGCTATAGCTGCAAAGTTTGGTATAAATTTTCTGTAATAATTGCAGAATGCTACAAAACGTTTTATTTCATCAGCGTTTTGGGGTTGTGGATAATTTTTTACTGCAAAAAGTTTAGTTGGGTCTGTTTTTATGCCTTTATTAGTTATTAAATGGCCTAAATAAATTACTTCTTTCTGTAAGAAACTACATTTTTCTGGATTTAGCTTTAAATTATATTTTCTTAATCGTTCAAATACTTTTATTAAATTTTCGTTGTGGTGTTTAATAGAACATCCAAATATTATTATATCATCAACATAAATAAATGATTCTGAATTTAAACCTGATAAGGCAATTGTTAACATTCGCTGAAAACTATTTGAAGAGATTTTTAAACCAAATGGGAGTCTTTTAAATTGAAAATGTCCATTATTAGATGAAAATGCTGTACAAGGTCTTGAATTTTTTTCTAATTCGATTTGGTGAAAAGAACTGACCATATCTAATGTGGTAAAGTATTTTGCTCTTCCTAAATTATCTAGTACGTCTTCTAATTTGGTCAAAGGAAATTTGTCATTTTGAATTTTTTTGTTTAGTTGACGGAAATCTACTACTAGTCTCCATTTTTTGGTGTCATTAGAGGATTTCTTTGGTACTAAGAGTAAAGGTGAGTTATATGGACTGTAAGAGTGTTCAATAATGTCTTCTTTCAATAATTTATCTACTTGATCATTAATTTCTGTTAATTGCGAATTTGGTAATCTATAATTTTTAATATAAATAGGGTTTTTATTTTCTAAGGCAATATTTTGTTTATAGAAATTATTAGTCGTTAATGAATCACCTGGTAAGTAAAATATATCTTGGAATTGTTTGCAAATTTTAAGTGTTTCATTTTGAGCTTTTGGGTCGTCTGGGTTAATGCTTAATATTTGTTCTAAATGTAATAATCGATCGTGATCGTTATTTTCAATATTCACTATGTTATAATTGTTTAAAGGTACTGTTTTAGGCTTATAATTTTTTATGATCATTGTTTTATCATTAGTATTTAAAATTTTTACATTCGATATGCCATTTTTGGCTATAATCGTGTTGGCTATGAATATTCCTGGTGTTATTTCTTCACTCAGGACAAGTGTCTCTTCTGTTCTCTGAACATGTAAAGGACATATAATTTCAGTTCTGGCTGGTATCACCAGTTGACTGATACAATTAGAATTAATGGGTATATTTATTACCTCATCACTTATCGTAAGTGATAATTCATTTGTTTCAAAATTTATTAATGCGGAGTATTTCATTAAGAAATCTCGGCCTAAGATTCCATCCGTTTTGATTGGAAATTTGTCTTCTACACAGTGTAGATTTATAAAACATTTTTTGTTTTCAATAATAAAATGTGTTTGTAGTGTGCCTAAAGATTCGTGTACGTTATTGCCTATTCCTGTAATTTTGCAAGTACTATTATTATTAATGTCAATTGAATTTGTGAATTGTTCTTTGATGACAGATATGTCTGCACCAGTATCAATCATGAATTTAATTGGATTATAATAATTGGGTCTTTGCATTAGGATAAAAAATGTAGGTGAATTGTTTTTAAAATTATTTATTGTATATTTAAAGCATTCATTTCCCCGATTACCGTTCGACCCGAATCGGGGGTCCGTCCGTTTCCCGATTCTAATGCGTTAACGTTCCTATTATTAAAATTTTGGTCATCGTTTCTACGATTGTTATTATATCTGTTATTATAGGAATTATTATTCCTGTTATTATTAATTGGTTGAGAGTTATTGTAGTCTCTATTTCTATAATAGTCAGTGGAATTCGTATGTTGCTGATTTCTATTATAGTTATGATTATCATTAGTATTTGATCTATGATTACTATTATTCATATTATTATTACTAGTACGATTATTATGATTATTTTGATTATTTTGATTACTATGATTATTATGATTATTATGACCATTCCTTGGTCTATTATTATTATTAAAATTATTGCTAGTATTTCTATTATTATTATAATTTCTTCTACCATTATTTCTATTATTATTGTTGTTATTATTCCTACTATTACTTCGATTTGAGTAGGTATTTATATTATTACTATTATTATTAGTATTATTACTATCTATTTCCAAAATGAGTTTTATTGCTTCTGTAAAAGTTTTTGGTTGTACCGCTAAAATGACTGATTGTATGGGTTCTACTAAGTTTGTCTTAAGGCATTGCAGAGCAAATTTATCATTAACTTTTATTATTACAGCTTTTGCGTCAGCTGTTTCATTTTTAGACTGTATCATATTTAATTCATTTATTAGTATTTCTAATTTCTCAGCATATTTTGTGGCTGATATTGACCTATTCTTTCCTAATTGGTCGATTTCGTTGTGTATTTTAGTATAGGTTCTAGTGCTCATGAAATTATTATTTAAAATTTTTTTTAAAGTTTCAATTGTTGTAGGTTCTGTCTCATTTATAATTCTATTTTTCACCTTTTGTGATAATTTTATGTTATAAATGAATTTTATTAATTTTTCTCTATCTGCTACTTTAGTATTATCGTGAATGTATTCCGTTATGCTTATGAATTCTTGCAATTTAGCATAGGAACCTTCAAATAATGGGATTATCTTATTTAAATTTGCTATGTCAAAATCCATCTTATTATTTATGATTTCTATCAAATAAGATTTAATTAATGTCACGTATTTCGAATACTCTGTTCTTAAATCTGTCTTCCCTGTTCTCAAATTTGATTCCCTAACAGAGCTTATAAATAGCGATTTGTTGTAAATTACTTTAGTTAATTCAGCCTTTGCTGCAGAGATATTAAACTTTGTTTTTATTATATTATTGTAGAGTTTTTCTAATTGTTCAATTTCTTTTTGGAATTTCTCAAGGGTCATGCTATGAAAAAATTCTTGTGTGCAAAATTTGAATTAAACCGAAAAATATTTTTAATTGAAAATTTAATCATAGAGGGACAGAAGAAAAAATTTTTTATGTTTTATTAGTTTCTTAATAGGGTATTAATTTTGTTGTTTCCTATGATAATTATCTAAAATCATTAAATATATTTGGGTCATTCATTAATTTGTTAATAGGGTATTGAAAAATATTTTTAGGGTCTTTGCTAAATTTTAATGCAATTTTAATATTAAAATCTTTTTTTTTTTTTTTTTTGAAATGTATTGGTACGGTATGCAAAAAAAATTTTTATCTCTTTTATTTTTTTTTTGTAAAATATCTAGGTAGAATTATTTTGATAGACAAGTGTTCTTTTTTTTTTTTTTGTATAATAAATTTTATTTGAATATCGGGGTATTCATAATATAGTTTTATATTCGTAATAATTCTTAGAATTCTTTGGGGTATTCTTAAGTAATATTCTTAATTTTTATAAGGTTTGACATTTGGAAATTTTTTCTTTTTTTGATTCTTATGGTAATTTATAATACTAATAATTAAGTAAAATTTTTGTATTTATTCATTATTTTTGTTTTACAATTAAATATAAATTTTTAATTTATCATTTTTGTTTTACAATTCAATATAAATTTTTAATTTATAACAAAATTTTTGTTTTTTTTTTTTTTTGAACAATTTTATTTTTTATTTTTTGCGTTTTGTATGTGTTTAAAGTTTTTGTTAAACATTTTGGTCATTTTTGTCGAAGTTTTGTGTAAATGTCGGTCTTGTTTAATTCTTCTAATTTCGTCTAGTATTGTTTTGCGTTGTGTCTTGTTTGTTTTAGTTTGTAAAATTTCTTGTAGTTTTTGTAATTCTTTCCGGAATTTAACAAGTTTCCCGGCACGTTGCCTTTTCTTTGGTTGCTGTTGTTCTTGCTGTTGTTGTTGTTGATTTTGTTGTTGTCGTTCTGTATATTCTTGAATTGTTATCTTCTTCTTTTCTTGTTTCTGTTCCATATCTTGAATTCTGTATCATATTATAAATTTTGCGGTTTGCAGGATCGCCATGTAAAGGAAAAAATGTTTACTCATTTATAGGAATTGTTTATTTTTACTTTCTTCTGTATAATTATTTATAATCATGGATCATGGGTTGGACATCTATGTTGTCCAAGACATCTAAGGCCTATTGAATTCCCTAATCTATAATGACCACTAGCATGTCATTATAGAGATCCTATTGTCTAGGCTGTATTCAGCCGGTTTGTCCTATTAGAGCGGGACGCGCTTTCGTTTTGGCTGTATTCAGCCGGTTATCCGTATTATATTGCTCGGAAAGCTATCTTACCTGTATTGTATAGCTCAGGGAAGCCGTTTATGAAAAGATGAGATTTGGTAAGAATCTGATTTAATTTTCTAATTTCAATCTTATTTATACAAAATCTTATGTACTAAATTTCTTATATTCTATATATAAATATTATATACAATTTAGTTTATATAATTAATTTTCTTATGTAATATGAAATAGTTTACTATGTCCTAATATGATTGGTTGCCCAATCAAGTTAATTATACTTTACAGTAATTCTTATTAAAAATATAAATTTTTTGGGTTCAAAAAATAATTAAAATTTTTATAAATTTAGTTTGATTTTAACGTTAGTGATAACAATATCACTACAATATGCTCAAGAGTAGCGCGGATAATTTGAGGAATTTCGGCTCTAACTATGTCTGTAATCAAAGCCCTAAGTTCATCAATACAGACATTATTTGCTGGCGTATTATTCTGTTGTCTGTTCTGTTCCGTAGATTGTGAATTATTTTGCTGTTGTTGTTGCAATTCGTTTAAATTAAGACTAGACATGTCGCTATGTAGATTAAAAAGTGAAGGTTTCAGTATTTCATTATTCTTGTTTGCCATTTTTTTTGTTTATAAATTCAAAATCAAATTAATTTATTAAAATTAGAAGCTTGTTATTCAAATGTTTGCTTGTTTCAATAATCGAACTTATAAATTTTCCTTTTAAATTTTTAAATTCAATTTCTCAATAAATCTTATTTTTTTTTTAATGATTTTTATATTTTTATGTATGAAATTCAATTTTTTTTTTTTGTGTGCTAAAATTCAATTTTTTCTTTAGAAAATTTAATTTTCTTTATAAAACTTGTAAAATAATTTTTCAGTAGTAAAAAAAATTCGTTTTTCAATAATTTTAATTTAGTACAAGTGAAAATATTTTTTTTTTTTTTTAATTTCTTAAATTTAAAAAAACAAAAAATAGATCTAATTATAATTTTTCAAATTTCTAACTATTTCTAGAGATGTAAATATTCTTTTTCATTAATTATAATTTACACAATTTTCAAATTTTGTTATTTAATTTTAAATATGTAAAATTTTTCCTTTTTGTTTTTTTTATAATATTTTAGCTTTTAAATATTTTGTAATCTTCTTATTGGAATTGTATTGCAAATAAATTCGTGAAAATTTAATTTTTTTGTTTAAATAATTGTTTTGATTTAGGTATTTGAAAAAAATTATTATTTTTCCTTTTAAATTTCGTACCCTTTTATTTGTGGTAATTTATTTTATTTAATTACTTACATAAGAAAAATAATTAACATATTTATTTCTGGACCGGCTGCTGACTCCTTTGTCACTGGTTAGGCGGCTGCTGAACAATATTTGATGGTTTACTGCACAACTCCGTTTTATCTTTAATTTCGATTACTAAGGGGCCTCGTTTCCTAACGCTTCTTGTGTCAAAGGCTACTCAACAATTATTGGTGATAATAATTAAATAGTTTTTTTCTTTTATGAATAAATTATTTCCGAAATTATTATATAATATTTTAATTCGGATTTTTTATTTATTATTATTTTTTTATTCAATTCAATACTTATTAATCTTTAAGTTTCAGATCTTTAAGTTAAACTTTTTATTATCAACTAATACAGCGTTCCACGTTGGGCGCCAGTTAATTTTTTCCTATATTTTCTTTTATATTTAATAATATTTTTTAAATGAAACACATTTATTTTTTATAAGTTGTTTTGTTTTTTATTAATTGAGCGTAATTCTACAACTAACTTAAATCAATTCCACATAATTTGGATTTTCTAAAACTAAGTGCACAAATTGTGGGAATTAGAAATATGAAAAAAGCATAAATTGCTGACAACAGAAAAATGGTCTTATTTTAAACGATAACAAACTTTAAATTTCATTTTACCAACAATTCTAATTCTACAAAAGAAAAAGAAATAAAATTTTAAAGAAATATGATCTGATAATTT